>JAQQST010000022.1:247398-589094 GCA_028646485.1 Cryptoprocta ferox | reverse complement strand
GAAATGGACAAATTCCTAAACACACATGCACTACCAAAATTCAAACAGGAAGAGATAGAAAATATGAACAGACCCATAACCAGTGAAGAAATTGAATCAGTGATCAAAAATCTCCCAATGAATAAGAGCCCAGGGCCAGATGGCTTTCCAGGGGAATTCTACCAGACAGTTAAAGCAGAGTTAATACCCATTCTTCTCAAGCTATTCCAAAAACTAGAAATAGAAGGAAAACTTCCAAACTCATTTTATGAAGCCAGCATCACTTTGATTCCCAAACCAGAGACCCAACAAAAAAAAGGGAACTACAGGCCAATATCCTTAATGAACACAGAGGCAAAAATACTCAACAAGATACTAGCAGATCGAATTCAACAGCATATAAAAGAATTATCCATCATGATCAAGTAGGAGTCATTCCTGGGTTACAAGGTTGCTTCAGTATTCACAAATCTGTCAATGTGACACATCACGTTAACAAAAGAAAAGATAAAAACCATATGATCCTGTTGATAGATGCAGAAAAAGCATTTGACAAAATACAGCATCCCCTCTTAATAAAAACCCTCAAGAAAGTCAGGATAGAAGGAACTTACTTAAACATTATAAAAGCCATCTATGAAAAGCCCGCAGCTAATATCATCCTCAATGGGGAAAAACTGAGAGCTTTCCCCCTAAAATCAGGAACACGACAGGGATGTCCACTCTCACCACTGTTGTTTAACATAGTGCTGGAGGTCCTAGCATCAGCAATCAGACAACAAAAGCAAATAAAAGGCATCAGAATTGGCAAAGATGAAGTCTAACTTTCACTTTTCGCAGATGACATGATACTTTACGTGGAAACCCTGACCGACTCCACCAGAAGCCTCCTAGAACTGATCCATGAAATCAGCAAAGTTGTAGGGTACAAAATCGACGTACAGAAATTGGTTGCATTTTTATATAGCAATAATGAAGCAACTGAAAGAAAAATCAAGACACTGATGCCATTCACAACTGCATGAAAAACCATAAAATACCTGGGAATAAACCTTACCAAAGATGTAAAAGACCTGTACGATGAAAACTATAGAAAACTTATGGAAGAAATTGAAGAAGACGCAAAGAAATGGAAAAACATTCCATGTTCATGGATCAGAAGAATAAACATTGTTAAAATGTCATTATTACCCAAAGCAATCTACATATTCAATGCAATCCCAATCAAAATTGCACCAGCATTCTTCTCAAAGCTAGTACAAACTATCCTAAAATGCATAGGGAACCACAAAAAAACCCCGAATAGCCAAAATAATATTGAAAAGAAAACCAAAACAGCAGGCATCACAATCCCAGACGTTAGCCTCTACTACAAAGCTGTAATCATCAAGATAGTATGGTATGGGCACAAAAACAGATGCATAGACCAATGGAATAGAATAGAGAACCCGGAATTGGACCCATAAAAGTATGGTCAACTAATCTTTGATAAAGCAGAAAGAGCATCCAATAGGGAAAAGACAGTCTTTTTAACAGGCGGTGCTGGGAGAACTGGACAGCAAATTGCAGAAGAATGAAACTAGACCACTTTCTTACACGATACACAAAACTAAACTCGAAATGGATGAAGGACCTGAATGTGAAACAGGAAACCATCAAAACCCTGAAGAGAAAGCAGGCAACAAATTTTTGACCTCAGCCACAGCACATCTTGCTCGACACATCTACAAAAAAGCAAAGGAATTAAAAGCAAAAATGAAAAAAAAAAAGCAAAAATGAACTAATAGGACCTCATCAAGATAAAAGGCTTTCACACTGCAAAGGAAACAATCAATAAAACTAAAAGGCAACCAATGGAATGGGAAAAGATAGTTGCAAATGAAATATTGGATAAAGGGTTAGTATCCAAAATCTATAAAGAACTTACCAATCTCAACACCCAAAAAAACCAAATAATCCGATGAAGAAATGGGCTAAAGACATGAACAGACACTTCTCCAAAAGAGACATCCAGATGGCCAACACACATATGAAATAATGCTCAGCATCATGCATCATCAGAGAAATACAAATCAAAGACACACTGAGATACCACCTCACACCGGTCAGAGTGGCCAAAATGAACAAATCAGGAGACTATAGATGCTGGTAAGGATGTAGAGAAACGGGCACCCTCCTACACTCTTGGTGGGAATGTAAACTGGTACAGCTGCTCTGGAAAACAGTGTGGAGGTTCCTCAAAAAATTAACAATACAACTCCCCTTTGACCCAGTAATAGCATTGCTAGGAATACAGAAATGCTGTAGCATAGGGGCACATGTACTCCAATGTTCATAGTGGCACTTTCAACAATAGCCAAATCATGGAAAGAGCCTAAATGTTCATCAACTGATGAATGGATCAAGAAGATGTGGTTTAGGGGTGACTGGGTGGCTCAGTCTGTTGAACCTCCGACTTCGGCTCAGGTAATAATCTCACATTCGTGGGTTCGAGCCCGACGTCAGGCTCTGTGCTGATAGCTCAGAGCCTGAAGCCTGCTTCGGATTCTGTGTCTCCCTGTCTCTCTCTCTCTCTCTCTCTGCCCCTCCCCCTCTCATGCTCTGTCTCTCCCTCTCTCAAAAATAAAAAATAATACATTGCTTTTAAAAAAGAAGAAGATGGGGTTTACATATACAATGGAATATTACATAGCAATGGGAAAGAATGAAATTTGGCCATTCTTGGCAATGTGGATGGACCTCAAGGGTGTCATGCTAGGTGAAATAAGTCAGGCAGAGGACAGATACCATATGTTTTCACTCCTAAGTCTAACAGGAGAAACTTAACAGAGGACCATGGGGAGAGGAAGGGGGAAACGAGTTAGGAAGAGGGAGGGAAGCAAATCATGAGAGACTCTTGAATACTGAAAACAAACTGAGGGCGGAAGGTGGAGGGGGGAAGGGGAAGGGGGTGATGGTCATGGAGGAGGGCACTTGTGGGGAAGAGCACTGGGTGTTATATGGAAACCAACTTGACAATAAACTATAATAAAATAAAAAATAAAAAAATAAAATGAACAAATCAGAAACTACAGATGCTGATGAGGATGTGGAGAAATGGCAACCTTCTTGCACTGTTGGTGAAAGTGCAAACTGGTGCAGCTGCTCTGGAAAATAGTATGGAGGTTCCTCAGAAAATTAAAAATAGAACTACCCTACAATCCAGCAATTGCACCACTAGGAATTTACCCAAGGGATACAGGAATGCTGATGCATAGGGGCACATGTACCCCAGTGTTTATAGTAGCACTTTCAACAATAGCCAAATAATGGAAAGAGTCTAAATGTCCATCAACTGATGAATGGATCAAGATGTGGTTTATCTATACAATGGAATACTATTTCGCAATGAAAAAGAATGAAATCACGCCACTTGCAACTTCCAACATGGATGGAACTGGTCGGTATTATGCTGAGTGAAATAAGTCACTCAGAGAAGGACAGATATCAGATGTTTTCAGTCAAATGTGGATCTTGAGAAACTTAACAGAGCACCATGGGGGAAGGGAAGGGGAAAAAATAGTTACAAACAGAGAGGGAGAGAGACACACCACAAGAGACCCTTAAATACAAAGAACAAACTGAGGGTGGATGGAGGTGGTGAGGGAGAGGGGGAAATGAGTGATGAGCATTGAGAAGGGCATTTGTTAGGATAAGCCTGGGTGTTGTATGTAAGCTAATTTGACAATAAGGTATATTAAAAAATAAATTAAATAAAAATTTATTTTGTTGTGCTTGAATGTAAAGTACTTAATTCTCTTCATATTCATCATTAAAAGATGAACTTCCATTCATTACACTATATTTGTTTTTGGGTATTTTTTAACGAAACACAGCCCTAAATTAAAGAGATCCAGACTTCTGTGAGAAACATTTAGCTGGAGTAGAAATTCAATATGACATCCAATAGTCATATTAGAAATAGAGGCTAAATTAGGGGCGCCTGGATGGCTCAGTCGGTTGAGTGTCTGACTTCAGATTAGGTCATGGTCTCACGGTTTGTGAGTTCAAACCCCATGTCTGGCTCTGTGCTGGCAGCTCAGAGCCTGGACCCTCTTTGATTCTGTCTCCCTCTCTCTCTGCTCCTCCTCTGCTCACCTTCTCTCTCTCTCCCTCTCAAAAATAAATAAACATTAAATAAATTTAAAAAAGAAACAGAAGCTAAACTAAAAATACTCAGTAAAAGGGGAAGGGAAGGGAAAGGAAGGGAAGGGAGAAGAGGGGAGGGGAGGAGAAGAGAGCGGTGGAGGAAGCCAAAACAACAACAACAAAGACTAGAAAAATGACCAACATTAATGTACTTCAAAAAAGTTCAACAATTTAAAGAAATTTTTCCAAAGAATCCTTACCCTGATTATGAGCTATGAAAAGAGCAGGCAGAACAATTCAAATGAAGCTTGTGTAGAACTGAAATAAGTTAAAGTTCTTGACTAACATACTTTCCCTAAATTTAAAGCTCACTGACATTTAGTAAAGCAAGAAAAATGTATCTGGATAAGAATATCCAATGATTATCCAATGATAAGAATATCAAATAATCTTATACAATGGTAAGAATATCAAATGATTTTTTCATTTGATTTTTAATTTGAGTTTTTAATTTTTGCCCTCATTATAATGGCAAAATACATACACTAGAAAATATGGAAATATAGACAGATATAAAGAAAAACTTAAAATAAAATTAGCATTTTCATGCTTCAAGAAAATTAATGTGCTATAAGCCTAGGACTCTTTCTAAACCACTAATTGTATATATTATGAATGGATTTAAATATAATCACATAAAGGTGCATAATGCAAAGAATTTTCTATACAGATTTCTTAGACTAAAAGCTGCAAATGGACACGATCAGTCTATTTCCATAAAAAGTTAATTCATTCATACATGTATTATTATAACTGTCAAATAATTACTAAAGTATTAGGCAGAATTCTAGGCATTGCAACGTATCTAGGAAGAAAACAGACAAAATTCTTACTCTTATATTCTAGTGAACAGAAAGAGATGATTTATAATAAACATACATAAATGTATAATATAAAAAAAATTATCTTGAAAATGCTACAAGCCAGTTAAGGAGTGTGTACTGTCCATTAATAGCTGGGGTGTTTAATGATGACAGGGATCTGTAGCATGGAGTCTGAACACAGGTCAGATGAAGGTGCCCTTCCTATTACTGAGAGGAAGGGAGCATCCTTATCTGCAAAGATGGAGGGATATAAACAGGAATGTGAATGCATAGACCTTGTTAAGTTTTCCCTCACTCTACACACTTACATGGCTTGTACTATTTTGTCCTATCACATTTTTCAATGACTTTTAGTTGAAAGTCAAACCTAGCATAAAAACACCCAGGTTTTACCATTTCTCCGAAGTTCTTCATTTCTTTATGAAGGCTGATTTGTCACATAAAACATTAAACTTGCATGCTTTTGACTTGTTAATCTCTCCTTGTTATAATTGAGAACTTAAAAGGACAGAGGA
Organism: Cryptoprocta ferox; assembly: GCA_028646485.1. Lineage (NCBI taxonomy): Eukaryota > Metazoa > Chordata > Mammalia > Carnivora > Eupleridae > Cryptoprocta > Cryptoprocta ferox. The sequence continues at coordinate 583,588 of JAQQST010000022.1, read as the reverse complement.
AAAGGTATTTTTCTTCCAGTACAACCAAAAAGGAGGACTTCTTCTCCCTTTCAAAAAGATAAATCTGCTTCTTAAACATTCAAAACTAAAGCCTCTCCATAACAGTACATATTAAACCATCTGTGGAGTCTTCAAAATACCCATGTCCAGGCAATACTTCAGACCAGTTAAATCTCAGGATTTCAGAGGATGTGACCCAGGTTGGAGTATTCTTCTCAAAGAATTCTAAGCAATACCAACATATCACAAGATGAGAAACCACTGATCTAGGCATGGTATGTGGATCAAGAGCATAATCATTCCTGGATGCCTATAAAAAATGAGGTCTTGGGTACCAATCCAGGCCTAGTGCATCAGCATTTGCTTTTTAACTAGATCCTCATTAGTGATTCAAATGTGTATTAAAGTTGAGAAATAGTGGTATGAATTCATAAAAAAATATGTATATCTCCTTGAGAGTCACCTGGGTAATTCAGTTGCTCTGGGTAAATTCAGAGCAGTGTACTCTTTCAGCTTAGGTCAGGATCTCACAGTTCATGGGATCGAGCCATACATTGAGCTTTGCAGTGACAGCACAGAGCTTGTTTTGGATTTTCTCTCTCCCTCTATCCTCTGCCCCTTCCCAGCTCATGGACACAACTCTGTCTCCATGGGTGCTTAATAAATATTTGTTGACCAGCCCAGATGTGAGAACAAAGTGTGTTTCTACTGGAGTTGAGAAAAATGTATTCATCTAAACATTTCCTATGATTTGAGGCAAGCAGTCACAAGTTTGCTGGTCTCTACATTTCAGAAAGTATTGGGGCTGGAGGAACAGGTGGCAAGAAGACCAGACAAGTAAAAAGCAAAGCTAGAGGCTGCAAAGAGCACAGAATGCATTACTGTACTCATGGCATGAAATACAAAGTATACAGAAGGAAAGCCTACCAATCACTTAATAATATTCGCTTCTGGCTGCTAAAGTGGGAGCCACAGGACAAAGAACAATTTGAGCGGCTTCTGTTTCCATAATGCAGCCTTGGGAATGTCCCCTGGAAGAAAATTGTGCCTACCACGCACTGGGCTTTTTTCTTTCTGGGCTGTGCTGTATGGGAAAGTCAGAGATATATTCATATATCAAGTCGCCATTTTGGGGGTAATATATTCCAAAACTCACCAGCTTCTAATCCAAACAAGGCCAACTTTTCACTTGAAGAAAGCAACTGTCTAAGACAGTGTTTCTAAACAGAAAGTAGTATTTATTGTTATTATTGTTAATTACAAGGCAGTAAACTGTATATCCAACATTTTTGAGGAAAGGAAAATGAACATTTGAACCTCTTGTCCAGCATGTTCCTTGGGTATCATAGGATTTTCTTTTCTGAAAAATCTTTTCTTAAGAAAAGCAAGTATTGGGGCACCTGGGTGGCTCAGTCAGTTAAGCATCTGACTTTGGCTCAGGTCATGATTTCATGGTTCCTGGGTTCAAGCCCCGGGTCAGACCCTTTGCTAACAACTCAAAGCCGAAGCCTGCTTCAGATTCTGTCTCATTCTCTCTCTCTGCCCTTTCCCCACTCATGCTATGTCTCCCTCTCTCAAAAATAAATAAACATTTTTTTAAATTTAAAAGAAACAGTAAGTATTCAAAAAGCAGCAATTGTGTGGTTACTGAATCTTGACATATGGGAAGGACTCCAAGAATCTTCTTGCCAACTAAGACATCTCATAGGCACAGTTTAAGTATAATTATGCTGCTTTTGAGTGTTCAATTATTACTTGCCAATTAATTTGATAAATCAATACCTTCAAAAATAAGTTATGACAAGTACTAAAGTACATGATTATAATACAACCCACAACATCAATTTCTGTATATGTTTATGTGACAAATGGCTTGTCAAAACTGTCCCCAAATAACATTTTGAGAAGTCCAGAAATACTTATATCTTCATAAATGGTAATCCTCTAAGTTAATTATTATTTACTTGGTAAACATAGAATGAAGTTTCATTTCAGTCTCTTAGCTTTAAACCATTTTGCAAAAATCTTCTTTCCTTCCTTAGTCACAAATTCACATCTGAGTTAAAAACAGTTCATCACACCAATAGTCTATTTGTGATCTTAGGGATATTGGTAATATTGCCTTTCCTTGGCTCATTTTCCTTATTTTATTTGCTTTTTAAATCTATTTATTTATCTTGAGAGACAGAGAGAGCACAATGGGGTGGGGGCAGAAAGGAGAGAGTTTCTGAAGCAGGGTCCACTCGGATAGTCCAATACAAGGGTTGGTTCCATGAATTATGAGATCATGAACTGAGCCATCCATGTGCCTCTCACTTCCCTTATTTTAATACTGGATTGTTGGATAGTGTTATGGGCCGAATTGTTATTGCCCTAAAATTTATATGTGAAGTCCTAACCCTTAGAATGTGAACTTACTTAGAGATGGATTCTAAAGAGGTGGCTAATGTCTTCACAAAAAGGAGAAATTTGGAGGCAGGCACATAGGCACCATGTAAAGATGAAGGTGGAGATTCAGGTAATTCCAAATATTTGTAGCAAACCACCAGAAGCTAAGGAAGAGGCATGGAACAAACTCTCCCTCATTGGCCTTGGAACCAACCCTGCCAACACCTTGTTTTTGGACCTGCAGCCTCCAAAACTACATATATATGTATATATGTATTTCTGATTTCTGAGCCACTAAGCTTCTGCCCCTTTGTTAATAGAGTCCTAGGAAACTAATGCAGATGGTACCTGGGTTATAACATTTCTAGACTGACAATCAGCTCAAAGATGTCAGTGATTCTATAATGAAGAAATTCCTCATGAACACACATTTATATACTTCTTGAATACTTTTTTCTTTCATAACTTAAATAAAAGAGTCTTGATCATCCACTTTTCTTGAAGCCACTGACCTTCTGTGGTGACTTTTCCTCTTCCTTTCTAAAGGCCTGAGATTCTGTTACCTTCCATGGATTAACAAGAAACATTTTCCTGAGGTTTCCATCCAAAAAAAAAATGGTCCTAATGTAGAAGTTAATAAATTTTCAAAAGTAAACACTTTCACCATTGTTTTGTTGTCAGAATTCTCCAAAATTGATTGGTCATATATTTCTATTATTTAAAAAAGATTATATATCCCTATTACATGTAAATTTAGGAACCCACTATATACTCATTGTACTATATGATGGTCTATTAAATATAAGTAAAACATTATTTCTTAATTATTGAATAAATTATAGAGATCATTTTTTTCCTGTGCTAAATGAATCACATTGTCCATATAATTTTGGTGAAAATAGCTCTACTGTCTCACATTCTATTCAAGCACCTAACACTAAGTAAAAGTAGTAAGAGAGAAAGAGAAAATATGAACTATGAATCTGTACTCTGATTTGTGAATAAGAAAATGGAAATTTGTTCTTAACCTTACCATGAAATTATTATTAAACTGAGCAAAGCCCTGGCACAAGGCGAAAGCCAGCAGTAAAACTGTCACAGTGCCAGCAAAGGCTCTTTGAAGTTGTTACAAACACCTGCCTGCCTCTGTGGCCTCCTGCCTCTAACAAATAGGGGGAGGGCTTACTGTGAGGACAGGGACCGGTGGAGAGCAAGGTATTCTGGGTGAGGGCTGGCTTTGAGTGCCCACCTTGCTCAGCTGTGACCTGAGGGGGAGAGGGGGAGTGAGCCCTCACCGCTGTCTTTGGGAACAACAGCAGGGTTGTGCCTGGTATGTGCTTGAGTGCTCAGTAAATGACAGCTCTTGCTACTGGCTACTTTCTGTGCAAAAAGAGTCAGGACTCTGTATTCTGTTCAGGCCTGAAGGAATGTAATGGTAACTTTTTATTTTACAAGGTTCTAAAGTCAGAGATCTTGAGAGTAATAATGACAGGAAAATCATTGCTTTTTAAAGTAATTCTCCTTGGCTCTGGCTGCCTGCATGGCTCCCGCTGGCAGCATCTAGGCCTGAGCCCCATGTTACACTCCATTCGGGTCAATCCTTAATTAATCCCTTCCAGGAGGCTGAGGTGCCTATCCAGCATGCCTACTTCTCTTCACCTTTAAAAGTCATCTCGATTTGGGAGGCAAGCTGGCAGAGAAGTAGGGAACTCAGTACTTTTCGCCCTCCCGCATGTCTCAAACAAAGAAGGTCTGACACCATAGGACACTGAACTGCAAGAGTCTGGGAGGAAAAGAGACAGAGTCCACTAAGAAGACAGCCTCATAGGTGTGTGATTGCAAACTGGGGAAGATAAAAACCAGCCAGGACCCGGAGGAGTGGAGGGGAAGGATACCCCCTGGGGAAAGAGGAGGGGAAGAGAAAGAGCAGCTGAAACTGCTCATAGAACTGTCTCTGGAGAAGAGAAAAACAGCCTGGGACTAAGAGGGATCCTAACATCCCATCAGTAACTGCAGAACATTTGGAGAGAGATCCTCTCTCTAGCTGTGGTGCTTTCCTTGGGCTGGGTGCCCCATCCCAGGTGGCGCCAGGAGAAACTGCTCCCCTACTCTCCTACTCAATCCCTGGCTAGGAAGCTGCCAGCGTCCGGGAGTACATTTTGGGCAGTATCATTAAAGTGTATGGACTAAATTCTGGAAATGAGGTGGCTTGGGAAATACAACTTGGCCCACTTTCGCTATGCCCACAGCATAGGGAGATTGGACCCAAGAGTTGTAACACTTGGTTCGAGAAGGGACTGAGGTGCTGCCACTTTTCTCCCCACAACCACCAAGGAGGAGCCTCAGGGAATGGCCAGGGGATTCGCAGTGGAGGTCCGACCTGCCTACGCTAAGCCACGCCCATCTGTGTTGGAGAGCAGCTTTTTTTTTCCCCTGGAACCCAGGGCAAGACCAACATTGCTGCCTTGCTGTGATTAAGCCTAGATCAGTTCTTGCTATTCAGATATATTTTCTGTTATCTCAGTGTTATCTCTTCCCTCCGCTGGACTGGGCACTCTGGTCATTGGTTTGCTTACCCAGTCACATTTAATCCATTCTCTTGATGCATAGTCTACAACTCCATCATTACCATCCTTTCTCTCTCTCTCTGGAAAAATCAATCTATATAATTTCTTTGGATAACATTATCTTCATTTTGTTTCTCCTCACCTCCTACCATATTCTCCTCTTTCTCTCTCTGACTTAACCCCTTTAGTCTCTCTGCCTGGTCAATGTTCAATTTTGCTTCCTCCCCACCCCTGTCACTTCTCTTTCCGTACATGCTCTTCCATCAGCACTGCCTCTTTATTTGTAGCTGGGATTTCTGGTTTTATGTTTTTAGACTGCCCTTTGTCTTTTGTTGTTTTGGCCCCCCTCTTTATTTTCCCTTTTGATTTGCTTGTTTGTTTGATTTGTATGTGCATTTGTGTGCTTTTGTTCCCTGTGTGTTTGTCTGTTTTCCTTTTCAGGGCTACCTCAGGGAACAAGCCAAAGTACACACGGTGGAGAGTCCCAAATATCACTACAAGTAGGGAAATACAATAACCAAAGGCACAACCAGAGAGACCAAGGGACACCATTAAAAGAACACTTCCTGAATGTACAGACCCTGGACAGTCAATGAGCCTCCTTTAATACAGCAATACTCATAGGTGCAGAGTGAATAACAAGCTTTTAAAACTGACAAGAGACAAAAATCTAGCCAAAATGACAAAACGGAAGAACTGTCCTCTAAAGAAATTCCAGGAAGAGGTAACAGCTAAAGAATAGTTCAAAACAGATATAAGCAAATAAAGGAGTAAGAATTTAGAAAAATTGTCATAAAATTAATCACTGGGCTTGAAAAAGGCATGGAAGACATCAGAGAAGCCATTGCTACAAAGACTATGGACCTTAAAAATAGTTGTAATGAATTAAAAAATGCTATAAATGAGATGCATAATAAAAAGGAGGTGGCCACTGCACGGATTGAAGAGGGAGAGAGGAGCCACAACTATAATTAGAAGACACAATTATAAAAAAAAGAGGAAGCCGAGAAAAAGAGAGATAAATTGATCCAGGAGCATGAAAGGAGAATTTGAGAACTGAATGAGACAATCAAACGGAACTATATCCATATCATAGGAATTCCTGAAGAAGAAGAAAGAAAGGTGCTGAAGGGGTACTTGAGCAAATTATAGCCAAGAACTTCCCCAATCTAGGAAAGGAAACAGACATTGAAATCTAAAGGCACAAGGAACTACCCTCAGAAGTAACTTGAATCGACCTTCTGCACAATTTATCATAGTGAAACTAGCAAAATATAAGGATAAAGAGAGAATTCTGAAAGCAGGTAGGGATAAAAGTACTCCAGTCTCAGGGGCAGCAGGACACAGAGGCAAGGGGCCTTCAATGCTCCCAGGTGTAAATGGATCTACCACGCATGTCCCGGTGGGAATGTCATGTGGACAGAGAGGGCTGCCGTGGCATTTCCAATCAGTAGCCACTGTTCTTCCAGCCCCACAGCAGCTGAAGTGTGTTTCTATGAGCTCGAGGAGCAGCGTGTCAGAACGGCGGACACAGGGAAGGACATATCAGAGAGGAGGCCCAGGGCATCCTGTTAGTCCATGCCAAGCGTGTTCTGAATTTAAGGGGGAATAATCTACCCAGAGGACAGTCCGCAGCTGGCCTCCATCAGCCTGCGGGACTGCAGAGCAAGCCCCGTTTAATTGTAGCGGATTGCACTCACCTCACGCAGCCAGGTCTCCCCCAGCTGCCAAACCACACCACACCCTTACCATGACAGCAGTGTAACAACGCTTACGAAATTGTTTACATTTCCATACTCACTTTGGACTCTGCTTTTCCAGCCAGCAGAAACTCCATTTCAAAAACAGGATTATCATGGTGGCCAACAATTACAAAGTGGAAGCTTCCGGACATTGTCTTCAATATATAGCTCCTAAATAAATGAAAGTAACACATTTTTAGTACTCCATAATGAGAATCAAAACTGTTTAACAGGAAGTCTAGAATTCATTCTACTTAAACCTGACATTGTAGAAGAGGAGACCACGAAGCTTGCCATATTTTCCAGTGCACTGCCACAGACATTGGGCTTCTGGCTTATCAGATCAAATCACATGTCTGTGGCATGTCCTATAGAAGCCAGTACTTTTATTTTCATTAAAATTAATGAAACTGGAAGACCTCGAGTACAAAATCATAATAACAACATCCTCATGACCTAAAAGTTTGGAATATTCAGAGGAAGCTGGGCCATAGTTGGACTGGACCAGTTAGCATTATTAGCACTAACAATGGGAAACATTCATAAAGGGTGCTGATTTTGTCTTCTTCCTACCTGAGTATGTATGCTACAAATCTAAGTCTCTGCAAATGCAGGAGCCTATGATATGCCTCCTCAAGTAATAGTCATAAGAAAGAAAACATGGGACCCCTGGCTGGCTCACGCGTGCAACTCCTGATATTGGGGTCATGAGTTCAAGCCCCATGGTTGGTGTAGAGATTACTTAAAAACAAAATCTTTAAAAAAAATAAGGAAGACAATTTTGTATTCTAGAAAAGATGGAAGAAATCATAATCCAAAAGGAAAGACATCTGAGACATTAAGAAGTCTTAGAACTAGAGTTAACAGGTTTGCTAAAGAAATAAAATGCAGAGAAAGTGGGAGGAAGCAGTCTGGGGTGGGGGTGGGGGGATCTGTGCTTCTGTGGCTTTTAGCACAATCAAAATCCGCATGGAGGGACAGGTGGGCAGGAGGATTTCTGTATCTATTTTTAGCACAGCGTCTCTGGAATCAGACAAAGCTAGGTTCAGGTCTCCCTCTGCCACAAACTAATAATGTGACCACAGGATGTCCCTAACCTCCCAGTGTCTGTTTCCTCCTGGTGGAAGGGAGAGAACAATGATAGACCCCTTACAGGCACCTGGAGGATGCACAACCTAATGCATGTGAAGCAACAAGCATGACATCTGGCTCAGGGGAGGCGCTCAGCACATGTGGTCTGGAACATGCAGGGGTGTACACACATGGAGTTGTGCTGACTCCTGCGGCCTCCACACGGGGCAGCAGTCTTCTTACCTGAGAGTATACAGCCTCAAGGAGTGCACGGTGACACGTGTCAGAGTCCAGGGCTCATCCAGCAGTTCTGGGACTTCCATTCATTCACACAGAACACCAGAAACTGTGAAACGTATTTCCTAATGAGTACAACCTTTTGTCAAGGAAATCGAGGCACAGCTGGCACTTTTAACTCTGGACTTGGAAGGCCCATGACAGAAGACAAGGCAGATGGGACATTCTTTTGGCACAATGAGGTCAATAGGATTTTAGACATAATTTGGAGTGGGTGTTGGCAGAATACAGCCTGCAGACCAAATCTGGCCTTGTCCCTCCGTTCATTATTGTCTAAGGCTGTCCGTGCCAGACAACAGAATGGCAGAGTGGGGCAGCTGCGACAGACCATCTGACCCTTTACAGAAAAAGTCTTAGGGGGAAGATGAGAAAGAGGCCCAAACAGTAAAACTGAATAACAAACACAAGGAGGAATGCCAGGAAAGCTGTGCAGAAGCAGGAGAATTCACTGTAATTCTCCAAAGAAAGAAATTCAAGGGGAAAGGGGATGGAAGCTTGATATGTCAACAAAGTTGACAAGATCTCACTAATTGCAACAGGTTTCACAGCTAGAGTGTGCCAAGGGAAGGGCTTTATTTCTCCAGTACAAACATTTAAGCAGCACAAGTAAACTATACACAGAGAAGGAAGCTAACCCTTGTTCCTGTATCTGCAGAGTGTCAGTACGGGGTGAGGATAAACAGAAAGGCAACCGAAAGAACCACAACCACATCAAGGTTATGTCACAAACCCTCCCGCTGGACAGGACTTGAAATTCCAAGAATTTGATTTCACAGCAGCTGAAGGAGTACTGAACTACCGGATTCTGCAGGAAAAACTATAAGGTGACTTTGTTTTAAATTTTTATTTATTTTTTAAATTTACATCCAAGTTAGTATATAGTGAAACAATGATTTCAGTAGATTCCTTAATGCTCTTACTCTTTTAGCCCATCCTCCTTCCACAATCCCTCCAGTAACCCTGTTTGTTCTCCATATATGAGTCTGTTTTTGTTTCCTGCCATTTTTATACGTTTTTTGCTTCCTTTCCCTTATGTTCCTCTGTTTTGTCTTACGTCCTCAATGAGTGAAGTCATTTGATATTTGTGTTTCTCTAATTTCCCTTAGCATAATACCCTCTAGTTCCATCACATAGTTGCAAATAGCAAGATTTAATTATTTTTGATTGCTGAGAAATATTCCATTGTATATCTATACCATATTTTCTTTATCCCATTTATCCATCAGTGGACATTTGGGCTCTTTCCATACTTTGGCTATTGTTGATAGTGCTGTTATAAACATTGGGGTGCATGTGTCCCTTTGAAAAAGCATACCTGTATCCCTTAGATAAATACCTAGTAGCGCAATTGCTGGGTTGTAGGGTAGTTCTATTTCTAATTTTTGGAGGAAACTCTATACTGTTTTCCAGATTGGCTGCACCAGTTTGCATTTCTATCAACAAAAGATAGCATCTTCTTCCCCATCCTCACCAACATCTGTTGTTGCCTGAGTTGTTAATGTTAGCCATTCTGACAGGAATAAGGTGGTATCTCATTGTGGTTTTGATTTGTATTTCCCAGAGGATGAGTGATGTTGAGCATTTTTTCATGTGTTGGTTGGCCATCTGGATGTCTTCTTTGGAGAAGTGTCTATTCATGTCTTTTGCCCATTTCCTCACTGGATTGTTTTTTGGGGGTTGAGTTTGGTTAGTTCTTTAAAGATTTTGGATACCAACCCTTTAACTGATACATTGTTTGCAAATATCATCTCCCATTCCATCAGTTGCCTTTTAGTTTTGCTGATTGTTTCCTTCACTGTGCAAAAGCTTTTTATTTTGATGAGGTCCCAATAGTTCATTTTTGCTTTTGTTTCCCTTACCTCCAGAGACATGATTAAGAAGTTGCTGCAGCCACCGTCAAAGAGACTTTTGCCTGCTTTCTCCTCAAGGATTTTGATGTCTTCCAGTCTTACATTTAGGTCTTCCATCCATTTTGAGTTTATTTTTGTGTATGGTGTAAAAAAGCAGTCCAGGTTCATTTTTCTGCATGTCACTGTCCAGTTTTCCCACCATCACCTGCTGAAGAGACTGTCTTTATTCCATTGGATATTCTTTCCTGCTTTGTCAAAGTTGAGTTGGCCATACGTTTCTGGATCGTATTCTAGATTCTCTATTGTTTCATTGATGTGAGTGTCTGTTTTTGTGCCAGTACCATACTAGCTTGATGATTACAGCTTTGAAATACAGTTTGAAGTCCGCAATTGTGATGCCTACTGCTTTGGTTTTCTTTTTCAAGATTGCTTTGGCTATTTCAGGGTCTTTTCTGGTTTCATACAAATTTTAGGACGGTTTGTTTTCATTCTGTGAAAAATGCTCATGTTATTTTGATAAGTATTGCATTGAATATGTAGTTTGCTTTGGGTAGTATTGACATTCTAACAATATTTGTTCCTATCCAGGAGCATGGAATATTTTTCCTTTTTGTGTGTGTCTTTTTCAATTTCTTTCATTAGATTTTTATAGTTTTCCGTGATTAGGTATTTCACTTCTTTGGTTAGATTTATTCTTAGGTATTTTATGGTTTCTGGTGCAATTGTAAATAGGATTGATTCTTTAATTTCTCTTTCTGTTGCTTCATTATGGGTTATAAGAATGCAAACAATTTCTGTGCATTTATTTTGTATCCTGCCACTTTGCTGAATTCATGGATCAGTTCTAGCAATTTTTTGGTGGAATGTTTCGGATTTTCCATTTGGGTATCATGTCGTCTGTGAAGAGTGAAAGTTTGACCTCCTCCTGGCCAATCTGGATGTCTTTTATTTCTTTGTGTTGTCTGATTGCTGAGGCTAAGATTTCCAATACTATGTTGCATAACAGTGGGGAAAGTAACTCATTTAATATTTGAGACTTATTATGCCTACGTGGTAGGCAAAGGGTAGACACTTTAGAATTCTGTGCTGTCTGATATACTCAAGTTTCTGGGGCAATGGTGAGGATGGATGTTCTATATCTGCACTGCCCGATGTGGTAACCGCTGGTGGCTACTGTGTCTGCAAGCCTGAATTTATAACTTAATTTAATTTTAATTAATTTAAACAGTAACATGTGGTTAGTGGCTACTGTATCGGAAGGTGCAGCTCTAAAACAATGATTGGAAACTTTTTTTAAGCTTTACATCCTCTTTCACCTTCCCTCCACCCACAAAGCAAGTCTTACTTAAAGCTCCACAGTATGTAATAAAGCAATTGCTGTGTGTGTCTTTGAGTATGTGTCTGCTCAATTTTCCCATCACCCAAAACAGAGACCCTTCAAACATCTCCAATGACGACTAGGTCTCCAGGTATGGAGGCCGTGCCTACAGGGAACTTAGCAATGGATTAAACTGGGGAACGGAAGAGGCAGCGAGAATTGAGGATGTTTCCGAATGCCTGACTGAGGTGACCAAGCAGAATATCAAGGTGAGTCTATTCACCAAGAAAGGAAATAAGAAAGGCAAAAAAGGAGTGAAACAAGCACGTCTATTCTGAACACGTTGGGGAGGTCAGAACAGCACACACACACACACACACACACCCCGCCCCACGCCCTGCCTGCACCCTCATCTGGAACACCTGAGCGCTAACATGGGCAGACGGGACTGCAGCCGCAGGTGCAACCGAGGTTGCTCAGTGGCTCAAAATAGGGAAGGGATCCTGGCCTAGCCAGGTGGGCCCAATGTCATTACAGTGATCTTTAGAAGTGGGACGGAGCGGCCCAAGAGAAAGGCCAGAAGGAAACACAGCTATAGAGGGAGGGTCGCAAAGATGCCACTTGGCGGCACTGAAGCTGCGAGGAAGGGCCAGGAGCCAAGGAATGCCAGCGGCATCTAGAAGTTGGGCAGCATGGAGAAAGCCATTCTGCTTGACAGCCTGCAGGAGGGGACCCGGCCCTGCAGATACCTGGATTCCAGACCACGGAGCCCCATGCTGGACGCAGGTGCTACGGAGCTGTAAGATAATAAATCATGTTGTTTATGCCAATCAACTGCTGACAATTTGCTGCAGTAGCAAAATATATACATGAAAGCTGAAAAGCCTATAGGAATGAGAAAAAAGGAAGTACTCAATGTACTAGCCAAAGGTAGGTGCGTTTTGCAGGGAGACTGAGGACAGAGGGAGTTCCTTTACCACTGGACAAAGCTTTCAAAACATCATGGAAAAGGCCCAAGGAAAGGGAATGGGGGACTGTGATGTAGCATGGGGAAGCTGCCTGGGGCAACTTGGGAATGAGAAAGTGGAGAAGAATAGAGGCTGTGATCTTCTCTCCCAGCATACATCTCTAATGCTCACAACGGAGCCCAGTATTTAATAAGTGCCCCACCCTTGCAGAGGGGATCTGTGAGGAGGGGGACAATAGCTGGAGGGAGGGAGGGCAATTGCTGGGCCAGGGGCAATAAACTGGGCCTGGGGCAGTAGGTGGGCTGGGGTCTGGTGAAGCTGAAACACAGGAATGAGAGGCATGCTGGGATTAACTCGCCTCAACGCAGAAAACCTTCTGAATGTTCTAGTAGACCCCCCCATCCCCATCTCAGAGGCCTAATTGAAGTCTGCAATCAGATGATTAACCACACGTTTGTGAGAAGCGGCAGTTGAGGCACTGGTGAAGAAACCCTCCATGACAGGAGACTGGGGGTAAAAACAGCAGCTGTGGCTGATGGCTACGGTGACCTGAGCTGCTTTTGAGACAGACCACTAAAGAAACCAACGTAGAGCTAACAAGGGGCTCTGGACTACCTTGAACTAAAAGAGGGTGTATATGGAATGTAAGAACTAGGGCACTAACAGGGTGCCTGGCTGGCTCAGTGGGAGGAGGGAGCAACTCTTGATCTTGGGGACCTAAGTTCAAGTCCTGCACTGGGTGTAGAGATTGCTTAAATCTTACCAGTTAGTGCCCCCTCCCAACCCTTTTTTTAATGAACATAAATATGAGACCACAATCTGTGAGGCTGGCATCAGAAGGGCAAAAGCGCAAAATCAATGGAAATATGTCAAATAAGAAAAACAAATGGCACCTTCCACTATAATCAGGAAAAATCAGGCGAGAAAGGTCACCAGGTACATAAATAACAGAAGAGGCAGATTTACTGAACTTCCATTTTCTCAAAGAGCATGATTTTCAACTCTTTTTTTGAGACTGCCTGTGCGCAGGGGAAGATCACAGAGTATTTTAAGCAGGCTCCACAACCCGTGCAGAGCCCAAATTCTAGTGTGGGGCTTGATCTTACCACCCTGGGATAGACCCACACCTAAATCAAGAGTTGGTCACTTAAATGACTGAACCACCCCAGTTCTTCAATGAGCAGGACATCTTTCTTTTTAATTAAAAAAAAATTTTTTAGAGGCTGCTGGGTGGCTCCTACAATTTAGCCTCGGACTCTTGATTTGGGCTCAGGTCATAATCTCATGGGTTTGAGTCCTGCCTCGGGCTCTGTGCTGACAGTATAGAGCCTGCTTGGGATTCTCTGTAGGAGGCAGGGAGGGAGGGAGTAAGGAATTTAAAGAAAAAATAAAACAACAACTCTTAACTGTGTTGGAAGGAATGCTCTGGAAAAGAAGAGCTAGTGGAGGAAATGAGGACGTTTAAGCTGAGGAGGGAGGGGAAGAGCTTTCTGGGGGTGGGAAGTGAGAAACAGCAGGATCCTACCATCAAGAGATTTGACTATGGGTGGCAAATGGCTCACTGCTGATGAGCCAGTTCTAATTAATCGGCAGGGAACGCCGGGACCTGGTGCTGATGTAACATGCAGACAAGATAGCTCCAGCAGGAGAGATGGCTGTAATCAGTGATCCAAGATCTGCGGGTTTGGGAAAGGGCAGGACCCGATGTGAATATCACATACTTAACTCTGGACTAAACAAACCTTCCAAGTCGCTCCAGAGGCCAAGCCGACGGCTGCTTCTCTGAGTTTACTAGTCCTCTTCGGTTACGTGGAAACATCTTTGGGTCAATGTTAGCACTTGTTAACAAAACAGAGCTACCAGGCTGCCTGTGAGAGGACTAAGCCCTTCCTTTCACAGGACAGCGCCCACGATAAATTTGCCAGCTCCCAAGTGACAATAGTACCGTAGTTAACAAAACCAAGCCAAACCCGGTTGGTGAATGACCTTGTGAAAGACAAGACGAAGCAAAGCCCCTGAGCTGGCCGACGCCTGCAAGCTGAAACGCCATGTGCCCTGGCCAGGTGGCCTGTGATAAGCTCAGCCGACCCGGGACTGACCAGACCGGGCCCGGCAGCCCCCAGGGCCGGGTGGAGAGACTGGGCCGGGACCCGAAACGTCCTTTGGAGCTCCTGCCCCCTCTTACTCCATCTGCTACCTGCTGGGAAAAGAGGACTGCGGAAACAGCACTCAGTTCCCCCTGCAGAGGCGCGCTCAGCCGCTCGTATGGGAACTCCCTAGGCAATCCTCGCGAGACTCCGCGGTTGAAATCTCACAAGAAGTGGGAGGCTTCCGGGCAGAGGCCTGAACAGCAAAACCCCTCCGGGCAACTGCAGTTTGGCTTCGCGGCGTCAGGTAGGGGCTGGGTTACCGCTGAGTCCGATGAACCCTGGTCGTTCTTCGTTTTCTCTCGTTGCCTCACTACCGCTCCCCGCCCTCCACCTGCGTGGGAAAGTGGCGCGTGGACCACGACCCCGCCCACCCTTGAGAATCGCTGAGAGAGGAAGTGCGTCTCTGCTAGAGTTCTTGGTTCAGAGTGGGAGGCAAAGGAAAGCGGTCATCTGTGTCGTTCTTCCCCAATCCCTACCCCCTCCCCTAGGCAGAGAATGGGCTCTGAAGGCAGGGATTCCCCTCTTCCTGAGCCTGCAGCTCGGGCTGCCTGTCAACTCGGGCCGAGGCAGCATGGGCTGGGAGCGGCTTCGGTGGGAACCCGACACCTGACATCTCAGGTAAACATACTGTCCTCCGGCGCGGAAACGTCGGAAACGACGCCATTCGTTTGTTTTTGTTATAGCTCTTTCCCTCCGCTCCTCCTCGCTTGAACTCTTAAGGTTCCCCCGGAGGCCACTGGTCAGCCCACATGGTAACCTATAACTCTTTTTTGTTCCAGTCCGCCATGCCCTTGTTATGTGACGTGTTGAGTCAAGATGAACTGCGAAAAAAGCTATTCCAGACGTTTAAGGATCGGGGTATACTGGACACCCTGAAGGTATCTGTTTTAGGCATGTCTGTTAAATAACTTGTACAAGTGTAACCTGTAACACTGCAGTCCCCATTTAAATATGTCCAGGTCTTTGGTTTTAAAAATACATATGTTGGTGAGTTACATTTTTATGTTCCTGTAAAACTCTTTGTTCTGTAATAGAAGTTTTGAAAATGGTTTAAAGTTTGAGTCATCTTAAAAGAGCATATTCAAATAATAGGTTTATTAGACTGACATTAAGATAGTAGCGAGTAACTTTATATAAAATGAACACATTTTAGGAAAGTTGGACTTGGTTTATAAATCTAACTTAAAATTCCTGAATTAAGAAGCAGGTTTGTAATAGTACTCACTTTGGAATGAGGGGTATTGACACCATACAAGAAGCATTAAGTGTATTGCTTACCTTGTAGAATGAGAAGTTTCTTCCTTGAAATGGATTGAAACGTTTCAATATTTGGGCAGCGAATATTAGTAGACATTGTAGTAACAGCAAGGAGTAGGATTAGCTCAGTGTTTTTATTATTGTGTACATTTCAAAAGTGTATATTTAAAATGTCAAATTAAGGAAAAGTGAGCTTTTAAAAAAAATGCTCCTCCCTCATTGTTTTGGTAACTTAAACCTTCAGATTCATCAGATAATTATTGGAAGACATGGAGAAATGTCATCTGTAATACAACCACTAATTGGCTTCATTGTGTGTCTTTTTATTTTAAGATTTTATTTTTATGTAATCTCTATACCTGAAGCAGGGCTCGAACCCACAAACCAGAGACCCAGAGTCCCATGCTCCGACTGAGCCAGCCAGGCACCTCTCCTTTTTAAATATTATATAGTGAATATTTTCCTATGTCCTTTAAAGTTCCTTGAAATTCTCATTTTCAGTGACACCAGCCTTCTCTGTGAATGTGTGGGTAAGTTATGTAGCACGCTGCTTTTGAATCTTTACATTATACCCAGGTGTATACACATTCCTTCAGCTGTGCCTCTCATATGCCTAGGATGGGTTGGGTGGCATTACCAACCCAAAAGCATGAGCCTTATGGGTCTCATTCTAGAAAGATTGCAATAGTACGTATTCCACCAGCAGTTTGATAATGCTTATGTCTCCAGTGTTATCATGACATTTTTTAAACATTAGAAAACCTTTATTCTTTAAAAAATTTTTAATGTATATTTATTTTCGAGGGAGACACAGAGGGTCATTGTGGGAGGGGCAGAGAGAGTGGGAAACACAGAATCCGAAATAGGCTCCAGGATCTGAGCTGTCAGGACAGAGCCTGACTTGGGGCTCAAACCCAGAATGGCCAGATCAGGATCCGAACCAAAGTCAGAGGCCCAACCACCTAAGCCACTCAGGTGCCCAGAGAACCCTTATTTTAATATTCCTTTGATTATTAATGAGGTTGCACGTATTTTCTGGATATTCATGTGTTTTCTGTGGATTGGCAACTCATGTTCATTGCCCTTTTTTTTTCCAGTGGTGTTTTCTTCGCATATATAAGAAGTCTTTTTAATGGAAACTTAACCTCTGTTCCATTTTTGCAGCTCTACTTTATCTTAGTGTTCAACTTCAGTTTGGTTCTAAAAACCCTGATGTTGTATTTTTAATGTAGCCAAATCTATTGATATTTGTTTTGCTGATTATTCTCACTTCTTCTGCATTAAAAGAACGAATATTCACTTCTTATTAAGTTTTTATGAAGTTTTTTAAAAGGCCTTTTTTTTTTTACAGTTTAGTTTTTAACCCACTTGGAATTAATTGTAGTATATAATGCATTAATATATTTTCTAATATGAAATGGTCCTTGGATTCCTGGCCATGACATACTTTCTTGTACGCTACTTCTGGATTCTACTTGAAAGTGTTTTATTTCATATTTGCAGTCACAATTGATAGTAATCTATCCTTACCCTTTTTAAGTGGTCCTTGTTTGGATTTGGTATCAGAATTATGCTAGCCTTGTTCACTTTACAAATGTAGTATAGAAATACTGTTTCCTTTTTTGCAACTGGCAAAAAACAATTTTTAGATTCTGTTATTCTGTTATTCCTAACCAGTGGGAAGACAGATTTTTACTTCCTAAGTTTGAGCTTATTTTTATTTCCTCAGTTCAATGACTATTGCCTGAATGAGTTGTAATTCTTAAAATCTGCTGAATTTTTTAGTGGCCTAATTCACTTTCCGTTTGGGTGTTTGAAAAGAATTTGTATTTGTGGTGAAGTACAAGTCAGATCTCTTAAATGGAGTTTATCAAATCTTTTTCCTTACTTTGAGCCTACTCCATTAACTTTTGGGAGAACTGTATGGAGGATCTACAAATCTCTTCTCTCTTCCCCACCCACAATAATTGTACTTAATTCTATTATAGGAACACTAATTCTGAAATTACCCTCTTCGCATTGGCTGCTGAAAAGCCCCCAGCCAGTTTGGCATCCCTTCCAGCAAGTGCTGGATGGCCTGCTTTTGTGTTGATTGAGCTGGAGATTCATCTGTAGTGCACTTTCTTTTTATCTTTTTTTTTTGCTATGCTTATTTTACTTTCTGCTTCCATCCCTCCTCCAAATTTGATCCTATTTCAGTACTTGTGTGCAAATCATCCTAAATCATTTCATTAATCAGGCTGAATCTAAATATGTTACTTAGTAGGATACAAATCTAATGAAATCACCTCTAAATTTTACTGGTGGAGGATGTTATAATTTCTCTAGTTCTGTCTCCATTCCTGAGCGGTACTAGGTAGGGTGAGGCATGTGTATTGTATTCAAGATAAATGTCTTGTTTGACTGCGGGACTTGAGATGTGTACTAAGTCATGTTCTATATGGGTAGTGACCTACTGTTCTGGTCTTGAGCTGAAGCATTGATGAGGTACAAGAACTCCATTTGTTTCTTGTATTCTATTATGTGAATTCATTAGATAATATTTACTGCTGAACCCTTGAGTCTAGGTGATGTATTCTTTTTCTTTAATTTTTTTAATGCTTATTTTTGAGACAGAGAGAGGCAGATAGACAGCGTGAATGGGGGAGGGGCAGAGAGGAAGGAGACACAGAATTCCGAGCAGGCTCCAGGCTCTAGCTGTCAGCACAGAGCCCGACATGGGACTCGAACCCACGAACTGTGCAGTCATGACCTGAGCTGAAGTCAGACACTAAACTGACTGAGCCACGCAGGTACCCCTAGGCAGTGTGTTCTTAAGCTCAGCCCAATTGTGTTTCCAGATGATATACAAAATATCACCCAAAAAACACCCAATAGTGTGAATAATTAAGGGAATTTTGTTAAAACTGAAATGAATAGTATTAGTGTTAAAATCTTGAGAAAATGATCTACTTTGAACCATAATTTTCTCACTTAAAAATGTGGAAAAATTACTGTACTTCAGTGTCTTGAGATGTAAATACTGTATGCGAAAGAATGTCTTAATAAGTTTACTCATTTCTCTCTTGCATATGTGATTTTCCTTTTGGGAACTCAAATTTATTTTAACCAATATGCCCTGTATCTTGGTACCATCCAACAGTCCACAGAGAGGGGAGAAAGGGGCAAAATGGTCTCACAACTTGAGAGCCTGGTAAAAATCTGCTGAGATGGGCTCTTGGGGAAGTGAAGTTTGAATCTGCATGCATTCGGGCTAACCACCAGTTTAGCTTGGAAGCTGGTGAAAACAAATTTCTTTTTCCAGAACCCTGTGGGCTACTTGTGTCACAGAGTAAGACAATGTATAGGGGAAGGTTCCTAACCTTGGGTCATGGATCTAGAACTGTTCTGGAAATGAGGATTCTAATTCACGCGTCAAACCTGTATACCTTTCAGTGGAACGATTCTGCGAAAATGTTCTGTCTCTTGTTTCGTGTTTGTTGTTTGAGCTAGACACAACTCCGAAAGCAGCTGATTCAGGAACTGATGCACCCTGTCCTGAACGGAGAGCTACAGCCCCGGTCCGTTTCTGTGGAAGGGAGCACCCTCTTAATAGGCGCTTCTAACTGTCTAGTGGCAGATCACTTGAAGAGATGTGGCTATGAGTATTCACTTTCTGTTTTCTTTCCGGAAACTGGGTTGGCCACAGAAAAGGTAAAGTGTTTATTATTCTGTTTTTGAATTTTCTCTTAACAGCTTCTTTCTGAGCTAATGCTAAGTGCTGCATAATATAATAGTTCAGTGTTCCTTGGCTAGCTGGGTCAATTTTTCCTTCATCTTTGAGTTCACATCCTCTATTCGTTCTGTAATGGAACAAAGGAGTACTAAATTTGATGGTTTATCATTACCCAGTTCCACAGAAGCTCTGTTGGTCTTGGGTAAAATGGTGATGTGCAGAATCACTAACTGTTTTGGAGCTAGAGTTGGTCTTCTCATTCAGGAAGTCCTCTAAGGCTCAGCGTGGCCATTTATGTTGACTGTTGGAAGCTTGTCACTCTACTGGCGACACTGCAGGTGTCTGCTGCATTATGGGGGAGGAACCAGGAACCAGCCTCTGGAGAGGTGGAGTAGTTTACTCAAGGTCACATGATTTGTAAATAGCGACGCAGGGCAGGAGATCTAGATCTCTAAAATGTGCTTTTCTTACTGAGTTCGAGTCTCTTCTCATATTGGTGTTCCTTGGGATTACACCAGAGAAGGGAAGGCTACACTCGTTTTTAAAAATATGTGGAGGGCTCAAATACTACAACACCTGTTTTTAACTCCTTTTGTAATTTCTGTTCAACAGGAATGTAGAAAAATCCAGTCACACTTGATTATTTTAAGGACTGATAGAGCGAACTATTTTTTTAATAGACTTAATTTTTTAGAACAGTTGAGGTTCAGAGCAAAATTGAACAGAAAGGAAGATCTCCCACGGGCTCCCTGCTCCCACACGTGCACAGCCTCCCCTACCGGCAGCATACTTTATTACAGACACTTTTGCAGTAGAACCTACATTGTCACATCTTCTCACCTAAAGGCCATAGTTAACTCTTGGTGTTGTCTCTGTGTTTATACTCTTTATCTTGTCTATAATTTTCAAAACTTTCATATTCAGAAGTTTTAAAAAACAAGAACAGTGTTAGTATCTGAAAACTTAAATATGCTGTATTTATTAATGACTAAAATTTATGAATATTAGGAATTCTTTTTTGGTCCATCGGTATTTAAGTTTTGGGGTGTTTTTTTTTTGTTGTTTTTGACTTAAAACTTATTTATTTTTGAGAGAGAGAGAGAGAGTACAAGCAAGTGAGGGGCACAGCAACAGGAAAACAGAGAATCCCAAGCAGGCTCTGTGCTGTCAGCACAAAGCCTGACACAAGGCTTGAACCCACAAACCATGAGATCATGATGTGAGCTGAAGTCAGATGCTAAACCAACTGAGCCACTCAGGCACCACTGTTTTTTGTTTAAAGTAAGCTCTGTGCCTAGCATTGGGCTTAAATTCACCACCCCAAGAACAAGAGTCACATGTTCTACTGACTGAGCCAGGTCTGGTGCCCTTAGGTTTCTAATTACATTTCACAGTTTTGCTTATTGCATGTGTAATGGTCAGTTACATAGTTGTTGCAGCAATAGTTAATCCAGCTCCTATACTTAAAGGTTTTTACTGTAAAATGCTGTGCAGAATATCATCTTTAAAAGAAAACCAATTGAGAACAAATCCTATCGGTGTTCTGAGGGAAGTCCTAGTAAATGTAGTAAATTGTAGTAAAAATACAGATTAAGAATAGCCACCCAAAATGTTTGTTTAAAACTGTTTTAGGTATGCTTTTGTTAGTCATTTATGTAAAGAGAGTAAAACTTGACAATTTTGAAGCAGTAATATTTTAAAAACTTCATTTCAATTGAAAGACTTTGGAATTCACACATGTATTCGTTGCTTCATCAGATATTTGAGTGTGTGTAATATGTAAGGCTTTAAGCATTTCTGTTAGACCCATTATCTTTGGATGTGAAGTATTTGGAGGTTAATTATGTGATCAAGAAAAATATTTTATCCTTGGGACTTGAATATGTTTATCATCAATAGTATAAGGAAATGCTTCAATTTTACATTGTTAGCATAATTCTTAGACTTCAGGAACATCGTAATTTATCATTTAAACATCAGTGTAAAAATATGTCTACTTAATTTTTTTTTCTCTAAGGTAATTAGTATGCAAGATCTATTACAGCTTCTAAAAATCAACCCTGAATCCGGACTCTACAAATCACTGGTAGGATTGTTTAGTTTTTATAATGTGCATTGGTCTGTTAATTATAACCAAACAGTTGAATAAAGGTAAAATATTTTCTTTTAACAGATTTCAGGATTTGATAACAAAAACAAAAAAGGTAGGAACCTTCATGTATGTAGAAATTAACAGCATTTTTGTAACGTACTTTCTCATGTTAAACTCTGAAAGTAATAATCTTGAGGGGTAAGAGTAGGGAATTTAATTTTAATTTGATTTTCCATGCTGTGACAATACCTTACCTTTTATTTAAAGATTTTATTTTTTTAAGTAATCTCTATACCTAACATGGGGCTCAAAGTTAAAACCCTGACATCAGGAGTGGTACGCTCCCACCAACTGAGCCAGCCAGGTGCCCCAATACCTTAGCTTTTAAATAAAAAAGTGATTTGTCTGTTTTGACAAATGTAGGTCACTTCTCTAAATTTCAGTCATCTTAATTGCTCTTAGATTCTTAAAAAAGAAAAAAAAATACTACAGATAGCAATTGATACAGACCTTCAAATGATCTGACAGCTACTTTTTGTAAAGATATCCACTGCGGGGAACATTTCCACACATAAAAACTAACAATGTTAAGGCTAGGTGTCTTTATATCCTAGATCTCCCTTGCTATAAAGTGCAAATCTATAAAGTACAATTTATAGATTATTAATATTAGCTTAAAGTGAAATATCTGATAAGTAATGTGTTACATAATTTTTTTATTAAGTGTTTATATGGGCCTGGTAAAACGCTCTAATTTTGGCCTTGATAATAACCATCATAGGGGCCATTCTGTAACTGCCATGAGTATAGACCCTGGGCTCGATTTGACTACAGACTTTGTAGCATGAACATGAGCTGGTAACTTGCCTGTAGCATGTATCTTTAGGTCCCGTAAATAACCTGTAATGTGACGTAAAGGCCCTTTTGTGTTGGTGTGCCCGTGGAGTTTGTCTGTTGGCGGCATTGCTGTCATCCCCAGTCATCCATTTAGAACTTAGCCTTCAACAGACATTTGAGTATTTATTTCCACTAACCATCAGTCTGTGACTGAATTGCCCAGTCTCTTGGGAGTCAGGTTAGCAGAGGAGGAGTAAATCAGATCACCCCAGGCATCCTTGAGTGCCTGCAAAGTAGGGAGTCCGAACTGAAGTGCAGTGTGGTAAATGATCCTGTATTCTGTATGCCGAGGCAGTACTGTTGAATGTAAATTTTCTGTAGTGATGGGAAGGTCTGTACCTGTGCTGATATGGTAGCCACTAGCTGTGTGTGGCTATTGGACATTTGAAATGTGGCCAGTGAGACTAAAGAACTAAATTTTAAACTTAATAGCCACCCGTGAAGCGTGGTCGTATTGGACAGCACAGGCCTCAGGTATATAGCGATATCTGTAGCTTAACTATTTTGGAAGGAAACTTGGGGCCTGAAGGGATGTTAAGAAGTGGGGTAACCACTTTGATAGATGGGTGGTTTCTCCCAAAGCTGAGCATAGTCTTACCATCCAACAGGATGTGCCTAGGTATTTCCCCAACTGATTTGAGAACCTAGGTCCCCACAGATACCCGGATAGGAATGTTTGTAGCAGCTTTATGGTGACTGCCAGAAATTGGGAACAATCAAAATGTCCTTGAGTAACAGAATGGATAAACCAAGCTGCGGTACATCCAGACAGTGGAACACTAATGAGTGTTTTGATGACAGTATTCTGCACTGTCAGTCTGTGCAAAATTATAAATTACCTCTAAATGCATATTGTTAGTGAAAGGGGCCGGTCTGTGTCATATACTGTTTGAATTCCTATATATGGTCTGAGAAAGTCAAAACTGTAGAGGTGCTGAGTGGATCGGTGGTTGCCAGGGGTTTGGAGGGATGGGGGGTGTGGAGGTTGAATAGGTGAAGCACAGGGAATTTTTTAGGTGAATGTGTTCCATATGATAGTGGTAGGATCTATGGCGCTAGGTACTGGTCAGAGCCTGTAGAACCTCCTAGCACAAAGGGTGAAGCTTACTGTGTGCAAAATTGGGAGGTCAGGTGGCCCAGGATGGACTGCAGAAAGTGACAAAACAGTCTGTCCAAAGCTAACTGGAGGGGACGGGGAAGAAAAGATGCTGAGCTCAGCGACCTCGGAAAGGAAGACTGTAAGACTAAAGGCAGATGAAACTGTACATAGGCACTGTATTTGGAGTGGTATTTCTCCTGGGGGTAGTGGTTAACAGCTTTGAAACCATTCTACGTGGACGCTGGAATTGGACAGTTAACAAAATGGATAGGAGAGGGCGAGAGCCAAGCTTCTCACTGTTGAGTGCAATTTTACAGATGAATGAGGGGAGGAGGCTCAAGGGATCCATGTGATAATGGTTGTTGGGGCCCTCAGTGTGAGCTCAGGTTTAGCTTAATATAGATGGCAGAGGATATATAGAGAGCTTGATAGATCTGTGTATCTGCACAGGTTAGTACAACACTCAAATTTCCTTGTTCTGCAGGCCTAGAAGCAAGGACAGTGTGCACATCTTGTGCCCGGTTTGGAACCCTAAGATTTGGTTTTGAAGACCATTCCATAATAAGAGGAACCAGGGCTCCCCTGAGCAATCTCTGAGTCTAGGACTGGGGCAGGGAATATTCAAGAGGTGCCTGGAGCATTATCTAATGCTAGACGTGAGGAAATGCTTAATAAAAAAAAAAAAGGCAATGTGAAGGAGCTCCCGAGGGCCAAAGCTAGAACAGTTGAATAAATGGGACTGAAGCAGTCCTTTTCAGAGGGGTGTGTGCATGAGGAGAGATAGAAGTGGAACTGGTTAGGGCCTGTGAGAAGTCCTGCAGACCTGGGAACCGGTGACCACGTGACAGTGAGGGGGGAGAGCACCTTGAGAAAGATGATCTACTGCAGCATCTCCAAGAACATTCCTGCGGCATCTACCTTGTCCATAGAGGCAGAGCAGACACGCCTGAGCAGAACAGCAGAATGTGTGAGGAGAAAAGAGGCTGGCTGGAAGAAAGGTCAAGATGATCAGCAGATGAACTAGAGACAAGTGGCAAGCAATGAACATGAAAGAACAGAGTGTATGTCTAATTAGAGGAAGTGAAAACCAGATTTTACCCTTCAAAAAAGGGTGGGGGAAGAAAGATCTTTACCTTGGTTCATGCAGAAGCTGAGTCGTTTGAACTGTTTGAAGACACTAAAGCTTCTAATTTCTTATTTAATATGTATTTATTTTTGAAAGAGAAAGAGACAGATCTACCAATCATAAGGGGAGGGGCAGAGAGAGAGGGAGACACAGAATCCAAAGCAGGCTCCAGGCTCTGAGCTGTCAGCACAGAGCCCAACTCGGGGCTTGAATGCACAAACCATGAGATCATGACCTGAGCCAAAGTTGGACACTAACCGACTGAGGCGCCCCTAAGAGGTTTTTTAAAATTTATTTAAATTGAAGTTCGCTAACACAAAGTATAGTATCGATTTCAGGAGTAGAACCCAGTGATTCATCACTTACATACAATACCCATTGCTCATACCAAGTGCCCTCCTTAAGGCCCATCACCCATTTTGCCCATCTCCCCACCCACCACCCCTCCAGCAACCTTCAGTTCTCTGTCTTTAGGAGGCTCTTATGGTGGGTGGTTGGGTGGCTCAGTTAGTTAAGCGTTCAACTCTAGAATTTGGCTAAGGTAAGGATCTCACTGTCGTGAGATCAAGCTCTGCATTGGGCTCTGTGCTGATGATGCAGAGCCTGCTTAGGATTCTGTCTCCCTCTCTCTGCCTCTCACCCCACTTGAGCCATGTCTCTCTCTCACAAATAAATAAACATTAAAAAAAGAGAAGAAACTTGGTGTACCTGGGTGGCTCGGTTGGTTAAAGATCTGACTCTTGGTTTCAGCTCAGGTCATAATCCAACAGTTTGTGAATTCGTGCCCTGCGTCTGGGTCCACACTGAAAGTGTGGGGCCTGCTGGGGATTCTCTTTCTCACTCTCTGCCTCTGCCCCACTCACACTTTCTCTCTCAAAATAAACTTTAAAAAAAAAAAAAGACCTTGATATGATTTGCCCCCTCCCTGTTTTTATCTTCTTTTCCTTCCCTTCCCGTATGTTCCTCTTTTGTGTTTCTTAAATTCCACAGGAGTGAAATCATAGAATACTTGTCATTCTCTCCTTATTTTGCTTAGTTATAATATATATGTAATATATATGTGTGTGTGTATATATATATATATATGATATATTGTATAACATATAATACTTTCTGGTTCCATCCAGGTTGTTGCAAATAACAAGGTTTCATTCTTTTTGATTGCCAAGTAATATATGTATACATATGTGTGTATTATCCATTCATCAGTTGATGGACATATGGGATCTTTGCACACTTTGGCTATCGTAGGTAGCATTGCCGTAAACATTGGGGTACATGTACCCCTATAATCAGCATTTTTGTATCCTTTGGATATATTCCTAGTAGTGTAATTACTGGGTCATAGGGTAGTTTAATTTGTATTTTTTTTTTGAGGAGCCTCCACGCTTGTTTTCCAGAGCAGCTGCACCAGTTTGCATTCCCACCAACAGTGCAATGTTTGTTTATCTCCTGTTTATTTGACATTTTTTTGTGTAAACTTTGTTCATGTCTTGTCTAATTTTTCCATTTTTTTTCTGACTTGTAAGAGCTCTCAATATTACGAAAATTACTCCTCTGTCTCCATATCCTCACAAATATTTTTTCCCAATACATCACTTGTGTTTTGACTTCTTTTCATGCCATATAGGTTTCTAATTCTTATGTTGTTAGATTGATAAATATTTCTCCTTACTGCTTTTAGGTTTAGTGTCATGTTTACAAAGTCCTTTCCTTAGAAATTATTCTTAAAAGATCCAGAATGTAAGAAACAATAATGTTTAAAAATGAAGATCATAGTAACAGGGTTGATGTAATGATTGAATGGAAAAAGTTATGTGGCAAAACTATACTACACGCTTTGTGTCTTGTAGGTTTTCTCATGCAGTTTTTAAGAGAAATGGCGGAATATCACCAGTCCCGAGCAAGCTGTGATACGGGAACGCAGACAAGTTCAACGTTTGCTGGCAAAGACTTGCTTGGTACCTGTAGTTTTCTTTCATAATTTTAATTGTTCCTTTTTCTCCTTAAATGAAGGAAATGATCTGACTGGCAGTACTGTGTGTGTTCCCTGTCTGGGTGGGATGGGACCTGCAGATGGTGCAGGCACCACCACCCCCCATCCCCTGCCTCCAGAAGCCTCCAGAAGCCTTGCAGGATGCTACTCGAGCCACTTGCCCGTGCTGCACCCTCCCCTTTCCTCAGGCCCATGCTCTGCTTTGCGTGTGGGGTTCAACATCTCATACCTGGGAGGTTCTTCCCTGTGTCTCCTCTCTCTTGAGTTCCCAGCCACTAAGTGAGGATATCCTTGACTGCTTGCACGGCAGAGAACTAGAGAAGTCAGCGGTGTAGCCCTTGTTTAGAGTGGAGGAAACGGCGGTACCCAGACGAGGCACAACTTGGAAACACTCAGTCTGGGTCAGAACTGATAGTAGACTCCACATTTTCTTTCTCTTTTTTTTTCCCCAAAATATTTGTTTTTGAGAGATAGAGCATGAACAGGAGAAAGGAAGAAAAGAGAGAGGGAGACATAGAATTGGAAGCAGGCTCCAGGCTCTGAGCTGTCAGCACAGAGCCCTACATGGGGCTCAAACTCACAAACTGTGACATCATGACCCGAGCTGAAGTTGGATGCTTAACCAGCTGAGCCCCCCAGGTGCCCCTAGAGTCCAGATTTTCTAAAAGTATGTGATTAATTAGTTTCTTGGTCCTTTGTGACTCTCAAGGAGTAGTAGTGCTTCTAACCTGTAAGAAGAGAAGTCTATAATTTGTAAAAGCTAAACTGTATTATTTTGGCCTAGGTTTTATTCCATTGAGAACATGGTACGTTTACTCTAGAGCGATGCTGTCCAGTCATAGGAGCCACGTGTAATTTTTAATTTTCTAGTAGTCGTGGAGGGAAGGGAATGAATTTGTTTTAATATATTTTACTTAACCCAGTATGTCCAAAATATGCCACCATGTAATCAATATGAAAAACATTAATGAGATTGTTTTACATAAAATTTCTATACTCTGTCCTTGAAACCTGATGTGTCTTTTACACTGAGAGCACCTCTCCATTTGAACTGATCACATTTCACCTACTCAGTGGCCACCTGTGGCCAGAGAGTCCTGTATTGGACATCACAGTTGTAAAGCATTTGGAAAATCCAGAAAATTACACAGAAAACCTGTCGAAAGTTCTCTGAAGAGATGGACACTGCCAGTGTTGTAAACTGCTTCTGCCAGCCGCTTCTCCTGGGGCATCCTCTTTGGCGGTGTTGGTGTTCCCCGTGCCTGAGCTCCTCCCGCAGGTGTGGGTTTGCAGTCGGCCTCATGGTTCATGCTGCTCCGCAGCTGTTAGGGGCTTGGGGTCTACCGGGCAGAGCGGTGGAACGAGAGACTGTCGCACACCTGGTTGTAGGCCCAGTCGGGCCCTTACACACTTGCTCAGTCCTCTAGGACTCCTTCGAACAGTATGGGCATCTGTTTCCTTCTCTGTAAAGCAGAGCTGAAATATGTGATCTGTGATTTATTTTAAGGTCCATGTTTTGAACATGTAAATCAACTTGAACCAAAGTCCAATACAAGCACTTGCCTTGGCACTTCGGGACTGGCAAGAGATGCCAGTTTCTTCTGATTTAAATTGTACTCTTTGCTTTCTTTTCCCCTGACATTGGATGATGAAAATTTCCAACGTTAGGAGTGGTTGAAACCATTGTACAGCAAATGCTTGTACACCCAGACTTTGCCGGTAAATTTGTATTCTACTTGCCTGATCACTTACCTATCCCATCCATTAATCCATCTTCATTTTGTGGTGTTTCAGAGTAAATTGCAGATGTCTCTACAGTCTCCCCTAAGTATACTCTTGGCTTTTGAACAGAGCTCCAGCCTCTTGCTCATCTGACTGCAGTTGCCTATCCTAATGTCCTGTGTTGTTTTTTAACAGCAGAGAAGCTTCAACTTATTGACGATCAATTTGCAGATGCTTACCCTCAGCCTCCAAAGTTAGAATCCTTAGAAATAAAGTTAAATAAATATAAGAGAGAAATAGAACAGCAGCTTCGGGCAGAAATGTGTCAAAAGGTGAGCTGTGTCTTTCTGCTGTGCTTGTCTTGAGAGAGAGAGAGAAAGAGAGAGAGTGTGTGTGTGTGTGTGTTTTAAGTTTAACAGCAAGTGTGAGAAGGGGAGGGGCAGAAAGAGGTGAGAGAAAATCCCAAGCAGGCTCCACACTGTCAGCACAGAACCTGACTCAAGGCTTGAGCTCACAAACCATGAGATCATGAACTGAGCTGAAATCAAGAGTCAGATGTTTCACCAACTGAGCCACCCAGATTCCCCAGGATATCTTAATCATAGGTATAGGGGGAATAAATAAAGAACTTTATTAATGAATGTGATGAACTGTTGCACATGTGATTTTTCTTTCCAACCAGTGTCATTTTTTATGCTTTTCGAGTGTCTTCTAAGATACAGTGAATGAGATGAAACTAAAGATGAGTTAAACTAAATCTATTTAGAGCATTAGTGTTAAACCTAACCATGAAGAAAAAAGTTATTTTTTAGTATAGTTTTGGGATTTACAATAATTGGTGTTCAATTGGCAGTTCAAGTATTTTAAAGATACTGAAATAGCCAAAATTAAAATGGAAGAGAAAAGAAAGTCAGAGAAGGAATTAGCTGAGTTCTGGAACGAAGTGGAGAGAGCTTGTCAAGCAAAATCTGAATCCCTCATTTCTCAGGAGAAGTTGGCTCTTGATAGAATTCAGAAGCACCGAGAGGTAAGGTTTTAAAATTACTTACTGGGTGTTTCCTGCAGCTATTCATAGATGGGCTCCAGGCCCTAGAATGGGTTGGGACAGTTGGTTAGCCAAGACCAAGCCCTACAGCAGTATGAGGCACAGGGTCAAGAGCACAAGTGGAAGGATTGGCCTTGGAAAGGATATGGAGACTTCCTCCTCTGGGACTGTTGGGAAGGGGAGGGACTGCATGTGGACATCCATGTTGGGAGTGGGAGAAACTCCACTGAGTATGCTTCATCCTCTCCAGCACCCTCAGAGGGCTGGGGGGCAACCTTGAGAGGCTTAGTGGTGTGGAACGGCTGCTTGGGGGAGGGGCAGAGCAGCCCTCCAAAGCAGATGGAGCTGTGTGGTGCATCCGGCTGACCTGGGCAGCCCACCACCAAAGTGGACTGCGCCAAGTGCTTATAGGCAGTTGTAGTGCACAGTCCATAAGGTTAGCAAGGCAAGGAAGTTAGAGGCACTTGGGGCCTGGGCCTTACATAGAGCTGAATTTACTTGGCTTGAGAAGGGCAGCTAATTGAGGACATTGGGGTTCGGTGGGGTGGTGAAAGGACACTGACAGGTAGAAAACTAAGCATGGGCCCGGAGGACAGGGCTGTGGGCTGAGCTGTCCCGTGAAGACTGGAAGCAAAACTCACTGTGCTGCCCTTGGATCAAAGGGGTGAGAGTCTCTGGAGTAGCAGAGTCTAGGATTGTGAAAGGTGGCCACGTGCTGTCTCCCAGAAAGTGACTGGACAGGAGGTGGAAAGAGTGAGGGGTGAGGAGTGGCAGGAGGGATGGGGTCTACTCTTTCAGGAAAAACTGGTTCCTTTCCCAAAGGGTTGCCTTAGAGCAGGCTGGATTCAGGACACCATTTCCTGCATCCAGCCCAAACCACTGCTATGTGGAGACCTTGAAAGTAAAAGGGCTCTCTCTCAGCAGCTTTGCTTAGGGCTTCTCGCAAAGACCCAGTCATTTCAAACGATTTTCTGTGCCATTTTTGGTGATGGGGCTGTTAGAAAAATAGATGTTGGAGCGACTGGCTTTGAGATGTTTGGATTAGGTTTAGATTAACAACCACATCCTCAAGACCAGCCACTGACTAGTTCAGACTAGTTACCAGACCAGCATATTTACTGGTTCTCAGAAGGCTGTAGAGAAGATGGCCATCTTCATGCCAAGTATCATGTCATTATTTCACCACCTGCCCTTCTTGGGCCCCTGATGAAACCCTCTCAGCCTTCAAATTCCAGGTTGTGGGTCACTTCCCTGTGATGCCTTCCCTAATTCTCACTTACTCAGGTGTTCTTCCTGCCACAGAGCCTTGATGTATTTTGGTTACAGAATCATCACATCATAGTGTGATCATTTCTCTCTCCCTGACTAAACTGAATTTTGTAAAGATGGAAGCTGTATCTGTTCATCTTTTCTCTAGCTCCGAGTGTGCTCTTTGACGTGGGCTGGGTACTCTGTGAATCCTTGCCCAGCGACCACACGAATGGAGGTGTGGCCCATTCATTCAGCTTGCTAACACTGAGTCAGAATGACCTATGAACTGAGACTTTCAGCAACCACAGAACCAGGGGAATTGGATTCTTTTGAAGTTGTATTGCTACATGCATATTTTGTATCCTTTGCTTCTTGCTGAAGCACCTGTCCAAATGTTGTGTCTGAGAGATGTCCATTAGGTAGAATAAATAGACTCGGGATGCTAGGAATATAGGGTAATAGAGTGGAACAGTCATCAAAGGAGGGTAATACGTGTTTGGGTAACTAAATAGGCAAAAAGAGTACCTTGAATCAGCAGCTTTTGAAAGTGACATTGTAACCCTAAATATCTGTAGTTTGCTCTCTGGAATTGAAGCAGTATGCTAGTTCAGATCTGTTGTGTCGTCTTGAGCTTGCTTGCTGAAAACTAATGCTTTCGTTCACAGATGGAAACCAAGGAGATTTATGCTCAGAGACAGCTTCTACTAAAAGATATAGATATGCTAAGAGGCAGAGAAGCAGAGCTGAAGCAGAGAATCGAAGCTTTTGAATTGTGAGTAACGGGTAGTTGTTTAGGATATTGAGAATGAAGAAGTTGCCAAAGAACTAAACAGATGGCTTAGTAGTCTGATGTTAATTGCCAGATCGAGTTTTCTGTTGTAAAGATGATAACACCTAGTTTTAAAAGGCACAAATTAAGAGAAAGATTGGGGTTTCATTTATGAAATATTAGGCGTTAGGATGAATAGCAGAATGAGACGCCATCATCGGGCTACCGTAAGACCAGACACATGATTTGAAGAAGCTGATAATGCTTGAACAAACCCCTTGTTTCTCGTCTACATCCGGTCATTCAGATCTAGTAGCTGTACGTGTGCGTAGTAATAGACTTCCAGATACTCAGATGCGCTCTCACCTGCTCTGCTGTGAGAAGAGAGGAAAGAGTTGGCTCCGACTTGACTCATACTGGGTGAAACTTTTAGAGACAGAGCATGAGCGGGGGAGGGGCAGAGAGAAGGAGACACAGAATCCGAAGCAGGCTCCATGCTCTGAGCTGTCAGCACATGAGCAGGGCTCAAACTCATGAACCGCACGATGATGACTTGAGCCAAAGTCGGACATGTAACTGACTGAGCCCCCAGGCGCCCATGGGTGAAACTGTTTCTCCTGGTGTGTGTGTTCCTTTCACTAAATGCTCACAGATGCATCGTCCTTCAAATCTTACTGGGGATTAAGAGCAAGCTCACCAGCCTCTAGTTGGTGGAATTCCACTTTCTTTCCATTTGGGATCTTGACACTCATAGATACTCCAGGAATCCTGTTTGTGTTTGTCTCTGTCTTTATTAATTTTTTTTTATTTATGTAGGTTCTGTTCATTTGATTTCTTCTGCTTGCCTTTGATAATAAAGAAAAGGGACAAAATTTGGGCAGATTCTGGATTCTATAATCAGGATTGTACAATGACTTCTTTACCTCCACTTGCTCTGCTCCTCCCTTCTAAGTGTATTAAACAAAGTAAATGTATTTACTCCTCCTTGGCTTTACAGATTAGGCAGCAGAGGGAGCTCTGACACGAAGCCTTTATCCTTGGCTGGAACCCTCATATCCCTGTGCTTTTGGTCTAAGTGCCTGTGAACCTGCTTCCTGGCTCTGGAATTGGTTTTGGAGGTGACTGAAGGTCTCCCCATGAAAAGTACTCCATTCTTGGGATTGGAAGTTCTGATGGACCCATCTTTTGTTTTTGGCATTTTCAGTCGATGGATTATTAAATGCCAAAAACGAATCTTCTAATTCTTATTCTTAGGGGCTAATCAGTTAAGTCTCACTGGCAGAAATAATGTTCTAGAAGAAACAAACACTTAAGGTAACTAACGTTGGTTTTGTAGCTTTGTAACTAAAAACATGATTCGTTCACCCCTCAATTGATTATGGCCATGTATCCCCTGTACCCCATTTTTGAGTGTGGGTTTGTTAGGGAAAAATCTGTTACAAGATGGCCAACAAGACTGATAAGGAAATACCTTTTCCTGATCAAAGGCTCACTCTTACAGTTTCTTCTTCCCACCCTGCTTGTCGCATACATTAATGAGGAATACAGAAGTAACAGGCTATAAATTACTCCCTCTGCCGATGCTCTGGGCTCAGACCTTTGGAGAATGATCTCCTCTGAGCCTACCTGTGTAAAATAAACCTCCTCCCTTCCAAGATCTCTGAGTACTGCTTGGTTCTTCCACCAGGTGATCCAGACTAGATTCCACAACAGGTCCTCTTCCATAAATGTAGAAAAGTAAGAAACCACTTTGGTCTTGACACAGTCACACTCTCCTCAGCCAGGTGCCACCATAGAAGTCCACCTGCTAGTTGATGAACTACGTCGGTTCATAAAGTAGATAGACTTCTGGCTCCTTCAGTTGACTTCTCAGCAGTGAAGGCCTGTTAAGATTTTACTCTCTGGAGCTAAAACACATGCTGTTTTTTCCGTCTAAATTTGTTACTTCTGATATTGTGGTTTTCTTATGTGCTTTCCGTTTTTTCGCAAATTTCAGAGCTCAGAGGATACAAGAAGAAAAAAAATAAATAGCGTAATTGACGCACTTAGGAAATGGGAGCTGAGTGTCAAGAGTATTGAAGAGACCTATGACCAAAACCTCAAGAATGAGGTTCTCAAGTAATTGCTTGTCATTGTTAAAGGAATCATGTATTTGAATTAAGTTGCTAAAAACATGGCAACACTGATGACGTAGATAGGGCCAACAGTTGATGGCAAAATTGGGTGTTGAAAAAAATCTGTGTTTTCATTGGTAGTCCAGCCTTTCCTGTGCGTATTTAAGATGGGTTTAAAAAAGCACATACAGAGAATAGCATCATCTGCTCATTAAAAAAAATTTTTTTTAATATTTATTTTTGAGAGAGTGAGAGAGACAGAGAGAGAGACAGAGCTGGAGCAGGGGAGGAGCAGAGACAGAGGGAGACACAATCTGAAGCAGGCTCCAGGCTCAGGGCTGTCAGCAGAGAGCCTGATGTGGGCCTCAGACTCCTCAACCACAAGATCATGACTTGAGCCGAAGTCCGATACTCAACCAACTGAGCCACCCAGGCACCCTTCATTCTTCCTGTAGCTTCTCTGACACTTCCTGAGGGCCTGTGGTTTGCTTTAATTTGTAGGGCCCTTTATGACTTGGCCAGTTTGCACAGCTGAGAAGTTATAACATTGAAATTAAAATCGCCTTCATTTTTAAAAAATACTTATTTACTTTGGAGAGAGTGAGTGAGTGGGGGAGGAGCAGACAGAGGGAGACGAAGAATCTAAAGCAGGCTTCAGGCTCTGAGCTGTCAGCACAGAGCTTGACATAGGGTTCGAACCCACAGACCGTGAGATCATGGCCTGAGCTGAAGCTGGACATTTCACCAACTCAGCCACCCAGGCACCGATAAAATCACTTTCTGTTATCTTTTCTTATACTGGCACTAAGATGGGGCTACTTAAGGATTTATACATTGGTCTTCTCACTGTTGATAGTATTTGTCAGTGAGCATGTGCCTTGTGTTCCTTCAAGGTTCTGCAAAGTCAGAATCCAAAAAAAAAGAACCAATTAATTCTATGAAGCAAAAAAACAATATAGGAAAGGAGAATATGGACAACTGTTGTCACTGTGGCTTTCCTATAGCCTGAATTTTGTGTCCCGGTGAAAAACCTCTTCGTGCAAAGATAGCCCACGTGGTAACTTCCTAGTGCACGGCATAGCGGCCGGCACGCAAGTGTTCTGTTACTATTGACTTGTGAGTACATGCATGTGTAGTGTTTTGAGTACATACATATGTAGTGAAGAGAGGACTGGACTCCGCTCCTCTGGCTATTTCTTAGTCATTGGCCTCATTTTTATTGCCTTGCTCATAATTTGTCATTGATATGCCATTACATAGTGCCTGCAAAGGTTTCTGGAGGCTCTTCCCTTTTTTTTAATGTTTTTATTTATCTTAGAGACAGAGCAGGGGAGGGGCATAGAGACAGAATCAGAAGCGGACTCCAGGCCCTGAGCTGTCAGCACAGAGCCCGATGCAGGGCTCAAACTCCCAAACCACCAGACCTTGACCTTGGCCTAAGTTGGACGCTCAATCGACTGAGCCACCCGGGCTCCCCTGAGATTAAACAAATTGTTAGAAAAGTAGCACCATTGTCATCGTATCAGTTTTGAAATGATGGATTTTATGTACATATCTTATGTCCGTCCACTCCTATAACTAATGGACGTGGTAGTGAACACTGACGTTCAAGTGGTAGTCACACTGTGTGGAATAAATGGAAAACATGTATGTGAACTTGGCGTAGCTGTTGAGTATCGTTTGTCTGGCCTTGGGCCTCCTCGCACAGCTTCAGCAAGTGTTGAAGGCGGAAGGGCCTCACAGGAGTGCCTCTCTCTGCCTTCTCTGACCTCTGAACGAGAAAGTCAGCTGGTAGCGGCTGGCGCAGGCGCCTGCAGCCCCATGAGATGTGCTTTTGGGTACTCCTCTTTGACATCAGATGCTGTGGGCAGCTGGCTCTCAGGATAGTGCCCAGCCCCTAAGGGCCAGAGTTCTCTCCTGGGGGGCGGGGGGGTGACAGGTGAATTGCAAGTGACCGACTTGATTATCATTTGGGGTTCAGAGTCTGTCATGCACAGTGGAAGTTTAACTTCATTTACTTCCTTGTGTCAGTTGAGACCAAGGAAAAATAATTGCTCTCAGTGGCCTCACAACAGGACCCTTCATTTTGTGTGATTGAGTTTGGGGCCTGAAGTTACAGGATCGCTGCAGAATTTTACAGACCTTTCACGTTCAGAATTCAGATCCCTGGCTTTCATCTTGAGGGAGCGTGAGGTGTCTGTGTGGTCACATTAGGTCCCTTTCGATGCCCTGCTGCCGTACAAAAGCTCTTGTATTGACAGGAGTCCGTCTAGGAGAGTGACAGGAGCTCATTTTTTATTTTTCTGACTTGTAGGCATCAACTTGAACTCAAGGACAACTATATCGCTAGAACTAACAAGCTGATAGAAGATGAAAGGAAGAATAAAGGTGACTCTGGGGGCAAGCCGTATTTTTCCGCATTGATGTTGGCTGTTAGCTTCTTAGTTCCTATTCCATACTGTAAAAAAGCCATCGCTTACACTTCGTGTAATTGCAAAAAGTACATGTTTTTTGTTAATTTTACAAAATTAAAAAAAACTTTTTACTACATTTTTGTGAATCTTTGTGTTTAACCTTTTGTAAATTCACAGAGGTTAATGATTTATCAGCAGGATTTCATCCAATATTATTTCAGTGTATTTTGTTAGATGTGATTATCAAGGTTGCAGCAAAATTTTGCCATCCAGTAAATACTATTAACCATGATGAGACACTTCATTTTTTACAGGAAAATTTTAACTTCTCTGTCTCCTGTGATCTAGTTTATTTCTTTTATTTCTAACATATTCTTATGTTTCATGATATTTTCACTTGACATAGAATCTTTTTTTCTTTAAGTTTATTTTTTTATTTTGAGAGAGAGAGAGAGAGAGAATCCCCAGTAGGCTCCGCACCATCAGTATGGAGACCATTGTGGGGATCAAACTCATGGAACCATGAGATCATGATCTGACCCGAAACCAAGAGTCGGATGCTTAACCAACTGAGCAATCCAGGCGCCCCTCCTTGACATACAATCCCTTAAACTCTTGTGTACATTAGCCAGAGAGTAGGAAAGTTGGATAATTTTTAGTCTTTGAGATATTTGACATTTTAATAGATTTCTAGGAAGTTGTTGATGACAAGAAGTTACACTTGTAGTGGCAATATCACATGGACCCCTGGGAGTGAACCGGGGCTGGGTACTTGATGCTGACCGGCCAGGTCACCCAGGGTACGTCTGCTCCTCTGTAGCTAGGTCGTGGGCGCTGATCCTTGCTTAGGTGTCCGTACCGTCACGTGTTCAGCAAGTTAGGGTTTTGATGATCCATCTCCTTAGACCGTGGTGGATGAAGTGAAAATGACAAAGTAAGAAGTACAGAATCACAACAGACAAACCTCTGTCTTTAAGGACATTCCGACCTGTCGGCCTGCGGGCCCTGGGCTCAGAGCCGACATGTAAGTGGTGACTGGTGGGCAGCAGGACGAGGCCCGCCACCTATTTGACCGTTACGGTGACTTCCCGTCACTTGTTGAGTGACGGGGCTTATTTCCTACTTGCCTGCCGATCCGTTTTGACCTTGACATCTGCTGCTGAGATAATGAAATAAGGGTCCACAGGGCCGACATACCGGCCATAAATTATTAATCGACTTGTGTATTCACGAGGAAGACACGATGATGTTCATTGGTTGGCTCTTTCTTTTAGAAAAAACTATGCATTTGCAAGAGGAGCTCACAGCTATTAATTCAAAGAAGGAAGAACTGAGTCATTGTGTAAATCGTGTCAAAGAGCTTGAGGTAAGTCTGAAGTCTTGTGTTTTGAAATCGACATTAGACATATGTGCAACTTGAGCTTTGGTCCTACTTGCTTTATCCTAAGTTACCCTCTGGATGTGTTGGGACTTGTTACCGTGTGACTAACGGGGACAGCTGCGCTTCAGTTCACTGGAGGGTTCTTCATTTCCATCCTGGTGTCCTGGGGAGGCACAGGAAGAGGATGTGTGTTGGGGCCTAGGTCCCTGCCTGAGTCCGTGTCTCTCCCTTTCTGCTTGTGTGCCTCTGGGCACGCTCTGTGACCTCACACTCATCCGTAAACTCTGGGATGTTGCACAGCCATGGCTGTGGGGAGAGTTCGGTGATGAGGTCTGCACGTAGCACGCATCTTGTATACACTAGCTTGTCCCTCAGCCTCTTCTCCCTTCCCGTCAAGGGCAGGTAACATTCCTGTCATGGTGTCAGGATCTCACAGCTGAAAACAAGATGAGACGCACTTCGCACATGCCACTGTCACTTGACTTGCTTTAATTTGTGTGTTTGTGGGGTGCCTGGGGGAGCTTAGTTGGTTGGGGATCCAGTTTCGGCTTAGGTCATGATCTCACGGTTTGTGAGTTCGAGCCCTACATCGGGCTCTGTGTTCACAGCTTGGAGCCTCGGGCTGCTTCAGATTCTGTGTCTCCCTCCCTCTTTCTGCCTCTCTCTCAAAGAAACAAATAATAAACATTGAAAAAAACTGTGCTATCTGAAGGACAGAGCTGGAACTTTAGGTGCTTAAATTTTATGCACAGAACATATTTTTGTAGCATTGTGTGCACAGAACATGTTTGGTAAGGACTGACTTCGAGAACTCTGTAGGCTTCTGTAACCACACCTGAGCTGTATTTGTACTAAGAAGAGGAAAGCGCCCCACAGCACGTTAGTGACCTCCCCCTTTTATATTGAAGAACTGTATTGCTGCAATCCAGGGGTGCTTTTTTGGCCCTTACTTGCATCTGGAAAATGGGAATCCTCAGAAGAACCAGCTGGGTAGGGCTGGCCTGTGCACCGATGTGGCCAGATGCGCTCCCTCCCGCCCAGCGCTCGGGCCAAGGGTGACTTCTGTTGTTGCGGTTCGGGTCTCCTTGCAGACAAAGATTTGGGTCAGAGGACCCACATTCAACCGTGGTGCCCAGACTCAGGCCGCCTGGCGGCCTTGACTTAGGGCTGTAAAGTCACCGTGCGCACACATACCGGAGTTTCTGTTCCAATTCCAGCTTGAGTTAGAGTCGGTCAGAGCCCAGTCTTTGGCAATAATCAAGCAAAACCACCTGCTGAATGGAAAGGTGAAAGAGATGAGTGACTATTCGCTGCTGAAAGAAGGGAAACTGGAGCTTCAGTCGCAAAATAAGTTACTTAAACAACAGCTGGAAGAGACCAGAAACGAGAACTTGCGTCTCCTAAACTGTAAGTCTTTTTGTCTTGTTTCCTGACTGGCCTGGCTTTGTGATGAATTCTGGCTCAACGTTCTGGAACTGCTCTGTCCTGTAAGGGAGCCTTCAATTGGGAAGATTTGATAAAATTACAATTCTTGGGTTGAAGGTACTTTCTTTTCACTTGCTACCGTGAAATCGTGTCTCCGAGAAGAATTTTTCAACTGTACTAATGTGCCTCTCTGGCCAGTCCTCGGCTCCCTTCCCCCACTGCTGGGCACATCTGGCCAGTGGGGACACACTCCGGGGGCTTGGAGGGAGGGAGGAGTGAGGTCGAGGTGGCTGTGATCCCCTCCCCAGCTCCCCTCGCACAGTAGCCCTTCCCGGGCCCTGGGCCTCAGTCAGGCCGGAGCCCAGACCTTGGCTCCTCAGCACTCTGTCTGCTGGCGCTCTCCACGTTCGGGAGTTGCTCCCCGCCTGAGCTCCGGGCCAAGGAGCAGTAACAGCAGGACCCCAGTACTAGCCCAGGGAAGGACACTATCCTTTGTGGCTACCCAACGTGAGTATCTCTTTATTAAACCCTCTTCTGATGACCCAAATTAAGGACACCATCTACTTTCTGCCTGGACCACCCGGGTGCCGCCGACACATGCACAGGTCAGATTGGACCTCAGGACGGTTGTTGGCAGGTTCTGACCGAGGTTTGTCTGTGCCTTCTGTGTGTACTAGAGCAGAGTGGCAGGCTTTCACATTAATTTCTGGATTTGAAAGAATTTTTTACTGGGAGTAGAACCCTGGAGAGTCCATAAAGTGTGCTCTCATGTGCAGTGAATTCCTTTGTTCTGGGGTGCCTGGGGCGGGGATCAGTGAGTTAAGCAGCTAACTCATTTCAGCTCAGTTCATGATCTTGTAGTTCATGAGTTCGAGCCCTACATCAGGCTCTGTGCTTATAGTGCAGAGCCTGTTTGGGATTCTTTCTCTGTCTTTCTCTGTCCCTCCCGTGCGCACGCTCTTGCTTTTTCACGCTCTCAAGTAAAATAAACTTAAAAATTTTTTTAAAAAGTAATCCTTTGGTTCTGACGTTTGTGAGTCAGGATTGCTTTTAGTCCACTGAATACAATTAACTGTGTAAAAGAAAGGGAAGAACAACGTAAAGCCTCTTGAGCCGCTTTTGTTAGGTGGACTGAGAAGACCTGAGGTTGGTGACGAGCAGGCTTTTTTACCTTCACAGACCTGTCTCAGCCATCTCCAGAGCTGGTGGCTTTTCAGAAAAAACTAAAGAAAGAACTAAAGAAAGCAGAAAACATTATCGGATTCCAGCATAAAGAGTTCCAGACGCACAGGCAGGCCTTGCAGAAGCAGCTGGAAAGCGAGGTGAGGGTTGCTCTGTCCTCCCCAGCAGCAGGGCGGGCAGCTCCGTGGGCCTGGAGACTCGATGTTCGCCACAGCAGCATAAATCAGACAGAGGGGAATGTCAGAAACAGGGGAATGTCAGAACTCCCCTGGTGTTCTTTCTCCTCTGAGAAGGCTCTCGAGTGATCATGTGACCTTAGATCCCGGTAGTAATAAAACCGAGAGGAAAGTAAGCTCCCCTAAACACACAAGATCCGAGTTCTGAGAGTACCCACTAGTAAAAGTTTCTCTTGATTCTCCCTCTGTGACTCAACAGTGTCCACTCTCTCTTTCTGATCCTGCCTCCTGTCAGTTGTTTGAGACGAGTGACAAAGGAGCTGGAGAATGTGTTAGTGGGTTCTTTTGTTTCTTAGGGATCCAGGGGTGATTGGTGTCAGGCTGCTGAGAATTAACAAAGAAAATCAGCCTGATGAGAGAATTGTTGCTTTAGAAGTGAGCCGTGTGATTTGTTTTCCACTGATTTCTTTTCCTTCTCTAAATCTTAGCAGAGTGAACGTTCTGCACAGCTGAAGGCCCAGATACTCGATTACGAGGACCCCGTAAAGAGGTTAACTATGCAGGTTGCCGACTTGAAATTGCAACTGAAGCAAACCCAAACAGGTTAGACACTTTTGAACCTGCGTGTGTGTGTGTGTGTGTGTGTGTGTGTGTGTGTGTGTGTGAGAGAGAGAGAGAGAGAGAGAGAGAGAGAGAGATTGAGAAAGAGAGAAACCAGTTTCTGATGCTTGTGAAAATGTCATGATGATTATTCAGTGGCCTTGTAGTAGTTGTCATAGTAGGGAAAAGCTATAGAAATAGGTGTCACCTTAGAAGGAAAACTCCTGTCTTGAGCGTCTGGGTGGCTCAGTCGATTGAGCATCCGACTTCAGCTCAGATCATGATCTCACTGTTGTGGGTTCGAGCCCCGTGTCAGGCTCTGTGCTGATAGCTCAGCCTGGACCTTCTTCAGCCTCTGTGTTTCCCTCTCTCTCTCTACCCCTCCCCTGCTTGTTCTCTCTGTCACTCTCTCAAAAATCAATAAACATAAATTTAAAAAAAAGTAAAACTGTTTTAGGAATATCAACGAGGTCATCAGCTCAAGTGACCTGCTTTCACAGACGTCCCACAGCTTGGGGCCTCCTGTCCCAAATAGGAAGGGTGTGGTGGTGACACAGGAGTCCCCACATTCATCCTGAACCTGGGCTGTCCTTTTTGTCCCCCTGATACTAAGACCAGCTGATAACTCAGTGGTTTGACACGTTCCTCGACAGATGAGTGTGTGCGAGAAGCAGGGAGCCAAGCAAACCGCACTGCTGCCCACGGAATCGGAAAACGGTCATGGTTTCTGGATCCCAATTTTGAACTTTTAGTTAGACCTTAGGCCAAGTCCTTGGAACTTCCCTGGCCTCAGTTGCTGCCTCCATAACAGGGCTGAAAACGTAGCGTGTCACGTGAATGGAGGGGACGAGAGGTGGGCACCGGGGCGGTGCCTGGGAGACCGAATGCTGTGGGAATGGTCACTGCCTTGAGTGCTGTCTGCCCTTCCTACCTCCTGACGCCTCCTGACAAGGGCACCGCAGCCTACGTTCCTTCTTGAGCCACTTTCTCCGCGCTGGCGGCTAGCATGGGTTCTCGCTTCCTGGTTCCTCAGTTCCTGCCTGTGCTCTGTCCTGTCCGGCCCTGGTCCTGTCTCCGAGCCCTGCTTCCCTCTGGATGCGCTTGTGCTCTCCCCGTTCCTCAGCTTCTCTTGGGAGTTCTGTCTGCTGAACTGCCCCCAGTGGGAGTTCCTGCGACCTCATATCCCAGAAAATAGTTCAACAAGGTGGACCCTGTTGAACACGGGCACCGCACGTGGCCAGCCCCTATCCCGCAGGAGGGCAGTGGTCCCCGGAGCGGCGTGGTGCTGGGAAATGCGGGCGGCGCCAGGCCATGTTCCCTGCTCGGGCGGGCCTGTAAGCGTCCCTGCCTCGTCTCCCCACCCATCATCACTGCTGTGCCCGTCTCCCGCATCATCGCCCCCCTGCCCAGCCCAGCCCCCCCCCCGAATCCCCCCCATAAGATGGGAGCAGTGCTCGAGCACCGCCCACCAGCCCTGTGCTGTGTGTGGCTCCTCATTCCCTGATGGGAAACTCAGGCTGTGCACTGAGGCTTCTGGGTTTTGCCGCGGTCCTGGAGGTTCCAGACAGTGTCCTGCAGCGAGGCTCTTTCACAGTCTTGTGGTTGGATGGCTGAGTATCCACGCCAGGTGAAATAAATAAAGATCGTAGATGGGCTGGTGTCTGGGCACGCCAAGTTCCTCAACCAAACGAGTTGAGGTCTGGTTGGGTTTTGCCAGCAAATAAGTGAGGAGTGCTTTTTCTGTTTTCAGAGGTTTTTGGATTTCAAGGTTGTGCATATGGATTGGGAGAGAACCCGCGTTAGGAAAGGAGGCGTGTGAAGCCGTAGCTGGCACATGCACACTCGCGATAAACATTACCGGTGATTGCAGCTTCCAAAACTGTTGAATGTGCACGTTTGTCCCTCATGTTTTCATCTGTGCAAAATACTGCTCTTGATCTCTTAACTCTGTCGTCCACCATTTCCCGTCCCTTCTCATACGGTCGTTTTGTAATCCATAGCCCTAGAGAACGAGGTGTACAACCCAAGGCATTCTCTGCTTGATTGTTCCATCAGCGGATTACTGGGTGACAACGTGGCAGTGCCTTGCGACAGTGACCTCGGCGGGGAGTTCTTGAAAACTGCTTTCGGACAGGAAACGCTGATGGCGGGCACGGTGGTGTCAAGGATCGCAACTTACCCAAATGCGAGCACTAAGAGTAGTTCCCCCGATTCCGACCTGGAGTTTGTCGCCAACACCAAGGCAAGGGTGAAAGAGCTAGAGCGAGAGGCCAAATGTTTGGAGAAAGTTTTCCGAAGTTACCGTCAAAGAGTTAATCCGCACCTCACGCATAGCCCTTCTGCAGCCAAGAGCCCGCCACCCCTGCACTCGACAGCAACGCTCGGGAACCCCACTCCCAGTTCCCCCGGAAGACGTACTTTGGCAGAGGACGCAGAGGACGCGGCTGTTGCTGAGCAGCCGCCGGCGGGCATGCCTGAGGAGGCCTGGAGCAGCGGTTTGAGGGCGCGGCCACGCAGGGGCACTCCCTCCCAACACCTCTCCTCCACTCCCCTGCCCAAGGCGAAAAGGAGCCTCCTTGGTAAAATGTCTCTAGAAGGTAAGCTGCTGCCAAGAGGGTCGCAGGATGCTCTGCGAGTGGAAGCTTCTGGTCCTCGAGGGGCCTCTGAACAGAGCTAGAGTGCATCCGGGCCGGCAGGAGGAGCGGGCCATGCCTGGCGGAGCCCGAGCTGCAGCAGTCGTGTCCTCTCTATCCCCGCCTCTCCTGGCTGATGGCGCCCCGTGGCAAGGGTGCCAAGCGAGGTACCGGGGTAGTATCACATTCTAGCGTTGTCCTTGGCACACCGACCTGAGCAGAGAGTGACAGTGGCTTTCCCTGTACCTCCAGTGAGTTGCATACGTTTTGCTGTCACTGCTGCAGTTAGGTGCTTGAACTGTTAGGTGTGTGGATCGTTTATGTGTCCTGCCCAACTGTTCGCATGGGTAACAGAGTTCATTTTCAAGATAATGGAACTTTTAGAAACCACATTGCTACCTTCTCCTTGCAGTTGGTAATAGTCAAGCCTTCTGCCCCTTAGGTGTGGACACATCCCGTGCTGCTGGCTGCAGTCCTGGTCCTGACAGAACGCCCCGGCCATCACCCTCCGAGTCCAGGCACAGCCCTTCGGTCCACACGCCTCCCAGCCCTCCAGAGCAGGCCAGGTAACCCCGCCTTCCGCCCAGCCGCACTGCTTCCATAGCCACAGGCGCTCACGCTGGACTTGTTAAGGGGTTTGGTGATCCAAAGGACTACGTGGCAGTGTAGAATCCATAATCTGTTTGGAAGATGACGTATGATCTTTGAGAATCCTCTAAATTACCTGCATAGAGAAAATCTTCTGTTTAGCAAATAAGTAATTTCTACTGGTTTGTTAAGCTTGGTGCATAGAAAACACACTACGCTATCAGTAAACATCTTCATAGTTCCAAGAGTAACCAATGTACAAAATAGCAAAAACAAATTCAGTTTAAGTTGAAAACAATCTTGGGGCACCTGGGTGGCACAGTCGGTTAAGCATCCAACTTTGGCTGCTTGATCTCGGGTTTGTGAGTTCGAGCCCTGCATTGGGCTGTGTGCTGACGGCTTGGAGCCTGGAGCCTGTTTTGGATTCTGTGTCTCCCTGTCTCTCTGCCCGTCCCTGCTGGTGCTTTGTGTCACTATCCCTCTCAAAATTAAGTATTTAAAAAAAGACTTAAAATAATTTCACACATTGTTACAAAGTTATTTGAAAATA
Source organism: Cryptoprocta ferox (assembly GCA_028646485.1). NCBI lineage: Eukaryota > Metazoa > Chordata > Mammalia > Carnivora > Eupleridae > Cryptoprocta > Cryptoprocta ferox. Next base: position 539,205 of record JAQQST010000022.1, on the reverse strand, counting down.
TGTTGGCCTTTAAAATATAACAACGTTCTAATTTTTTTCGGACCTGAGTGTAGTCGACACACGATGCTTGATTAGTTTCAGGTGTATGGCATAGTGATTTGACTGTACGCTATGCTGTGCTCCCCACAAGTGTCACTGCCATCTGTCCCTGTGCAACACCACAACATTCCCATTGCCCCTATTTCCTGTGCCGTACCTTTCATTCCCGTGGCTTACTCGTTTCCTAAGCGGAAGCCTATACCTCCCACCCACATTCGCCCATTTTGCCCACCCCTCCACTCCCTGTCGCGATCGTCTGTTGGTTTTCTGTATGTGTAGGTCTCATCCTGCTTTTTGTTTGTTTACTCATTTGTGTTTTAGATTCCACATATAAGTGAAGTCATAGGGTATTTGTTTTGCTCAGTCTGACTGACTTCACTTAGCATAGTACTGTCTCGGTCCATGTACGTTGTTGCAGATGGCAAAAATCTCATCCTTTATTACAGCTGCATAATATCCCATTACGTATATACGTGTGTACACACACCTGCACACCACGTTTTCTTTTTCCGTTTATCAGTCACCAGGTACTTGGGTTGCTTCTGTATTGTGGCTATTGTAAGTAATTCTGCTATAAATACAGGGTGCTTCGTTTTCTTTGCATAAATACCCAGCAGTGGAATTACTGGGTGATATGGTAGTTCTATTTTTAATTCCTTGAGGAACCTCCATACTGCTTTCCACAGGGGCTGCATCAGTTTGCATTCCCACCAACAGTGCTGGAGGCTTCCTTTCTCTCCACATCCTCACCGATGCTTGTTACTTCCTGTCTGTTTGATTCCAGCCATTCTGACACATGTCACGTGTTATCTCCTTGTAGTTTTAATTTGCATTTTCCTGATGATGAATGATGATGGGCATTGTTTTCATGTGTCTGTTGGCTATCTGGATGCCTTCTTTGGGAGCTGTTCAGGTCCTCTGGCCATTTCAGTCGGGTTATTTGCATTATTGGTGTTGAGTTGTCTGAGTTCTTTACATATTTTGTTTTTTTCTTTCTTGAGAGACTGGGGGAGGGGCAGAGAGCATCTTAAGCAGGCTCCACACCCAGTGCAGAGCCTTCACAGGGCTGATCTCATGGCTGTGAGATAACAACCTGAGCCAAAAGCAAGAGTCTGACACTTAACCGACTGAGCCATGCAGGCACTCCTACATATTTTGGATACTGTTATCGGATATATTCTTTACAAATCTTGTCTCCCATTCAGTAGGTTGCCTTTTTGTTTGGTGGTGGTTTCTTTTAGCTGTGCAGAAGCTTTTTATTTTGGTGTAGTACTAACAGTTTATTTTTGATTTTGTTTCTTCTGCTTCAGGAGACCCATCTAGAAAAATGTTGCTAAGGCTGATGTCACAGAAATTACTGCCTGTGCTCTCTTCTAGGAGTTGTATGGATTCAGCTCTCATGTTTAGGTCTTTAACCCCTTTTGAGTGTATTTCTGTGTTTGGTGTAAGAAAGTGGTCCAGTTTCATTGTTGGGCATGTAGATGTCCAGTTTTGCCACCACCATTTATTGAACACACTGTCTTTTCCCCGTTGCATATTCTTGCCGCCTATGTCGTAGATTATTTTGCCATATTAGTGGGAATTTCTTTCTAGGCTCTCTATTCTGTTTCATGAATGTATGTGTCTGTTTTTGTGTCAGTACCATATGGTTTTGATGACTAAAGCTTTCTAGCATATCTTGAAATCTGGTATTGTGATACCTCTAGCTTTGCTTTTATTTTTCAAAATTACTTTGCCTCTTTGGGGTCTTTTCTGGTTCCATACAAATTTTAGTATTATTCTAGTTCTGTTAAAAATGCAATTGGGGGACACCTGGGTGACTCAGTCGGTTGAGCGTCTGACTTCGGCTTAGCTCATGATCTCACAGTTTGTGGGTTAGAGCCCTGTGTCAGGCTCTGCACAGAGCTCACAGCCTGGAGCCTGCTTTCGATTCTGTCTGTCTCTCTTTCTCTCAAGAATAAACATTAAAAAAGTATTTTAAAAATACTGTTGGTATTTTGATAGGGATTGCATTGAATGTGTAGATTGCTTTGGGTTAGTAGGGACATTTCAACGATACTACTTCTAACAACCCATGAGCATGGACTGGCTTTCTATTTGTGTCATCCTCAATTTCTATTACCAGTGTTTTATAGTTTTCCGAGTACAGGTCTTTCAGCTCCTTGATTAAATTTATTTCTAGGGATTTCATTATTTTTGGTACAATTGTAAATGGAATTATTAATCTTTTTCTTCTGTTTTTTTAATAGTATGCATAAATGCAACTGATTTCCAGGTATTAAATTTTCTATCCTGCAACTTCACCAAATCCATTTATTCTGATAGTTTTTTGGTAGAATCTTTAGGGTTAGTCTCTGTATAGGATCATAGAATCTGCAGAGAGTGACCACTGACTTCTTCCTTTCCAATGGAGATGCTTTTGTTTTGTTTGTTTTTGAGAGAGACAGAACATGAGTGGGGGATGGGCAGAGAGAGAGGGAGACACAGAATCGGAAGCAGGCTCCAGGCTCCAGGCTGTCGGCACAGAGCCCTACACAGGGCTTGAACTCACAAACCATGAGATCATGACCTAAGCCAGTTGGCCACTTAACCAACTGAGCCCCTCAGGAGCCCCATGGATGTCTTCTTTTCTTACCTGATTGCTGTGCTCGGACTTCCAATAGTGTGTTGAATCAAAGTGGGAAGAGTGGACAGCCTTGTCTTGTTCCTGATCTTAGGAAGTTCCAGTTTGTATATAATCGAAACAAAATCTACATCAGTAGTGGGTCCTGGGATACGCTTGCCAAAGCAGGAGTGGGTGGTTGTGTTGAGGCACACAGCGGTGGGTTGCTCAGTCTGGGATTTGGGTCTCATGTGGCACCCCTGTTGGTGCCTGGTCCCCGTGGCAGGAGATTCTGACTCCTGAGTTCTGGGCTCCAGCCTGGGCTTCTGCGTATCCATTTTATTGTACAGCGCTGAAAACTGCCGCATGTGCCTATTATGATCCTAAAGCGTGTAATGTTTTTTATATCCCTCTTCATTGTAATAAAACCCAAGAAGAAAGACAAGACGTGTGCCCTTCAGTGCATGGGGGTGGTGGTTGGGGTGTAGCCTCTTGAGCCAGCACGTCTGGGGGTGTGCACGGTGTCTTTTTCAAAGACGTTTTCTGGTTCTGGAAGAAATAAACTCCTCCATGGAACAGCCTAGTTATGGGGGTAGCACCTACCTCACAGCATGACAGGGGTTCTGAGAAGTAACTATTAATGGCTTTGAGGGACGCCTAGTGCACGGAGGGTGCCCACTGCAGGGTGTAGCCCTTGTTCTCTATGAGCCCAAGAAAAACAGCTCTTCTGCAACATTTTCTTGAGTCCCAAAGAGTTTTTGTCATCCTGTGCTCTTGGGTTTTACATTCTTGAATTTTATTCTTCCAATCCAGTCTTCATCAAAGACAGACAGAACTTGAGGACCAAAGAGAATTTTCAGATCCAGACAAGGTACCTTTTAAGGACAATGAGGAATTTGGATCATCTTTTGAATGTAAGTTCAAATAGGAGTACTGGTTTTTAGGAGTTCAGAATGTAGAAAGCTTAGTTTTGGTGAAACATATCCATTGTCATAAAAAATGAAGCACTTATAGATTAAGACATTTTGATTTTGTGATAAAACCACAAATATGGATGTGTTGCCTCATTTTTAAATCACGAAGATTTTCAAAGGTGTGTTTGGAGTTGCGTTCATTAAACATTTATGGATAGTTCACAATTTTACAGTTGGAGCTAAGCCTCTTAAGTGAATCCTTAACTCAGTTTACCATGTTTGGGATTGCCTCAGATTTAAAGTAAATGATTTTTTTTAAATTTGTCTTCCCCTTGCGAAACATGGACATTCTAAAGTACTTTGGTTTGAGTCACACTGATTCCACTGACTGCCTCAGTTATAGAAAGCCCATTTTTTTAAATTAAAGAATGGAGGTAAAATACTATAAGCTTAAGAATCTAGAAATGGTGTCCTGGCCATGGCCTGCTTGCGAAGTCTGTATTTGTATATAAGCTGTCACCGTGTTTCATGCACTGTATCACGACGTGTGGAAGTAGAATGTCTTGAAAATTTAAATGGGAAGGCTTAGTACATCTTGCAAAATCCCTGTGACTCCTTTTGTTAGGCTTGTTAAATCATTGATTTTAAATAGAATTGAAACGATTATTAGCAAGCCAGGTGAGTTCTTCAAGTCTGTCGATTTTCCTGTTGGGCAACACATTCCATTTTATGAGGGAATGTAATTCTTGAAACCCTAAGACCCTTCAGAGAAGGGAACAGGCGGCAAGCGGCTGTCATGCAGACTGTAGAGCCGGCCCAGTTGCTCTGGCTGAGACCTCATGCTTCTCAGATGAGACCTCATGGTCCTCATGGTCCTCATGGTCCTCATGGGACCTCATGGTCCCTCGGCCGCGTCACACTCCCTTCTGTCACCGTGGTTCCCCTCAGGACTCAGGGACACTTGTTCGCACCTCTTGTAGATGCAGAGAGCGCGCTGAGGCAGTTTGAAGTGGACGACCTCCATCCCGCTGGCGACGTGCCTCACACGGGTGCTGCCACCGCCACGGTGTCTGCCAGACCTGTCTCCTGTCACCACCTGAGTAAGTTTTGCTCTGTTTGAGTTAACAAAATATATTAACGAATTAGTAATGGTTAATACTATTTTGTTTTCTATTTATTTGCTTTTTCCATGTATTAAAAAAGGATTAGAAAAACCTTCCTGGGGTGTCTAGGGGTCTCGCTCGGTTGAGCCTCTGACTTTTGATTTCCAGCCAGGTCATGATGTTGCAGCTCGTGGAATCCAGCTCTGCGTCAGGCTCTGTGCTTTCAGCACGAGCCTGCTTGGCCTTCTCTGACCCGCCCCCCTTCCTGCACTATCGCTCACCTGCTTTTGTGCTCTCTGTCTCTCAAATAAACTTTAAAAAAAGAAAGACATTTATCTATTTCAATCTTTGGAGAAGCTGATGACATTGGAGGAAAACTGGTCATCAGACTGGCCTTGCCTGGCCCACCTTGTCCTTCTCCTGGCTTCTCCACGTGACCTGCTTTCCTCCCCAGTGGGAACGTTTGAGCTCTGCTCCAGGGCTCAGCCAACAGCCGTGTCCTTTCCTCCTTGGACCACTGGGTTTCAGCTTCAGAGTTGGAGGGAAATGCCTCAAGTAGAACCACGTGTAGGTCCTCTCCAGGCCTCGGACAGCAGCCTCCCTCAGAGGGCAGCGGTCTGTTGGTTTCAGGCGCAGTGGGGAATATGAGGAATCACTGAAAGGAGCCAGAAGCTTGGGAGAGGGCCGGGTTTTTGCTGATTCCAGGGGAAGTCATTTCTGGAAAGTGCTCATTTAGTGAGACTCGATCAAGAGCCTTTTCTATGCTGGGCGCTGTTCGGGGAGCTGGGCATACAGCAGTGAACTGACCCAGGCCCGTGCTTCATGTGGCTTCTAGCCGGAGACTCAGACGGCACGCCAGCGCTCACGGCCTCCGACGGGCTAGATCTGATGGGGACAGTGGCGCCCTGGAGCACCTCTGATGGGCAGAGACCTCAGTGCGTTAGGGGATAAAACTACTGCAGTAGGATAGAATAAGGGACACCAGCTGAGTCGACAGGTGTTCTGTTTGTGACACATACTGTACATTATAATAAACGGCTTCTTAAATTACTATAAAATGGTGGGGTTACATTTTGGTCATTGAGAAACTCTCAGATATGTTGTTTCACCTCTTCGTCTAGCTGCAGAGGGAAGTGTAGAAGCCCAAAACTTGCTATCTTTGTGCCAGTGGAAGCACTGCTTTTCTTTCCTCTTCCGTCTGAAAGGTTTCACTGTGCCGCTCTGCAGCCACCACGTGCACCTCACGGCCAAGGAGAGGCCCTTTCCTCGTCATCTGTTGAAATTGTCACCCACACAGCATCCTTACCCTGAGGTTGCCGCTCTGCGTGAGCACGTGACCCACGTACGAGTGACCTGCCTCCAGCATAGGCAGGAGCACAGCCTCTTGGCAAGTGGCAGCAGCCTCTGGTGTTGGATTTCGTGATGAGGGTAGAGTGCAGGCTGTGCTCCTCTCCTGTAGGTGCAGCTGACTCTGTGCTGGTGATGAGAGCACAGCGGCGAGGCCGGAGTGCTGTGGTCGGCCTGTGCCTGTGTCTGTGTGGCAGTCTTGCGGGCACAGCTGAGGCTCTGGGCCAGAGGTGGAGGACAGAGGTCAGCAGAGTCCTCCGTGGAACCGAGATTGAGTTAAACACGTGAGGCATGGGGTCTTGGGTTGCCAGGAATTGTTTGAACAAACGATTCAAACTCAGTCTTCGGCCGGAAGGGACAGAAGTAGGGAGACAGATGTGCACGGGCTTTGACAAGGCAGGTTACAAGGTACTGTGTGAAGTGACCGGTTGTCACTGTGGGAATAAGGAGCTTACAGAGGAGGTGGCATTTAAGTGAGGGCTGGCATCGTGGGGGAGAGACTTTATGGGGGGAATGGAGCACGTCCAGTGGAGTGCATGAGAGCGAGGAGGATGACACTGTCCTCAGGTACCCGCACACATGCCGGCACACATGGGGGAGGCTTCAGCCTTCACCAGTGAATGTTCTGGTGATACAGGAAGTCGGGCAGGAAGGAAAAGGGTAGAGAGCCGCCTAGACCACCATAGGTTTTGATTCCACCAAAGTGTGCACGCAACTCGCGGAGGTGACTGGTGCCCACGTGGGCTGCCTGAAGGCAGAGAGACATGGTCGCGGAGACCCTTGGCCCGGTGATTCCGACCGCCCAGGGGAACCAGGATGAGGACCCGAACTGCCGCAGGAGGTAGAGGAAGGTGTAAGTCCTGGTGGCCGAGCGGACATGGCATGGAAAGAGGTGACGCAAGGGTGAGAGTGAGGAGTTCAGCTCTGAAGCCAGGGCTGGGGAATCTCCTGTGATGATGGCAGGGAGCCCAGGAGAAAGATGGGCGTGAGCAAACACAGAGAGAGGGCAGGACCAGAGAAGGGGGTGTGGGAAAGGTCAGGGATCAGCCCGGAGGAGGGGAGCAGCTGCAGCTACCTGGCTAGACCAGGGGGAGCGTGTGGTGGTGTCCTGCCGGGGGCAGGAGAGACCGCAGCACCTTCCTGGGAGCAAGGAAATAGCTGTGTCACGGTGCCTTGGTGGCTCCGTTAAGTATTGCTCTTGGTTTCTGCTCAGATCATGGTCTTGTTCGCGGGTTTGAGCCCACGTGGGGCTCTGCACTAACAGCATGGAGCCTGCTTGGGATTCTCTCTGACCCTTCCCCACTTGTACACACATGCGTGTTCTCTCTCTCTCTCTCTCTCACTCACTCACTCACTCAAATAAGTATACTTTAAAAAAAGTCACTGTAAAAAAAAGGGGGGGTCATGGCTGTGTAAATGAATAGGGACTAAGAGTTAAGTCTGAATCCTAAAGATGGGGGGAGGCTCCAAATCAAAGGCAGAGGTGGAATGTAGGGCTTGACTGGGGAAGCAGAGAGGAGGTGGGCAAAGAGAGGGAGAAGTTGTGATGGGGGTGGCAGCTAAAGTCATTGTGGTAAGGGCGACTTGCATCTATGCAAAGTGAAAGGTGGGACGCAGTGCTGGCAGTGGGTTTGGAGCCTCAAGGATGGAGCGGGCCGAGAGCTGTAGAACTCAGCAGCCTCTCGCCGAGTGCTGGGCGGGGCCCCTGCGCAGCAGTCCTGCGTTCATGTGAAAAAGCTGATGCTGCAAACTACTTGCTCTTTCTTGTCAGTCCTGTTAGGTGTGGATCAGAAGCAAATGGGAGAACAGACGGAAGAAGAAAAAACATGGGAACAGCACATGACAGAACGAAAGCAGAGAGAAGAAATAAGGCAGAATGAACTGCAAGAAGCTTTAGAAAGGAAACGAAGGAAACTAGAGAAACTGGATCAAGAGCGGGTAATGATCAGTACAACCAAGTTCTCTGTACCAGTGTTGGCATGGTGCACTTCGTGAATACCTTGCTCTCCGGGAGGGGGGGTCCTTGGCGTGTCCCAAAGTCCTAGGGGTGGCAGGCAACTTTGTTTGGTTCTGGTTTTTTACTGTACAACACAATTACAGCATTACTGACTGTATTCTCTGTGCCGTACTTTTCATCTCTGTAACTTATAACCGGAAGTTTGTACCTCTTAGTCCCCTTTACTTCACCCATCCTCCACCCACCTCTCTGGCAGCCACCAGTTTTCTGTATTTGCGTCTGGGTGTGTTTGGTTTGTTGTTGGTTTTTCCGATTCCACGTATAAATGCAATCATGGTGTTTGTCTTTCTCGGACTTATTTCACTTAGCATCATACTCTCTAGGTCCATCCGTGTTGTCGCAAATGGCAGGATCTCCTTCTTTCTATGATTAACATCCCATTGTGTGTATATACTATATACTACATCTCCTTATCCATTCAGCTTCCGGGGGACAGTTGGGTTGCTTCCATATCTTGGCCATTGCAAACGAAGTTGCTGTAAACATACGGGTGCACATATCTTAACAAGTTAATGTTTTTGTCTTTTTTGTTTGTTTGTTTTTGGTATAAATACCCAGTAATGGAATTACTGGATCACGTGGTAATGCTAGTTTTAATTTTCTGAGGAACCGTCATTCTGTTCTCCCAAGTGGCTGCACCCATGACTCCTTTTTCTCCACCTCCTCGCCAACATGGGTTGTTTCTTGCCTTTTTGATTTTGGCCATTCTGATGAGTGTGACGTCCTATCTTGTGGCTTTGATTTGCATTTTCTTGATGATGAGTGATGGTGAGCATCTTTTCATTGTCTGCTGGCCATCCGAATGTATTTGTAAAAATGTTTATTCAGGTCCACTACCCATTTTTAATTGGATTTTTTGGGGAGTTTTTTTGGTGTTGTGTAAGTTTTTTATATATTGTGGGTATTAACCTTTCATTGGACATATCATCTACAAATATGTTCTCTCATTCAGTAGGTTTTTTTCATTTTGTCGATGGTTTCCTGTGCTGTGCAGAAGCTTGTCTTGATGTAGTCCCAATAAGTTTATTTTTGCTTTTGTTTCCCTTGCCTCAGGAGACAGATCTAGAAAACTGTTGCTAAGGCCAATGTCAGAGAGATTACACGTGCTCTCTTGTTGGCATTGTATGCTTTCAGCTCTCAGATTTATGTCTTGAATCCATTGAGCTTATTTTTAAGAAAGAGGTCCGGTGTCCCCAGCACCATTTATTGAAGAGACCGCCTTTCCCCTACTGTAAATTCTTAATCTCCTTTGTCATAAATTAATTGACCATATTAGTGTGAGTTTATTTCTGGACTTTCCATTCTGTTCCATTCACCTATATGTATCTGTTTGTGCCAGTGCCTTACCCTTCTGATTACTATAGCTTCATAGCGTATCTTGAAATCTGGGATTGTGATACCTCCAGCTTTGTTCTTTTTCAAGATTGCTTTGGACATTTGGGGTCTTATATGGTAGTCTTAGTAGGTAGGTCTTATATGATAGTATTAGTAAGTTTCGTATTACAGGAAGCCAATCTCCTTTTCTTTAAAAGACCTGAGAAAGATTGTGTATAACATAGATCTTAGGAGTTTCACAACAAAGGGGAGCTTTTGCAAGCTCGTTTGCATGAATTCTCATCTGGTCCTAGAAACATGCCGTAAAGGAGGTGGGCTCTACTTGGCTATAGATCTTCCTTTTTTGTTTTCTTTTTAAAATTTATTTATGAAATAGAGGAAGAGAAGGAGAGAGGTTGAGCACGTGAGCGCGGGAGGGGCAGAGAGCTACAGTCCCAAGCAGGCTCCTCACCACCAGCGTAGAGCCTGCTGTGGGGCTGGCTGGAACTCATGAACCACGAAATCATGACCTTGGCCAAAACTAAGAGTCAGACACTTAAGCCACTGAGCCACTCAGGCACCTCTAGATCTTTCCTTTTTAAATGGGGTTTATTTTTTATTTTTTTCTCTAGAGAAGACTGATCCTCCACCCCGGAACATAGTTTGTCTGTTTGTTTGTTTTTGTTTTTAAAGTAATTTATTGTCAAATTGGCTAACATACAGTGTGTAAAGTGTGCTCTTGGTTTTTGGGGTAGATTCCCATGGTTAATCACTTAACATACATCACCCAGTGCTCATCCCAACAGTGGCCTCTTCAATGCTCATCACCCATTTCCACCTCTCCCCAACCCCATCAGCCCCTAGTTTCTTCTTTGTATTTAAGAGTCTCTTATGATTTGCCTCCCTCCCTCCCTCCCTCTCTGTAACTAATTTTTTCCCCTTCCCTTCCCCCATGGTCTTCTGTTAAGTTTCTCAAGTTCCACATATGAGTGAAAACATATGATACCTGTCTTGCTGACTGACTTGTTTCACTTAGCATAATACCCTCCAGTTCCATCCACGTTGCTGCAAATGACTAGATTTCATTCTTCTTCATTGCCAAGTAGTATTCCATTGTATTCATAAACCACATCTTCTTTATCCATTCGTCAGTTGATGGACATTTGGGATCTTTCCATAATTTGGTAATTGTTGATAATGCTGCTGTAAACATTGGGGTACATGTGCTCCTATGCATCAGCACTCCTGTATCCCTTGGATAAATTCCTAGTAGTGCTATTGCTGGGTCATAGGGGAGTTCTATTTTTAATCTTATGCAACCTCCACACTTTTTCCAGAATGGCTGCACCAGTTTGCATTCCCACCAACAGTGCAAAAGGGTCCCCGTTTCTCCACATCCTCACCAGCATCTGTAGTCTCCTGATTTGTTCATTTTAGCCACTCTGACAGGTGTGAGGTGGTATCTGAGTGTGGTTTTGATATGTATTTCCCTGATAATGAGTGATGTTGAGCATCTATTCATGTGTCTGTTAGGCATCTGGATGTCTTCTTTTGAAAAGTGTCTGTTCATGTCTTTTGCCCATTTCTTCACTGGATTATTTGTTTTCGGATGTTGGTAAACTCTGTAGGTTTTGGATACTAACCCTTTATCTGATATGTCATTTGCAAATAACTTTTCCCATTCCATTGGTTGCCTTTTGTTTTGTTGATTCTTTCCTTTGCCATGCAGAAGATTTTTATCTTGATGAGGTCCCAGTAGTTCATTTTTGCTTTTAATCGATGTGTGGAGCAAGAAATTGCTGTGGCTGAGGTCAGAGAATTTTGTTGGCTACTTCCTTCTCTAGGGTTTTGATGATTTCCTGTCTCACATTCAGGTCCTTCATCCATTTTGAGTTTATTTTTGTGTATGGTGTAAGAAAGTGGTCTAGTTTCATTCTTCTGCATGTCACTGTCCAATTCTCCCAGCGCCATTTCCTAAAGAGACTGCCTTTTTTGTGTTGGATTCTCTTTCCTGCTTTGTCAAAGATTAGTTGGCCATACATTTGTGGGTCCAGTTCTAGGTTCCCTATTACATTGGTCTGTGTGTCTGTTTTGTGCCAATACCATACTATCTTGATGGTTACAGCTTTGTAGTAGAGGCTAAAGTCTGGGATTGTTATTTTCCGCTTTGGTTTTCTTCTTCAATATTACTTTGGCTATTCAGAGTCTTTTGTGGTTCCATACAAATTTTGGGATTGTTTATTCTAGCTTTGAGAAGAATGCCAGTGCAATTTTGATTGGGATTGTATTGAATGTGTAGATGGCTTTCAGTAGTACTGATATTTTAACAATATTCATTCTTCCAGTCTATGAACATAGAATGTTTTTCCATTTCTTTGTGTCTTCTTCAATTTCCTTCATAACTTTTTTACAGTTTTTAGCATACAGACCTTACATCAACAGTGGAGACCCTCCACCACCACCACCATACTGGAGTGACTCCAACTCGAAGGGCATGCAGAGCTACCACCTGGTTATCTGCCAGCTTTTTCAACTGCCCTGTACCCCACCCAGCACCCCCTCTCCCCTTCCCATAATTCATGACATCACAACAATGGCTTTCCCCTTTTTCTTGAGACTCAGAAGGGACAGAGCAACAGCCTTTTGCTTTCTCTCCACACCCCCAACCCCCAGCCCAGGTAGAAGGAAGGAACCCAGCCTTCTTGTTCAGAGACCCTACTTCCCTCCCCTGAATCAAGCTGAGAAGGCAACAGCTGGCCTTTCCCTCCTCCTAGTTGTTTTTCTTTCCCACCCCAGTTTATTTTCCACCCTTCTAGCCCCTATTTCTGAAGCCATTTGATGAACCGACATGTGTCATGTAAGCCTCCAGTAAAAACAAAAACAGACAAAACAAACAAAAAAAAAACATGATCCGGGTTTTCCATGTAGAGTGTCATGTTGTCTGTGAAAAGTGAAAGTTTGACTTCCTTGCCAATTTTGATGCCTTTTATTGTCTGATTGCTGATGCTAGGCCTTCCAGCACTATGTTAAACAACAGTGGTGACAGTAGACATCCCTGTCGTGTTCCTGATCTCAGGTGAAAAGCTCTCAGTTTTTCCTCATTGAGGATGATATTAGCTGTGGGCTTTTCATATATGGTTTGTATGATGTTTAAGTATGTTCCTTCTATCTTGAGATTCTTGAAAGTTTTTATTAAGGAAGGATATTGTATTTTGTCATATGCTTTTTCTGCATCTATTGACAGGAGCATATGGTTCTTACCCTTTTTTTTTATTGATGGGATGTATCACATTGATTGATTTGTGAATATTGAACCAGCCCTACAGCCCAGGAATGAATCCCACTTGATCATGGTGAATAATTTTTTTATATACCATTGAAGTCAATTTTATAGTATCTTGTTGAGAATTTTTGCATCCATGTTGGTCAGGGATATTGGCCTGTAATTCTCATTTTTTGTAGGGTCTCTGATTCGGGAATCAGGGTACTGCTGGCTTCATAGAATGAGTCCGGACGCTTTCCTTCCATTTCTATTTTTTTGAACAGCTTGAGAAGGATACATATTAATTCTGCTTTAAATTTCTGGTAGAATTCCCCTGGGAAGCCATTTGCCCCAGTACTCTTGGGAGATTTTTGATAACTGATTCAATTTCTTCACTAGTTAGGGGTCTTTCAGATTTTCTATTTCTTCCCATTTGAGTTATGGTAGTGTGTGCGTATTTAGGAATTTGTCCATTTCTTCCAGGTTCTCCAGTTTGTTGGCATATATTTTTTCATAATATTTGCTGATAATTGCTTGTATTTCTGAGGGATTGGTTGTGATACATCATTTGCATTCATGATTTTATCTATTTGGGTCTTCTCTTTTTGAGAAGTCTGGCTAGGGATTTATCCATCTTGTTTATTTTTTCAAAAAACTAACTCTTTGTTTCATTGGTCTGTTCTGGTTTTTTGGATTCTGTATTTATTTCTGCTGTGATCTTTATTATTCCTCTTCCTCTGCTGGCTTTGGGGTTTCTTTGTCCTGCTTCTGGTTTCTTTAGGTGTGCTGTTAGATTTTGTATTTGGAATTTTTCCAGTTTCTTGAGATAAGCCTGGATTGCCATGTATTTTCCTCTTAGGACTGCCTTTGCTGCATCCCAAAGGGTTTGGATTGTTGTATTTTCATTTGTTTTTGTATATTTTTTAACTTCCTCTTTAATTGCCTGGTTGACCCATTCGTTCCTTAGTAGGTTGTTCTTTTAACCTCCATCCATTTGGAGGTTTTCCAAACTTTTTCCTGTGGTTGATTTCACATAGCATTGTGATCTGAAAATGTACATGGTATGATATCATTTCTTCTGTATTTATTGATGGCTTTTTTGTGACCCAGTATGTGATGTATCTTGGAGAATGTTCCATGTGTACTAGTGAAGAATGTGTATTCTGCTGCTTTAGGATGAAAAGTTCTAAATATATGTCAAGTCCTTCTGGCTTGTATCATTCAAGGCCATTGTTTCTTTATTAAGTTTCTGTCTAGATGATCTGTCCATTGCTGTAAGTGGAGTATTCAAGTCCCCTGCAATGACCACAGTCTTACCAATAAGATTACTTAATGTTTGTGATTGTTTCATATATTTGGGTGCTACCAAATTCGGTGCATAAACATTTACAATTGTTAGCTCTTCTTGATGGATAGACCCTGTAATTATGATATAATGCCCTTCTTCATCTCTTGTTAACAGCCTTTAGTTTAAAATATAGTTTGTCTGATACAAGTTTGGCTACTCCAGCTTTCTTTTGACTTACAGTAGCATGATTGATGATTGGTTCTCCATTCCCTCTTCAATATGAAGGTGTTCTCCGGTCCAAAATGGATCTCTTGTAGACAGCAAGTAGATGGGTCTTGTTTTTTTTCCGTTCCAATACCCTTTGTCTTTTGATTGGAGCATTTAGTCCACTTACATTCTGTGTTATTGTTAAAAGATACTGATTTAAAGTCATTGTGTTATCTATAGGTTTCACACTTGTAGTGATGTCTCTGGCCTTGTGGTCCTTGCAACATTACACTCATGGAAGCCCTCTTAGGATGTTTTGTATGGCTGGCTTAGTGGTGATGAGTTCCTTCAGTTTTTGTTTGTCTGGGAAAACCTCGATCTCTCCTTCTATTCTGAATGATAGGCTTGTTGGATAAAGGATTCTTGGCTGCCTGTTTTTCCTATTGAGCGCCTTGAAAATTTCCTGCCACTCCTTTCTGGCCTGCCAAGTTTCAGTAGATAGGTCTGCTAATACCCTTAGGGTCTACCCTTGTAGGTTAAGGCCCATTTTTCCCTAGATGCTTTCAGAATTCTCTCTTTATCTTTGTATTTTGCCATTTTCACTATGGTATATCATGCAGAAGATTGATTCACGTTATGTCGGAGGAGAGTTCTCTGTGCCTCCTGGATTTTGATGTCTGTTTCCTTCCCCAGACTGGGGAAGTTCTCAGCTGAGATTTGTTCAAGTACACCTTTGGCCCCTTTCTCTCTCCTTCTTATGGAACTCCTATGATATGGATATTCTTCCATTTCATTGAATCACTTTAGTTCTTTAATTCTTCCCTTGTGGTCCAGAATTTTTTTCTCTTTTTCTCAGCTTCATCTTTTTCCATAACTTCATCTTCTGTTTCACTTAATCTCTGTTCTGCCTCTTCAGTTCTCACTGTCGCTGCCTCTAGTTTATTTTGCTCCTTCTTTACAGGATTTTCTAGTTCATCATGACTATTGTTTAGTTCCTTGATCTCTGCAGCAATAGGATTCTCTGGTGTTGTCTGTGCTTTTTCCAAGCCCAGCAATTAATCTTATGACTATTACTCTAAATTCTTGTTCAGTTATATTGATTATATCTGTTCTGATCAGTTCTTTAGTTGTCATTTTTTCCTGGAATTTCTTTTAAAGGGAATTCTTCTGTTTCATCATTTTGGTTAGTTTTCTGTCCCTTATGTTGTTATGTGCCCTGCATCTGCAAGCACTACTGTATTAAAGAGGGGTCATACACTATCCGGGGCATGGCCCTTCAGGATGTGTTTTTTTGGAGAATGTTACTTGCTCTGTGTTGTCACTTGGTTACTTTATCTCCCTACTCATAGTGATGTTTTGGACCCTCCACCATGTGTGTTTGGATTTGTTCACTGAAGTAGCCGTAGAAAGGAAAACAAACAAAAACAAACAAACACCAAAGAACCCAATAACAAAAAGCAAAAACACCAGCTACAAGTGAACAGCAGAGGGGAGGCGGTGCTGATGGAAGCGCTTTATCCCGACAAAGAGAGAAATGACAGGGGCAGGGGAAAGACAAGAAAATAAAAATTACTATATGCCTTAATCCAGAGACAGTAGGAAAATAAAGAAGGAGGCGGGGGAAAATAAAATTGACCAGGCAGAGAAACTATTCGGCTTAATCCAGAGATAGAGAAAGGAGAATAAAGAGGGACGTGTAGAACGTGTATCAAGAGAACACATTTGAAATTTGAAATATGTCTGCTTAAACAAGGCAGCAACCAGAGTAACCAGACAAGGGGAGGCAAAGAGATAAGGAGAAAAGGAAGAAAGACTATATGATAAGAACTGTCCGAGAATTAAATCAGGCAATGCACCAGCGGTGGTCTGGAGGAGTAGTGGTCTGGTTCATCAGTGTCAATCTCCTGGGGTGTGGTTTGGTGTGGGCGGGGCCTGCCTCCCCTGTGGGCCCACTGTCCATCCCTGACACTCCCTCTTGGTGGTGGTGGGGAGAAAAATGGGATTCGGCAGTCTCTCCTCCACGAACCAGGTGTCCCAGACCACTCTGTTCAAGCCGTCCTCACTGTGCCGCAGGAGTGAATGAGGCAGTTTGTCCCCTCCGCCAACTCCCATACTTCCCTGGCATTTAGGCTGGGACTTAAACCCCGATGTCTTTTAGGTTCCCACTCCGTATGTCCGGTTCTGGGGAGGTGCCGTTCTGCGCTACCACATATATGGCCGGCCTCTGGCTGGTGGGTGCACGCAGGCTTTGAGGAGATATATACCTTCTTCCCACAGCACTCCAGGGAGGGAATTGCTTGCTCCCACTGCCAACTGCACCTCTGAGCTAGATACTGAGCCCAGGGCTGGCTCCCCTGTTCCCCAGGTGTGTGATCTGGGCAGCCAGCCCCAGTCCAGAGAAAGCCCTGCAGTTAGAGATTGGACCTTTGTCCATCCTGCTCCGTGGTTTTTCTCTTCTTCAGATACATTCCTACACTTCCCCAGCCTCTCTTTCTTTAACTTTGGTCTCCGCAGAAGGGGATCCCTCCCCTCCATTCCTCCACTGCCTGTTTTTATCTCTTGTGTTTTGTAATCATGCACCTATGGCCCATCAGCTTATCCCGGTGGGTCACTGGAGGTGTCTCTGTCACTTTGCCGCCCGGACTCTGACTCTTGGAGTTCAGAGTTGGCCTCAACCCTGCTGTATTTGAGAGGAAGGAACTTTGGATCCCCCCACTTCTCTGCCCTGTTGACCCCTCCTCCTAAATGGGGTTTGAAGAAAGCTTCTGAGGTCCACTAGATGGGCTAAGCATAACCCAGAGGAAGTGACCACTGGTCAGTGGTGGCTTCCAGGCACTCCCCACCCTCGTCCTTCCTCTGGGTCTCTTCTGGCCTTCTCTGTCTTGATTCTGGTCCCAGGCACATGGATTTACACACCTCGTGAGTCTTACCGAAACTAATCTTCCATAGGCATGTTCCTGGACTTGTGGTTAATTTGGCCTAAAGCATAGGACACTTGGCGAATGAATTGCTTCCTGCATGGAGATGTCTTGCTTGTCTCCCTTTGATAGCAATGACTTCAATTAAATCGTTCTTTGGCATGCAAGTTGTTCTTAAAGAGCAGGATTATATTACTATGCGTACTTTTAAACACTTAAAAGTTGTTTGATGTATTTGTGTTTCCTGTGTTGGGCCTGTGGATTCCACAGAGGATGATTGAAGAATCATTGAAGACCAAAATGGAAAAAGAATTGGAGATGAGTGTTGAAGAAATGAAAGACCAATCTGTTTGTGGTGAATACCGTTTAGAGAAGTACATGAAAATTCTTCAGCAAAATCGAGACCAGGAGCGTGCAGATAAGGTGCTGATGCTGTGGACTGGCTGGCTGTGGAGGGGGTGCAGGGGGATGGTTGGGTTTGTTTGAAGACCTTAAGATGAGAATCTGCCTTCTCCATTGGACACAAAAAGGTAGAAGCATAGAAAATGCAAAGGTCAAATAGAGCCTAGATTCTCTTGGCCAAATTTCATCACTTTTTTTGGGTAAAGATGGGAGAGATTTCAGTGTGTCCAATTTGATAAAAGTTGACATGTCTCTCATTATTTTAAGAACAAGAAAGAAATAAAATGGAAGGTCTGTCCATGAATAGTGAATGCATTAGTACCATCGGAGACATTAATACTTAAGTCTCACACACTTTGGGTGTTGAGAATGGGTACCAGGTGATATACTTTGGTACCTACTAAATTTCATATTTGGAAATCCCTCTTTTTAAGATTCTTGAATTACATATATATCTCAAAAATAGTTCTTAGAGAAATTAAAGTATTGAATAAAACTGGTACATCTGTAATTTCAAAATTCTTTTTCCCTCTTTGTGTCAGAGTTCAAAGAAGGTTGGCGAAGAAGGCTTACAAGTGGACACGCTACCATCTAGCGACAAAGACGAAAGGTATGGTCCCCCCCAATGTGGTGTGTCCTGCACAAACTGTTGTGTGTCCTTTGCAAACCATGGTGTGGTGGGTTGTGTCAGCCAAAGGAATGTTCAGATATGTGAGTCAGCCTGTAAGAAATTAGTAAAACAATCAAAATTACAGACTTGAAAAAAAATCTGTTGCATTTTTTAATTTGCGTAACTGCTTCTGCTACAAATTGTAAGCACGGGCACAAAGCCCACAGTGGTACAAAACCCACAGGAAAGAATGAAAACATTAAAAATATCCCTGAATAAATTTGACAAGAATTTAATAAAAATGTTTTGTTTTTCCTTAATTTAGTTTCACGGGCTTTTCTTACGAAGAACCAGATGACTTCTGGTAACCATGTTTGCCGCTCCCCACCTTACCATGTAATGTAACTTGAGGCTTTTGTATTCTCTGTAACGACAAATTTCCCAATAAAACTTTTATGTGCAATCACATGTGATTGTGTTTCTTGTAATTGTATTTGGGTTATAAACCAGAAATCGTGTAAGCCAGCAACACCCCTTTAGGCTTTGTATGAGCCTAGAATGAGCTGGGGGTTGGTTGGTTGGTTGGTTAGTTTTCACCTCCCCATTTTTGTCTTAGGTTATATTTACTGGAAAACTTCTTGGTCAAGTTCCAGACCTACAATTTGGAAGTCTCCTCTGTTCCTTTGCTCTCCAGAGTTGGGCTACCCCCTGCCAAACAGGAGGCCATCTTCCCCAACACTCTTCCTTCTGACCTGGTGCTGAAAGTAAAGACCCAGGTTTTCCATCCCAGGCTCTAGAAAGAGTACAGTATCACCTCTGGTCTTTCCTTTTCACATCTTCTTGAGAACAAACACAACCCCTTCTTAATGGTGACAGCAGGAGAAGGTTACGTTTGCCGAGCACTTTCTGTGGACCAGGTACAAGTTTGAGCCTTGGTATGTATAAACTCGCCTGATTCTTTATCACCCATATGAAAGGTATACTACGACTCTCCACGTTTTACAGATAGACACACGAGGCACACAGGTTAGTGACTTCCCCAGGGTCTCCTCCCCATCAAATTGCAGAGCTGGGACATGTGCCCTAGTGGGAGACCAGCACTGCCTCTATGCGGGGCTGTTGGGGAGCTGCTCCCATGGAAGACACCCCACGGCTTACAGCGGCTCACCCCTTAGATACCTCTTTCCAGAGTGACCTTTAGGAACCGCACATTGAACAAATGACTGCATGCCAATGCAGCACCCCAAAAACTCCCACAAGGGGAGCAGGAAACTCATGTGCGGCTGTTCCCCTTTCTTCATCTTTGCACACCTGCACCTCACAGTCTAGTGTCGTGTGTGCACGGGCGTCTTGGAAAAGTTCTTTAGTGACACTGCCAGTATAGTCACCAAAAAGTGCACACAGAGCCTCTTTGAGGGTGACCAACCACCCAGTTTGCCAGGACCAGAGGGGTTCCCTGGGACATGAGGCTTAATGTGCTAACATGGTCACCCAGCTCCTGACATGGGATGGGTTTGTCCAGTCCGTTCAGTGAGGTCCCAGAGGCCATTTCCCTTTACAAATACAGCCTGGGCTGAACTGGTTTTGCCTGTGATACTTACTGGTCACTGAGTTCCATAACCAAGTGGGAAGGAGATTTTTTGGTGTTAGTTACTGCTTAGGCTTCTAAGGAATTTTTCACTGAAGTATAACTTTGGGAGTCATTGAAGAAGGAAGTTGTCCAGACATCCTTCATCATCACACTTAGCATATCAAGCATTGAGTCAGTGCCACCAAGAACATGACATCTTCTCTTGCAACACCATCTCATAAGGTCTTTTTTTCTTCCAGCTTTCAGACAAAACAGACATAGGACATCTTGTGAATTTAACGTGTACAAGGTGCTCAGCGCTGCTCAAAGGGGCACATGTACCCCAATGTTTATAGCAGTGTTATCAACAACAGCCAAAGTTTGGAAAGAGCCCAAATGTCCATCAGCAGATGTATGGATAAAGATGTGATAGATATATATATACATATACACACACACAATGGAATCTTACTCAGTGATCAAAAAGAATGAAATCTTGCATTTGCAACAATGTGGATGGAACTAGAGTATATTGTGCTAAGCGAAATAAGTCAGAGAAAGGCAAATAGGTGCTTTCACTCATGTGGAATCTAAGATGCAAAACAGACGAACATAGGGAAGGGAAGCAGAAGTAATATAAAAACAGGGACGCAAACCATAAGAGACTCAAATACAGAGAACAAACTGAGGGGTGTTGGAGGGGTGTTGGGTTGGGGGATGAGCTAAATGGATAAGGGGCATTAAGGAGGACACGTTGAGGTGAGCACTGAGTGTTATATGTAAGTGATGAATCACTAAATTTTGTTCCTGAAATCATACTATACGTTAACTAACATGGATTTAAATTTAAAAAAAAACTTTTAAACATATAGAAGGTATTGATGTGGTAGGCTTACATGTTGCAAAATTATTACCAGCGCAACTTTAGCAAACACCTGATTCATGTCTCATAGTTTCCACTTACAGGTGAGAACATAGCAACTTTCAAGTATGTGCTACAATAGTGTTAACCATAGTCACTATGCTGTATGTTAGATTTTCTGAATTGGCTCATCTTGTAAATGGAAGCGAGTGCTATTAGACCAGCATCTCCTCTTTTCCATTCTCTCCAGCTCCTACTAACCACCATTTTAGTCTCTTTGTAGGAGTTCACCTATTTAAGATTTCACTTAGCGTAATGCCCTCAAAGTCTATCTCTGTTGTTGGAATGAGCAGGATCCCTTTTTTTCTCATGCTGAATAATATTCCATTGGGTGTCTGTATGTACCATTATTGTCTTTACTCATTCATCCCTTAGCCACTCAAATTTCTATACCATGACTATTGTGAATAATATCACAGTGCACATGGCAGTCCAGATATCTCTTCAAAAACCTGTTTTCGGGGCACCTGGGTGGCTCAGTCAGTTAAGCATCCAACATTCTACTCAGGTCATGATCTCACGGTTCGTGGGTTCGAGCCCCGCATCAGGCTCTGTGCTGATAGCTCAGAGCCTGGAGCCTGTCTTTGGATTCTGTGTGTCCCTCTCTCTCTGACCCTCCCCTGTTTGCACTGTCTCTCTCTCTCGCTCTCTCAAAAGTAAATAAAAACATTAAAAATTTTAAAAAACCTGTTTTCATTCCCTGTGGACAAGTACCCAGAAGTGAGCTGAATCATACAGTACTTCTAGTTTTTACTTTTTTGAGGTACCTCCCTACTGTTAACCACAGTGGCCACACCAGTTTGCATTCTTCCGACAGTGCACAAGGGTTCCCTTGTCCACATCTGCGCCAACACGTTACTGCATGTCTTTTTCATGATTAGCATCCTAACTGATGTGGCGTGATGTCTCATTGCAGTTTTGATTTGCATTTCTCTGACAATGAGTGATGTTGGCCACCATTTCTTTGGAAAAACGTCTGTTGGGGGCACCTGGCGGGCTCAGTCAGTGGAACATGGGACTCCTGATCTCAGGGTTGTGTGCTCAAGGCCCACATTGGGTGTAGAGTTCACTTAAATAAAATCTTTTTTAAAAAGTTCTGTTCCTCTGCCCATTTTTTAATTGGATTGTTTTCTGCTCTTTAGTCATATGAGTTCTTTATACAGTTTTGATATTAACCCTTTTAACCAACATGGTTTACAAACACTTTCTTCCACTCCATAGTTTGCCTTTTCACTCTGTTGATGGTACCTTTGCTGTGCGGAAGATTGCTGATTGGATGTACTCTCACTTGTTTATCTTTGCTTTCGTTGCCTTTCACTTTTGTGTCAAATTAAAAAAAAATCATCCTCAAAGCTGCTGTCACTGAGCTTTCCCCTGTTTTCTTCCAGGAATTTTATAGTCTTGAGATCTTAGGTTCAGGTCCTTTTTCTTTCAAGTGTTTAATCCATTTTCACTTGTTTTTTGTGTATGGTGTATGGTAGGTGTCCAATTTCTTTCTTTTGCATGTGCCTATCCAATTTTCCCAGTACCATTTATTGAAGAAACTACCCTTTCCCCTTTATTTTATATATCCTTGTATATTCTGGGCTCATTTGTTGTAAATTAATGGACTATATGTGAATGTGTTTACTTCTAGCTTTGCTCTCCAGTTCCACTGATCTAGGTGCCTGTTTTTGTGCCAATACCATACCATTTTGTTTATTATAGCTTTGTACTATAGTTTGTACTATAGTACAAACAAAATATAGTTTGTACTATAATTTTGAATTATAGCTTTGTACTATAGTTTGAAATACTTTCAGTCTTGTTTGTTCTTAGGATCGCTTTAGCTGTGCAGGGCTTTATTTTGTGGTTTTGTACAAATATTTTAATTGTTTTTCCTATTTCTTTTCTTTTTTGAGAGTGCAAGCGGGGGAAAGGGCAGAGAGAGAATCCTAAGCAGACTCCACACTGGGGCCCTCCATGTGGGGCTTGATCCCACAACCCTGAGATCATGACCTGAGCTGAAATCAAGAGTCAGATGCTCAACTGACTAAGCCACCAGGACACCCCCTTAATTTCTCTTTCTGATGCCCCATGTCTAGTCTAGTGTATAGAAACACAGCTGATTTCTGGAAATTGATTTTCTGTTCTGGAGTTTACTGATTTCACTTCTTGGTTTTAACAGGTTTTTTTGCTGGGTTTTTTTTGGTGGAATCTTTAAGTGTGTGTGTGTGTGTGTGTGTGTGTGTGTGTGTGTGTGTGTGTGTGTGTGTGTGTGTGTGTGTGGTGGAATCTTTAAGGGTGTGTGTGTGTGTGTGTGTGTGTGTGTAGATACAGACCATTTTACCACTGCTATTTTCTGATTTGGATGGCTTTCTCTTCCTTGCCTGATTGCTGTGGTTTGGTCTTCAAGTACCATGTTGAATAAAAGTCTTTGGGAAAATGTCTGTTGGGTGAGCCTGGCAGGCTCAGTCGATAGAGCATGGGACTCCTGATCTCAGGGTTGCATGTTCAAGCCCCACATTGGGTGTAGAGTTTACTGAAATATTTTTTTTTTAAGTTCGGTGTCTCTGTCCATTTTTTAATTGGATTGCTCTTTGCTTTTTAGTCATGAGTTCTTTATATAGTTTGGATATTAACTTTTTTAACCAGATACATGGTTTGCAAACATTTTCTTCCACTCATGATAGCCTTTTCACATTGTTGATAGTACCCTTTGCTATGTGGAAGATTCTTGATTGGATGTAGTCTTTGTTTTTGTTGTCTTTTCATTTTTGAGTCAAATTAAAAAAGTATTTTCAAAATTGATGTCAATGAGCTTTCCCTATGTTTTCCTCTAGGAATTTTATAGTTTTCAGATCTTATGTTCAGGTCTTTTTTTTTTTGTAATGTCTTTAATTTTGAGTTGAGTTGCCTTTTCCGTATGTTGTAATATAGGGATCCAGCTTCATTCTTTTGCATATGTGTATCCAGTTTTCCAAATACCATTTAGTGAAGAAACTACCCCTTCCCCTTTATTATTTATATATGCTTGTATGTTCTGGTCTCATTTGTCGTGAATTAATGGACTGTATATGAATTTATTTACTTCTAGGCTTACTCTCCTGTTACACTGATCTAGGTGTCTGTTTTTAGGCCAATACCATGCCATTTTGATTATTATAGCTTTGTACTATAATTTGAAATCTGGAAGTGTGATACTTCCAGCTATGTTCGTTCCTAAGATTGCTTTAGCTGTTTAAGGCTTTATTTTGTGGTTTCATACAAATTTTATTATTGTTATTTCTACTTCTTTTCTTTCTTGAACGTGCAAGCGGAGCAAAGGGCCAGAGAAAGAATCCTAAACAGGCTCCACACTGAGGCCCTTCACGTGGGGCTGAATCCCACAACCTGGGATCATGATCTGAGCCAAAATCAACAGTCAGATGCTCAGCTGACTAAGCCACCAGGACACACCCTTAATTTCTCTTTCTGATGCTTCATTTTTAGTGTATAGAAACACAAGTGATTTCTGTATATTGATTTTCTATCCTGTAGCTTTACTGAATTCACTTCTTGGTTTTAATATTTTTGCTTTGTTTTGTTGTTTTTTAGTGGAGTCTTTAGGGTTTTGTTATATATAATATTAAGTCATCTGTAGAAACCCATCCAAGTCAGAAAATAATAGTAAAAACTATTTCCTCTCTCCTTTCACTCCCCCATGGTCCTCTGTGTAGTTTCTCCTGTTACACTTATGAGTGAAAACATATGGTATGATTGGCATTTTAAATTCTAGTTTGTGCATCTTAGAAACCTTTCAATATTCTTGTCAAACTTCTCTAAAATTTTAAGTGAATTTTTTTTATCTCAGACTAATGGTAACAAGTTCTAGAGGATCCCTGGAACATCTCAAAATATTCTCTCTTTATAAAAAGATGTTATGCTAATCAGGCATATTTGATATGTTAAATTCAAAGCATTGTCAAATAAGAAATTCTAAGACTTCTTTATTTTATGTTTGTATAGGTGTGAATATGTGTTCCAAAGATACATGAAATTTAAAAAATTCTGCTATGTCCTCGTACAATGTTACTATAATTTTGAAATGTATGTCACAAAATGAACCAAATTTACTTATCAGTTGTATCACTATTTTTTTGATATGTGTGTTTGTGAACTTTTTAAGGAGATTTTTTTATGTTTGTTTATTTTTGAGAGAGAAGAAGTATGGGGGGGGGAAGGGCAGAGTGAGAGGGGGACAGAGGATCTGAAGTGGTGCTGAGAGCAGTGAGCATGATACAGGGCCAAACTCACAAACTATGAGATCATGGTTGGATGCTTAACAACTGAGCCACCCGGGGGGGGCCCTCTTTTTTTTTTTAATGTTTATTTACTTATTTATTTATTTATTTTGAGAGAGAGTGAGAGTGAGAGAAAGCACACATAAGTGGGGCAGGGGCAGAAGAAGAGGGAAAATCCCAAGCAGGCTCCGCAGGGTCACTTCAGAGCACATTGCAGGGCTCAAACCCACAAACCGGGAGATCATGACCTAAACTGAAGTCAAGAGTTGACACTTTAAGGACTGAGCTCCCCAATTACCCCTGTGTATGTGTGAACTCCTATCAAATCTTTAACAGTGGCCATTTTCAAGTCTGTTGTCATTTACAGTTACTGTTTTATTCTGATGTTTATACCACAAATGTTTTCTACAAAAGTGCTTCATCTTCAAGGAGGTTCATGAAAAAGGAATCTCACAGGTGCTCTAGAATACAGGGATTTGATTATTTGAAGATCATAACACTGAACTGGGTAAGAATTTCTAAAACTCTAATGAAAACTGATTGCTTTGATGCTTTTATGCAGAAAAAAAAAAACAACCCTGACCTGGATAGGGAAAAATTATGTCAGAAGATGACCTACAGGACTCATGAGGGAATTTCAGTCCCCACCCAAAGACTCTCCTTCCAGGTTCTTTTTCCTGCTCTGCTTGCCACGTGCACCAAATTGCCACTAACGCAAAAGTAACAAACTATAAATTGTCCCCAGTGCTTATGTTCAGGACTCAGATCTTTGGAGAGACCGTCTCCTCTGAGCCCATCAATGTAAATAAACCTCAGATCCTCCAAGGTCTCAGAGTGCCTCTTTATTCTTCCATCAGGAATCTAGCCTGGTTCTGTAACACTTCGTTTTCCTGATTTGAAGGCCCCTCACCTTTTTCCCCTTCTCTTTTTGAGCTCTCTAGAACTTAAAACAATTTGGTAACAATGACTCAAGTGTTTATATTTTTTTCTCTACCTGATCCCTCCAGAATTCTTAAACTCTTAAACTCTTATTAAATACTCTTATTTTTCATGCCAATACATTTTTGGAAGTTCAGTGAGAATCTGCTCTTTTGTATGAGGATGTCCAGTGCGCGTAGTCTCTGCTGCTTTGGGTCCACATCTGATGAAGAGGGACACATACTTCAGCTTCATGAAAGCACAGACAAAGCCACAGGGACTGATGGCACTCTGGGAGGAGAGTCCTGCTCGGTATGCTCCTGGGAGGTGAAAGTGTCATCCTAATGTTCAGCCCAGAGATTTTGTCTCTTGGGAGAGACGTCTCCAGAGAGACCTTCAACCCCGTGCAGGCCCCATCAGCGACTATGAACCAGCTCTGCTGCCCAACTTCAAGGAATACTCTCGGATTCGTGTATCGCATCTACGAAAGTGCCAAACCCTGACCGGACCCCGGCATCTGGTGTCCCAAGAGTAACCTTTGAATACTATGGAGGAGAATAGCAAAGGAAGGGTCTAGAGGGAAGTGAAGAGTATGAAACCAGAAAATTTCCATTAAACACACTGCATATTGAGACTCAGAAACAATGTTTAAAGATTAGGAAAAAGTTTCTGTCGCTAATAATATGGCTCGTAATTTTAAATGCTGGATGGAGCCAGGTCCAGTATAAGAAACATGTTCCCAGTTTTTCCCAAGTCTCCAAAGACAAGAAGCCTTGTTGTTTTTCCTGAGTCATCAGTAAACACCATGGGGGCATTCTTAATAGGTTGTTTTAGCACAACTCCATCAGGAATAATGTTAATCTCCTGGTGGATCTTAAACCAAGGGTCAGAGGGGAGCCCATAAACAATATTCCCCACATAGTCTGTGAGAGCCAACTGCAGCTCTAGTGAATGAGGGATGGCCTTGTCAAAGAAAGTGCTGCGAGTTGGCAAGTGGATGTTTGCAGGGTCCTGACTAACAATTCCCAGCATTTCTGACGTCTCTTTTGGATTAACTGTGGTATGTTGAATATGAGGGGGGTGAGTGTTGAATATGAGGGGGTAGTGTAAGACTACCAGGGTTGAAGAACCATTCTATTTTTAAAATGTTTTTAGTGGCAGCTTGTCCAATTAACGCGGTAGAAAAATCCTTAGTACTGAGAATATAGAGCTGCAGTGGAAGGTCAGGATCTTGCCTATCATAGCTACAAGAGGTGAGAATGGACTGAATATCATCCAACTCTTTTCGTGCTGCTGGGGTAAGCTGGCTTGGTGACATTAAGTTAGGATCACCAGAAAGCAGTGCCAGGAGATTGGTTAGATGGGCATTAGTAATACCCAGGAGAGGGCGAACCCAGTTAATGGTGCTCAACAATGTTTGTACATCATTAAGAGTATGAACATTATTAGGAATAGTCTGAAGGAGGGGGCGAATTTGAGTATTAAATATTTGTGGCCCCAAGTAAGAAAAAGGAGTCGACCTTTGTATTTTGGGGGGGCTATTTTTAAGCCCTATTGGTTTTGTACATTGGGGAGAATAGCAAAGAGCTCATGTTGAAGCTGAGCACAAAAAAGAATATCATCCATACAGTGATAATCAAAGAAGGAAAGTGCATTCTAATAGGCTCTAATTCTTCATTAACATAAAATTGGCACATAGTTGGGCTATTAAGCATCCGTTCGGGGAGGACTTTCCAAATGGTAATGCAGTGCTAGCCGGCAGTGATTGAGAACAGGAATGGTAAAGGCAAATTTTTCTTTATTTTGTTCAGCTAAGGGGATTGTGAAAAAACAATCTTTCAAACAATAATAAGAATTGGTCAGTTTTGAGGCAGCATTGAGGGAGGGGGGTTCCTACCTGCAAGGGGCTAAAAGTCTCAATCACTGCATTAGTAGCTGTGAGATCATGAAGAAGTCACTATTTGCCAGGTTTTTGAGTTTTTTTTAGGAACACAAAAGGTAGGAGTATTCCAAAGGCTACTACTAGTCTTTGGTTTTTAATTGTTCATCTACTAATTGTTGGAGATGCACTAACCAATTCCATTTTATTGGTCACTGCTAAACCCATACGGGTTTGTTAGTTTTCCACTTCAATGGGAGGGGCTCAATTTGAGTAGCGGCTAGGAAAAATTTGTTTTAAGCTGAATATTCCATAGACTCAGTAAGTCTCTTCCTCACAAATTGATAGGGATATTCATTACATATGGCTATATGTAGGCTATTTGGTCATCAGGTCCTAAACATTTGCATAAGGTGAGGCTTTGTCAGGAAGGCTGGGTGCCTCCAACTCCCACCCTCGTGGCTGTAGGGGCAGTGGCCCAGTGAGATGGCCAGTGGGAGGAGGATATAACAGTTACATCAGCCCCTGTATCAATCAACTCTAAGAAAAGTTTATCTCTGACTTTTATTTGTAAGAGAGGTTTGTCTTGAGAAATGTTGCTGAGCCAGTATTGCTCAAAAGGTGAGTTTGTGCTCCCAAATCTGCCTTCGGTTCAAGGTTTGTCCACAGCTCCAGGGCCCAATAAGGAAGGATGAGGAGTTGAGCCAATTCCTTCCTTTTGTTAATGGTGATTAACTTAGAGCCCTGTGCCATAATTTTAATTTCCCTGGAAAAATCACTGTCAGTCTCCCCTGGAAGAACTAGGAGTCCAGTTTTAGTAATGCTAGCTCTTCCAAGGAGACCAACATAGCCTCTGGGAAGCGGGCCAAATGTGCCAGTAGGAATGAGGTATACATGGCCAAGCCCATTAAACGTGATGGTCTCTTGGGATTATAAATCTAACTCTGCCATTCCTCTGGTGGCAGCACATAGGGATTCCATGGATCTTGAGTAGCCCAGAGCAGCAGGATCTGACTCTCCTTGTGGGCAGAAAGAAGCTGTCTGCTCTCTTTGTTGTCCTGGGTGGGGAGGGGGGCACCCGTTTGGGAGTTTCCCCAAATTGAGGGGGTGGCTATCTTTATCAAATTTGAATTAAAGGCATATTTGCCTAATGATTCCCCTTTTTGCCTCAAGGACACAATCCCAGCAAGTGGGAGGGTTGGGGAGCTTTTATAAAGGGTCAATCCTTTTTTAAGTGTCCCACTTTTCCACAGCCAGAACAGGTTGAGTTAGATTGTTTAAGGGCCAAGGCAAGTAGCTTTGTTTTGTGGGATGTTCTGTTCTCACATTTTGACAGGATATGCAAGTATACTGAAATTCCTGAACAAAGACAGCATATTGGGCTGGGGTCAGAATGATTTTCATGAGAGAGCTCCAGTCCCAGGCTCACATGGAATAAGAGCCACAAATAGTTTCCAAAACACCGATTGTAAAAGGGGTATGAAGGCCATAAAGTTGAACTGCTTTCTGCAATTCCTTTACTATCTGGAAGGGCAGGGCCTTCATGGACATAGTGTCCATTTTGCCTGACAGCAGGAAAACACTGGAATTCACTGGCTTTATGGGTTCTTTAAGATATTTTTGCATTGGGTTCTTTAAGACCTGTTCAGAGATGCTTGATGAGGTTTTTAGAGGCTGAATATCATCCCACCCTTTGTGGAGAGGGAGAGTATCTTTGGGCTGTAAAGGGGCCAGAGGCACAGCTTGATTAGAGGGGGAGCTAGGTTTTTACTCTTTAGGTAACTCTACATCTTCACATACATCTTCAGAGCTCAGGGGGAGAATGACAGTGCAGACGACGGGACCAGGTGAGGATTCCTTAGGGGAGATATTAGCCCCCTCAGAATGCCTGGCCTTTATTGATTTCCCTACTCGTTCCCACACATCAAGATCATAAGTTCCTTATTTCGGGAACCAAGGGCTATTTTGTTGGATAGTCACCAATAATTTAAGGACCCCTGCTTTCAAGAGTGACCCCTGCTTTCTTTCCTAGTGACTGAGGAGTTCGAATATAGAGGTTTTGTTCAGGAGATAGGGAGGGAGCTAGGGAATTTCTCCTGAGGAATATCTCAAAAAGTTCCACAGCAGTGAATCCTAATATAGTTTCCCTTTGTCCCTTACCTCTTCGGGTGGATACTGTACTGGTGCATTTTTTTCTTGGAGCTCCTTAACATTCTGCAGCATCTTGCAGTCCTTATGTTGCTCCTCTTGGCCACGTCTGATCCCTGCCCATATCAGCCCTTAGTCCCCCTTTCTGTCACATCGGGGACACCATCTGTCGTAGACTCTGGGTGTATAGTTCTCCGTTGTCTTATCAAGAGAGTGATATGCAGGATTAAAAAATAGGAGAGGGAGAGAGAGATGGCTAAAGCCTGGGAAAAGACAAGAGCCCCAAACAAGGGACTTTGCCCTGTACTTATTAAGATCTGACGACTTACAAACGTGATGGGTGTGCACAAAGAGACTAAGAAACTGTGAACATTAACCTATGGGCATGAGGGGAAAGGTAGTTTTGAAGATATACAGGGTTTGGGGTTTGGGTCAATAGAAAACAAAATCCAGGCCCCGGGCAGATGGGCAGATGGTTGTTAAGGGCAGACAGAAGGCGCCATATCTGTTTAGGGGCCTAGGGGAGAAGACAGGTAGGGGAAATGACCTCAGGGTTGACAAGGCACCTTTTCTTTTGTTAACCAGCACTGCTCTGGCTGTTTCGCCTGCAGCATAGCGGTGTATAGTCCAGTTTACCTGTTTTGCCTAATCTGGTCCCATTGTCCTGTGAAAGCAGCTTCTCTGAATTGGGGGGCACTTTTGCCCTGCATGCCTAATCTTGCTTACCTCATACACCTTTGTATTGGGAGACTTTGTCCGCCTTCCTATTTTGGGACTTTGCCCATCCCTCTCTGTTCTTGGGATGACTGCACCGTCCTATTCTCAGAGTGCCAATTGTGTTTACGCAAACTCAGGTGTGAGTATACTATAGCTCTTTATTTCTCCATGCCTTGTGAACCCATTGGTATAAGCCTGGGGGATTTCTAAGCCTATTCCCCACAATGTTCAATTTTAATAGCATCTTGATAAAGGCATGCTTCCTTTCATCATAAGACATTTCTGCACATGTGTATGTTTTAAAATGCAGGAAACAGCCAAACTGCATGAATTAAGAATTAACTTAATTCTTGACATGAATTTACAGAGCTAATCCTATTTTATGCAGCCCGTTTTAAAACCACAGATGCACCCAATGGTTATATGTATCATTTCATAAAGAGCAACACGAAGTTTACTGTCACAAATACCCAATACCTCTAATCACGTAACGTTCTGGAACAGAATGGTTGAGAAGGCAAGTTTGTTTTGAAAATGGTAAACTTAAAGAGGTAGATTTTTTTTCCTGAACATCAAACTTGTACTATTCCAGGAAAGATTTAGGTTTTAAAAAGGAACTAAATACCACCCCTAATTTAAACTACTGGAGTATTCAAGTCTATAAAACTAGGAAGTCTGTGGTCTATTTGTAATTGGGTTTTAGATAGTTGGTGTAAAATTGTAAACTTGCTATTCAGACCATGAAAAATGGTTTAGAATTGTGGTTATTTTAATTAGGTACCACTTCTTAAATAAGAAAAACATTTGTGGAACCAATGCCTATGAGGGATTTGGGGTCTCCTGTTGTAAAATAAGTTCTTAGAAATTTAAAACAGATACTCATTAAGGCACAGCTGACATTTATTTCCCAGGAACAACACTGACAAATGGGCCATTGGATTAAAGCAAAGCTATTATAAAATTGACTTTGGAAAGCTTGTCAATGCGCCGCAATCCAGCTTCTTCTGTAGCAGCATTCTTGCACAGACAGTCGTGACCCGAGAGTTTTCTTTCCAAGAAGCAACTTTTATTCGCGCCAGCACCGCTCAGTTGGGTTCGTATCCAACAAACTGAGTGGCCCACATTGCATGGCATAGTTTTTTTTTATACATTTTCTACATCTTTGTCTCCCATATATGGTAACACACATAAACATGCAGTCTGACTAAGTTGTCTCAGTTTACAAGGTCATGGAGGGTGTAGGCAACTAGGCACATATCTAAGTAAGTGACCTTGATGTCTTCTCTCCCTTTTTTCACTCTCCTTAGGAAGGGGTCCCTACCACACTTCAACAGCAGGTATAGCTGAATTATAGTATTAGCATTAGTGAAAATAGATTTCTGATTGGATCAGGGGATGAACATGTCCTGGACTCCAACGGTAGGGAAGTCAGCTAATTAAAACAAGCAAACAAAAAAAAAAGTCAATTATTAAGACTCACATGATCTTTGAGCCAAAGTTTAATAAATGTCAGCTTTCAGAACTGGAACTTGACACCCACTGCCCTTGATTCCCTCCATAGGTAACTCCACAGACAGATGGCTTATGTCAATGTACGGTCAGATCGCTTCGTGCCGGCGGTCCCGCTCAAGCAGTATGCCATATGCCCATGGCCTCTGCGGTAGGCTTGCTCTACTCCTAAATGTGAACAGGCCCCAAGTCTCAGAGAGCTGAACAATCGTTTTGTCAAAATGTTGCCCTTTAAAATAGCTGATGTGAAGCTTCTGGTATCTGCTCCAAGGATAAAGATGGTCCTCCTGGAAGGTGTTCCTAGAACTCCCTGCCAGCAGGTTGAGACAGACAGTGAAGGGTTTGTACCTCTACATTGGTGGGGTGGGGGGGTGGGGGAGTGGCATGTCTGGATGGCAGAGCCGCTGTCTGCAGATTTGGCAGAGCTGTCACTTTGGCGGCAGTTAACACTCTGGCAAATGTTTATGTGTAAGAATTGAGTTGTTCTTTTGACTGAGCCTGGATATCCTGCAGCTCCTGCTCTTCCTTTGCTTTGATAACATGGTAAGCCTGCATTTTGTTGGCATCTTTAAGTAAGCCCAGTTAGAGCACAGTATCATGAGGAAGTGGATCTGGAAGAGAAGGGTGAGCATGAAGGCTAGTGAGCATGGCAGAAGGCAAAGTGAGCTGTGAGGCAGGTTAGACAATCTTGAACTGTAAAAAGGGAGAGGGTTATTCTGCATTAATTCTCATTCTGGGAGCAGAGCCATCAGAGCTGGAAGCAAGCTCTGGTAGAACACTTCATGGTAAGAGGCTGGAGGAAAGTTAGTATACACACGTGATGAACTGGAAAAAATGGCCCAAGTTACTATTAAGAAGAAGCAAACAGGAGAAGGTGTTGTTTCATATGTTACCATTGGGGAATTATTTAAAAAAAAAAACAAAAAACACAGACGTTGAGAAACACGTTGTGCCCTTCTGTGGATGAAAATCAATTCCCCAGAGGCCTAAAAGTAAATGACATTTATTTCAAGTAAATGAGAAACTACACATTTAACATGGAGAACTTAAGTGAATGTCAAAACCAGAATTAGGAACTCTAAGCAAACAAGCAGGCAGTCCATGTTAACACATTTTGAGTACAAAAACTACATTTTCCATTGTATCACTGCCATTACTACATTTCACAAAATGGAAAAATCCTTATTCTTTACAGTTGACGTGGCAAACACTTCTTTCCCACTTATTTTCCTGGTCTTTCCTGCAACATCTACACCTCAAGTTTCTCAACTCTCCTGTTCAACATACTAGAGGCTTTCCAATTGCAGGTATGATTTCTCTTCCCATTAAAATCTTACATGTGGTTTGAAAGCTGGCTATGAGGAATCAGTCACTACTCATCAAAACACAAGGGAAAGTTACCCATTCTGTAGTGGTGTTGTGTGGAAAGGAGAAACCCCCCATGTAGAAATCTTGGTCTCAGAGAAAGCAGCAGGCTAGACTTTACTTTTCTTCACACTGTCCTCTAGCTGACTTATTTGAGGGGCATGTACAGGGTGGTGAACTGTGTAATCAGAAAAAAAATTTGTAATCAAAGTTAAAATATGTTTGTCTGATATTCCAGACTCTAAAAAACAAAATGCAGATCAAAACAGATCTCTCTTCCATTTCCTCTTCATCACGGCTATTGTTTATCAAGCAAGCAAAAATAATGGAACATGCAGACATTACGAAGTGTTAATACTTCATTTAGAGATACTGCTCAACGTTTAAGAAAAATTTTTTTCACCTTTTGCACAATTCTTTATTGAACATTTGCTATGAATTGGAAACCATTTTATTTTTTCATCTTTTTTATTTTTTTTATAGTTTATTGTCAAGTTGGTTTCCATAAAACACCTAGTGCTCATCCCCACAAGTGCCCTCCTCCATGACCATCACCCCCCCTTCGCCTTTCCCTCTCCCCCTTCAGCCCTCAGTTTGTTTTCAATATTCAAGAGTCTCTCATGATTTGCCTCCCTCCCTCTCCCTATTTTCCCCCCTTCCTCTCCCCAGGGTCCTCTGTTAAGTTTCTCCTATTAGACTTATGAGTGAAAACATATGGTATATACTCTTCTCTGCCTGACTTATTTCACTTAGCATGACACCCTCAAGGTCCATCCACATTGCCACAAATGGCCAGATTTCATTCTTTCTCATTGCCATGTAGTATTCCATGGTATAGATAAACCACATCTTCTTGATGCATTTGTCAGTTGATGGACATTTAGGCTCTTTCCATGATTTAGCTATTGTTGAAATTGCCTCTATGAACATTGGGGTACATGTGCCCCTATGCATCAGCACTTCTGTATCCCCTGGGTAAATCCCCAGCGGTGCTATTGCTGGGTCATAGGGGAGTTCTATTGTTAATTTTTTTAGGAACCTCCACAGTTTTCCAGAGCAGCTGTATGATTTTACATTCCCACCAACAGTTTAAGAGGGTGCCCATTTCTCCATATCCTTGCCAGCATCTATAGCTCTCAATTTGTTCATTTTAGCCACTCTGACCAGCCTGACGTAGTATCTCAGTGTGGTTTTGATTTGTATTTCCCTGATGATGAGTGATGCTGAGCATCGTTTCATGTGTCTGTTGGCCATCTGCATGTCCTCTTTGGAGAAGTGTCTATTCATGTCATCTGCCCATTTCTTCACTGGATTATTTGTTTTTTTTGGGTGTGGAGTTTGGTGAGTTCCTTGTAGATTTTGGATACTAGCTTTTATCCGATATGTCATTTGCAACTATCTTTTCCCTTTCCGTAGGTTGCTTATTAGTTTTCTTGATTGTTTCCTTTGCAGTGCAGAAGCTTTTTACCTTGACGAGGTCCCAATAGTTCATTTTTGCTCTTGATTCCCTTGCCTTTGGGGATGTGTCAAATAGGAAGTTGCTGCGGTTGAGGTCAAGGAGGCTGAAGGTTTCTCTCTGCTTTCTCCTCTAAGGTTTTGATGGTTTCCTGTCTCACGTTCAGGTCCTTCATCCATTTGGAGTTTATTTTTGTATATGGTGTAAGAAAGTGGTCTAGTTTCATTCTTCTGCATGTTGCTGTCCAGTTCTCCCAGCACCACCTGGGTTAAAGAGGCTATCTTTTTTTTCCATTGGATACTCTTTCTTGCTTTGTCAAAGATTAATTGGCCATACATTTGTGGGTCCAATTCTGGGTTCTCTATTCTATTTCATTGGTCTATGTGTCTGTAAGAAAAAAAAATTAACAGATGCTCACCC
Organism: Cryptoprocta ferox; assembly: GCA_028646485.1. NCBI lineage: Eukaryota > Metazoa > Chordata > Mammalia > Carnivora > Eupleridae > Cryptoprocta > Cryptoprocta ferox. The sequence goes on along the minus strand of JAQQST010000022.1, from coordinate 504,016 downwards.
AATGCCAGTAAATAACTGAATCCTTTTCACAACATGGAAATAAGACAGATCTCATCATTTTGTAATTCACTTACAGTAAGTCATCTTATTAATCTACAAAGCAAAGTGAGTTGACTACAGCTATTTACAAATTACTGTACCAAAACTGTAGCAACCTAGATTCTGCTTTCATCTGGGGTGGGGAGGTCAGTAATATTTCAGGCTACCGAGTTGAGCTCACTAAAGCTCCTTGTTGGCCTTATGCAATTTAGAATTTAGTGCAGCAATCTTCCCGACTCTTAAACTTCAAAACCGCATAGTTATAGGTAGTGGACATCATGTAGATCAGCTAGTGGAAGAGAACAAACAGGACAGTGAGATACAAGCAGTCAGGGCTGGTGCCCGCTCAGGCCCAAGGGCTTTCTTTGTCCCCCATTTGTCATCACACAGGTTTGCCTACGTAGCGCACACACTGTCTCACGTCCCATACGTGCCACTGGTCCTCGCCTCTGCGCTCAGAACCTTTATTACAAAGACTTGGAGGTGCTTAAACAGTAAGCTAGAGAGCTGGGTCCGCAGCCTGTGCTTGGAAGCTAAAGGCCCCATTTCCGCACCAATTACTCCTCTTTGTGCAAGAGAACAAGGTGCCAGCATGAGGTAACAGGCTGTTTTTTTCAGGGCCTCTAAAGAGCACATGACAGCTCCCTCCTGCTCCCCCACAATCTTAGATTTCTTAAAATCACAAAGCAAGCCCTCCTGAATTCCACCCACATATGCGTACATACACCCCTGTGCATTACAGTTGGGGTCCCCCCCAATATTTGCAGGTTCCCTATTTTAAATCTCCGTACATGCTCAAGTTAGTCTTGAGCCCTCCAATCACCACTCGGGGCACTTTGACAGTCACCAATGGGCATGCTGCACCCTGGGCACCGATGGGCATGATGCATACCCTGCTCCACTTGTCCACTGGGGTGCAGATGACCTGGAGAGCCGCTTCCTGGGGCCAGGGCCAGCTGGGGCTAGCCAGAGCGGGTCGGGGTGGCTCCAGGCTTGAACCCTGCTCCCGTGTCTTCAAGCCACACCCTGGTGAGCGCCCGCCTTGTTGTGTGTGAGCCCGTGCATGCCCACACCAGGTGTTCTCCAGCCCTGAACTGGGGTACACTAGCCCTCGCTCCTAGGGATTTTGTCCTCCGCTCCAGCTGCAGACCAGGGTGGCAGGCCTGGAGGAGCACAAGTTCTGCCAAGAGTGAGCAAGAGCCCCTCTCAGGTTGAGAACAGACCTTTGTCTGCTTGAGCACCTGCCCCAATCCTGGAGACCTCGAGGGCCGCACCAGGTGAGCAGTGCCCCTGCTCTTGGAGTGACCTCCAGTCCTGATCCCCATGACCCTGTGCCTGGCTCTAGGTGACCTTGAGCCCTGCTCCTGGTGAGTTTGTCCTGGATCCACCCGCACACAGTTGTGCAGGCCACCTTGGGACATCCATTGGGTGAGCCCTCGTGCTCTTCCAGTGTCCTTAAGCCATACAGTAGGTGACTTTGAAACCTGCTTCAGATGAACTCGTACCTGCCCCTGTGTGACCTCCTGTCTGTTCTGTGTGATTTCCTGACCCATTCAGCCTGACCTTGACACCCACTGGGGCTGAACTCATGCCACGCTCCCAGTGACCTCAACCACCATTCCAGGTGACTTTGAGCCTGTTCTGGGTGACCTGGAGTCCCACTCTGGTTGAACATGTCCACACTTGGGGTGAGCTGGTGCCCAGCTCTAGGTGACTACTTGCTACTCTCAGGCTGAGCTTGTGACCCTCTTCAGTTGACCTGAAGACCTGCACCTGGTGAGTTTGTGCCACACTACAGTTGTGCTAATGCCCTTCTCCAAGTAAGTTCATGTGTTGCCGTGGGTGACCTTGGGTCCTGGTTGGTGTGGTCACCACCCCACTTCAGATGACCATGAGCTTTGCTCCCAGCAACCACAAATCTTGCACTGGGTGAGCACAAGCCACCCCCTGGGTCACCTAGAGCCCCAGTTGCCTGACTTTGTGCCCCATTCCATGTGACCTCATGCCTCCCCGAGTGTGCCCAGATGACCAACTCTGGGAGATCTTGGTTTCTGTTCCAGGTGACCTCTAGCCCCATTCCTTCTAAGCTGGTGTCCTGCTCCAAGTTAGTTCTAGCCTGCTCTGGGCGAGTTCAAGCTCTGTTCTTGGTGACCTTGAGCTCCACTCTGGTTGAGCACGTCCCCCCTTTGGGTGAGCTGGGCTCTGGATGACCTTCTGCACCTCTCCACATGAGTTGGAGCCCTGCTACAGTTGAGTTCAAGCCCTGCTCCCCATGACTTCAATCCCTGCTCTGAGTGACTTTGTGCCCCATTTCAGGTGACCTTGAGCCCTGCTCCAGCTGAGCATGAGCCCCGCTTCTGGTTAGTTCATGCTTCACTGAGGGTGAGCCTAAGTCTTGTGCCAGATGAACTTGAGCTCTGCTTGACTTGAGCTTGAACCCCACTCATATGAGCATGAGTACCATTCTGGGTGAGAACAAGAGCGGCATCAGTGGGCAATGAGCCTTGCATCAGGTGAACTGGAGCCCCCTCCTATTGAGCTTGTGCCCTGTTCCTGGTAAGCACTAATCATCCAGCTCTGTGTGACCTCAATCCCAGCTCCAGTGAGTTTGAAATCCACTTTGGGTGAACATATGCCCCACTCTGGTTGAGCTGGAGCCCCTCTTAGGGTGACCTTGAACACTGCTCCAGGTGACCTCATGCCTTGCTCCTGGTGAACTCATGCCCCACTCTGGGTGACATCAAGCCATGACCTTGTGAGCATCAGCCAATTCCAGGTTATCCTCCTTCTATTTCTGCCCCTTGCTTATTTGTGTCCTCTCTCTCTCAAAATAAAAATAAAATAAAATAAAATAAAATAAAATAAAATAAAATAATAAAATAAAATAAATAAAATAAATAAATAAATAAAATAAATAAAATAAAATAAAATAAAATAAATAAATAAATAAAATAATAAAATAAAATAAAATATAAAATAAATAAATAAATAAATAAAATAATAAAATAAAATAATAAATTAAATTAAATTAAATTAAATAATAAAATAAAATAAAATAAATAAAATAATAAAATAACTAAAATAAAATAAAATAAAATAAAATAAAATAAAATAAATAAATAAAATAAAATACAAAATCTATTTTATATGTCTTAAAATAGACCCATTTAGGTTTTTTAATTTAAATTTTTGTTATTTCTAATTTAAATGTACTATATTCAGCAGTGGTAATCTGTAAATATTGCTTTTTAACAAATGTACTGAATTTCAGTTATGAACTTATATGTGGGTAGTTTATGTCAGTATTCTATTTGTGTTTGAAAACCAATGTGTATAATCTAATTACAAGTTATTCAGTTGCACATAATGCCCATGAATTAAAATAATTTATTTTCTTATTGATCATTGTCTACTGGATTTCTTTATTACTAAGATATTATATATATATATTCTTGGGAATATTCCTTAAAGTCTCCATCCCAATGTACAGTAACCAGAGAAAGTTGGCTTTAATCATCATAGTCATTGGCCCAGGAAATGAATGAGAGAGAAGCCTCCATGTACAGTTAGAGTAAACAATGTGTATTAGGGGGAAACAGTGAGAGAGAGTTAGAGTCTCCTTCAATAGGTTGGCCTGTGTAAAATATGCACTATTTTAGTACATTGTTCTCTGACAATAATTGGAAGCTGAGGTTGCTGTCTTGGTTGGACATGTTTCCCTGTTCCAGACAATTGTTCAAAAGACACTGGAATAGTCCCATCAAAGTTTTGCATAGCATGAGTCATGCAAGCATCATGAAACTTGGGCATAGACAGCATACTGGGCTGGGGTCAAAATGATTTTCATAAGATAGCCCCAGTCCCAGGCACACATGGAATGAGGGCCACAAGTATTTTCCAAAATGCCAATTGTAAAAGGGTTTTGGAGATAATACAACTGGATTTATTTTGCAATTCTCTTACTGTTTGAAAGGGCAGGATTTCGTGGATATATTGTCCATTTTGCCTGACAACAGGAAACAGGTGGAATTCACCGTCCTTATAGGCTTCTTTAATGCAGTTTTGCAATAGGCGAGAACTTTATCAGAACCAGTGGGTGATGTTTTGAGAGGTTCGATATCTTCTCACCCTTTTGAGGGAGGGGGACTATCTCTTGGTTGTAAAGGCACTGAAGGCACAGGCTGACTATAAAAAAGCTCAAGTTTTTTCCTCTTTTTTGCGTAATTTACATCTTTATATACATTGTCTTAACTATGGGCAATATGAACAATGGACCAAGTAAGGATTACCTTAACCCCCTAAGACTGCTGAGCTTTTAATATTTTCCCTACTCATTCCCAAATATCCAGATCATAAGTTCCTGGTCTTGAGAACCAAGGGTAGTATGGCTGAGTAATCATTAATAATTTAAGGAGTGCTTTCTGATTGAGGGTAGTGCCAGTCACCTTTCCCAGTGATTGTAAAATAGGAATGTATTGTTTTTGTTCTGGGGATACGGAGTCTCCTGTAATAAAGTTTTCAAAAGTTCCAAGGCAGTGAATCCTAACATAGTTTTGTTTTTCTCTTACCTCATCAGGAACAGATTGAAGTCTGATGCATTTTACATAGAGCTCTTTAGTCTTTCTATGGTGTTCTGCAGTGCTTGGATCAAACCACCTCCTAGCCACGTTGGCTTCTAGTCACCTGGGCTTTTAATCATGTAGGGGTCACTATCGTTGCAGACTTTGATTTTGGAGTTCTTTCTTGTCCAGCAAGAGAGCAGACACAGAATTTAATGCAAAAGAGGCTAATGTCTGGGAGGAGACAAAAGCCCCAAGTAAGCATCCTTTCTCCATATCTATTAGGATCAGAATACTTACATGTGTGATGGACATGCAGAAAGGGACAGTAAAACAGAGAAACGAGGTTTCGAAGGTATGTGGTATTAGGGGTTAGGGTCAAGACAAGTAAAAATTCCAGCGCCTAGCAGATGGCTGTTTACTGCAGGTTCCAGGCACTATGTCTGCTTATCTAAACTTTTCTAGGGGCTAAGATAGATAGAGTATGGAACCTCAGGGATGATAAGGCATTTTTTCTTGCTAATTAGCTCTAGGTGTAGTGTAGTGGCTTTCCACTCTATGCTTTGTTTTACTTAATGGTTAATCCTGGGTGCTTTTGTCCTGCTGAGGCTTTCTGCCTCAACCTGTTCTCAGACATTTTTTTGTGCTGTGGAAGCTGCTTTCCACTCTATGCATTGTTCTGTGCTGGGCACTTTCGCCCTGTGGTGGCTTTCTGCCCTAAACCTTGTTAACCCATTAGTACAAAATCAGAGAATTCTTAAACTTCTCCCCAGAGGAGGGGAATCATTTTGTAGTTATGGGATTAAGTTTGTATATTATTGAGCCCATCTCTGGACTGTGAAATTTAAAAGTGCTTCTAAGTTTCTTGCCCTGAGTGGCAGGAATTGGGTATTTCTTGCCCCCAATGCCATTAGGCTCTGATAGAACCCCAATGGATTAAGTTCTGGTAAGATAGTTTCTCTTTAGGGAAAGTTTTAGCAGAATGCTCTGTTGTACTTTCAGAAGGGTTCCCTTTCCCAAACTGTGACAAAAGTGGAAGATTCTTCTCTGATATTTACTGTAAGAGACTGATTGAGTTCCCAGAGAGTGAAACTTGTTTAAAAGTGTGGAGGGCTTCCTATGACTACACCCATTCTTGAGTTTTTAACTCTTAGACTTGGACACAATGAGCCTTTAGAAACTGATCAGTTATATTTATGTCTTCCTGTCCTGACATCGTTTCAAACATAAGAAATTGCCCATGGATTTTTGCTCTCATAAGTTTTTAGTCTCTTACTTCCCTCTCTTCAATTTTAGCAGCAGTATTTAGCTTTGAATTGTAGTTTGATGGTTCTAAAAGAGTTGTCGAATTTCAGTTTTGTTACATATATGTAGATATAGCTGTATTATATAGATAGATACTATATCTATCCATATCTATCTATCTATCTATCTATCTATCTATCTATCTATCTATCTATCTATCTATCTATCTATCATCATCGTCATCATCATCATCATCATCATCATCATCTATCTATGCCCTTTAAGATGACTAAGATGACAGAAGCATTGGGGCACCTTGGTGGCTTAGTCAGTTGAGTGTCTGACATTTGATTTCAGCTCTGGTCATGATCCCAGGGTCATGGGATCAACTCATGTCAGTTTCCTCACTGATCATGTTGCCTGCTTAAGATTTTCTCTCTCCCTCTGCCCCTGTACCCTACTCACATACACATACCCTCCCTAAAAATTTAAAAAGGAAAGACAAAAAAAGATAAGCTTTATCTATTTCCTCCACACAACCTCCAGATCCTCTTAGAATTGCCCTTAACATCTATATATGTGTCTCTTCAAGAAAATCTAAGATTTTGCAATCAATTGCCTCAAAATTCTTATAGCTTCTACCCATTAACCAGTTCCACAGCAATTTCCACCTTTTTGGTACTTGTTATAGCAGTGCTATACTTCTCAGTGCCAAACTATGTATTAGTTTTCAAGGGTTTAGTAAGTGTCGTTAACTTGATAATCACATGCTGTTATTTTGTGTTCTACTTGAAATACCAATAAATGAAAATAAAGGACTAAGTATTACATTACACAGGACATCGAAAGTAAGAGATGTAACAGTAGGATGTTAACAAAATTCTGCAAGATAAAGTAGACACTGATAAGTGGTAGCTGACATAGAATAGCAGAGAACGTTCTTGGATAGAAGTGAGCTAAAGAAGCAGGAACTCAGGGCGCCTGGGAGGCTCAATCAGTTGAACGTCTGACTTTGGCTCAGGTCATGATCTCACAGTTCATGGGTTCAAGCCCCGTGTTAGGCTCTGTGCTGACGGCGCAGAGCCTGGAGTCTGCTTTCGATACTGTGTGTCCTTCTCTCTCTACCCCTTCCCTTTAAAAGCAGGAAATAATTAATCTGACAAACCCCTTGAAGTGTACTGCAACTAGAGGCATTAACAGTGGAAGACTGATTCATAGCATGGAGCTGAAAACTGGGGAACTGGTCTAAAATAGGTATGGAAAAGGAGCAGAATACTAAACCTAAAATCCCAATAGGCAAGGAAAATCCAAGAATGTGTACAAGAATGAAAACATTCATGATACACTTGACTATGTAGAGAATTATACTTATATCATCATAACTTATACATTAATAATATACATAACACACACACACACATGGAGAAAGAGAGAGAGAAGATGGGGGATTAAGCACAGGGTAACTCCTTAGTGTTTATACAGAGGGGTTTAGGAGCATAAAAATGAGAATAGACTTAAGAGAACTCAGTGACTCCATCAAGTGTAATAACATTTGCATTAAAGGAGAAGAAAGAGAAAGGGAGGCAGTAAATGTATTTGAAGAATAATAGCTGAAAATATCCTGAATCTATGGAAGGAAATAGACATCCAGACCCAAGAGGAACAGAAGTCTCTCAGCAAATTTAAACCTTGGTCCACACCAGGATGCAGAGTAATTAAAATGGCAAAATAGGAAAAGGTTAAAATGGAAGTGGAAGAAGGGGACCCTAAGCTTGCCTCATTCCTGGAACACAGCTAGATAAATATCAAATCATTTTGAACCACCACCAAATCAATCTGAGGAGAGAACAAACTGCACTTCTAGAAGTATAAAAAATGGCCACAATGTGGAAGATAGGAGCTGTGGAGAGTAAATCTGGTGAGGAAAAGAATCATGGGGTCTTGGGAGGGGAGGCAGCCCTGATCGCAGAGAGAGAAGTGAGAGAGAAAGAAATGAGAGCAAAAGAGTGACAATGCATGTGGGAATTTTCACAAGAGTAACTCTTCCCCAAAACTATTGACTGAGAAATGCAAAGGGGCTGACAAGTTATGAGCAGTGGAGTGCAAAGTCTAAAATTTTAGCAATCTACACTGTCACCAGGACCATACCTAATGTATTTGGTTGTATTCTGGTGGGGAAAGAGGGTAGAGAGGCAGAAGTGGGCAGTGTGGGCTGAGGATCCCCTGGGTCCCACAGAGAGAAAAAGTTCCCCTGCTTGGAGTGCATTTGGAGTGGAGGCACAGCCACTCTGGGGACAAAAATAACCAGAAACACAAATGTGCTGCCCTATCCTACTATAAGAACAAAGACACTGTCTGACATCACCAAAACTTGGTGCCAGCTTTCTGCTATGCTTTACCATAAACGCCGAACCACTGTGTGGTCCTACCATGCTTTTCTGGGATAACCCAGCAAATGGCAAAAGCTTTGTGAGACACTCCCCCAGGGGATTAGCATGGGTCTATATCATCCAGGTCCCTAAAATTTGGAATTTGGAGTTTTGAAACCCAGCCACACCTGAGCTAAAACACAGGAGTACTATGCCACCCAGTAGGCATGCATCTCAGATGCAGGCAGGGTGAAGGCAGGGATCTTTTGGAAGCCAGGGACACGAGAAGTGATTGCTTGCTCTTCTGTGAGGGTTTCCTGAGGAGTACAGGACGCAAACACCCCGCTCCAGGGACCAGAAAGCAGAATGACATAATTTTACCTCCTGACCATCACAATCACCACAATCCAGTAGAGGCCATAGTAAGTTACATCAAGCCCTGCAAGTGCATCTCCACTAGGACAAGTCCACCTGATAATCAGCACAAAAGGCCCCTCCTTTAGAGACCAGCACAAACACCTTCCATGCCCCAGGTCTACTGACTATAAAGTGGTCCAAAACTTTAGCTCTAGGGGAAATAGGAATTACCTTCCTTTATTTTTATAAATTTTTGGATATAGTTTCTTTTAACAAGCAGACTAAAACACTCCTAGCACCTAGCTTCCCTTTTTTTTTTTGTTTTTTTTTTTACTCTTTTTATTTGTATTTGTATTTGTAATTTTTTGGATCTAGTTTATTTTAACAAGCAGGTAAAAAACATCTTGGGTAGCTTCTCTTTTTTCTAGGCATCACTGTCAAGAGTAACATTACAATGGACTTTCCCAACAATATGCATACAAAAAAGTGATCTATACAAAATGACAAGATGGAGGAATTCATACCAAAAGAAAGAACAGGAAGAAGTCAGGGTTAGGGAGTTTATCTATACAGATACAAGTAAGAAGTCTGAACCAGATTTAAAAATATAACCATAAGATTACTAACTGGGTATGAGAATGTATCAAAGACACTACAGAATCTCATAGTGCAGAGATTAAAGAACTAAAAACTAGTCAAGTTGAAATAAATATGCTACAACCAAGATGCAAATGACACGAGACAATGACATGCAACGACAATGAGATGGATGAAGCAGAGCAATGAATTAGAGACACAGAAGATAAAATTATGGAACAAAAATGAAGTTGAAAACAGAGGTAAAGAAATGGATCACTAATGTAGAAGTGTAATAACATTCATATCATAGGAGTTCCAGAAGAAGAAGAAGAGAGATAAAGGGGGGCAGAAGGTTTATTTGAGCAAATTACAGCTGGAATTTTTCTTAATCTGGAAAGAAAAAAACCCAGATGTTGAAATCCAAGAAGCAGAGAATTCCCATTAAATTCAACAAAAGCCAACCATCCCCAAGACATATCAGAGTCAAATTCACAAATTACATAAGAAAAGACTCCTAAAAGCAGCAAGGGTAAAAAGTTCATAATCAAGAGGAGAAGACAGATCAGGTTCACAGATTTGTCCCCAGAAACTTGGCAGACCAGAAAGTAGTGGCAGAAAATATTCAATGTGCTGAAAAGGAAAAATATGCAGCCAGGAATAATTTATCCAGCAAAGTTTTCATGCAAATAGAAGAAGAGATAAAGAGTTTCCCAGCGAAGCAGAAACTAAAGGAGTTCATGACCATTAATCCAGCCCTGCAATATTAAAGGGGTCTCTTTGAGTTGGGGTAGAAAGACCAAAAGCAACAAAGACTAGAGACACCAACTTTACAGGAAACAAAATGGCACTAAATTGATATCTACCAATAATCACTCTGAATGTAAATGGAATAAATGATCCCATTAAAGACACAATGTATCAGAATGGATTAAAAAAAAAAGACCCAACAATACGCTGCCTACAAGAGACTAATTTTATACCTATAGACACCTGCAGACTGAAAGTGAGGGAATGGAGAACCATCTCTCATACTAGTGTACATCAAAAGAAAGCCACAGTGGTAAAATTTATATCAGACTAACTACATTCTAAACCCAAGACTGTAAGAAGAGATGAAGAAGAACATTACATCATAATTAAGGGGCCTATCCATCATGAAGATCTAACAACTGTAAATATTTATGCCCCCAACTTGAACAAAGTTAGAAATCAATTAATAAAAACATTAAGAAACTCTTTGATAATAATCCAATAACAGTAAGGGACGTTAACACCCCACTTACAGTGATGCAAAGATCATCTAAGCAGAAAATCAATAAAGAAACGATAGCTTTGAGTGACATTCTGGAATGGATGGACTTAATAGATATATTCAAGCATTTCATCCTAAAACAGCAGAAAACTTATTCTTTTTGAGTTCATATGGAACATTCTCCAGAATAGATTACATACTGGGTCACAAGTCAGCCCTCAACAAATACAAAAAGGTTGAGATCATTCCCTACATATTTTCAGATCACAAAGCTATGAAAGTCGAAGTCAAACACACACACACACACACACACACACACACACACACACACACAAATTTGGAAACACCACAAATGCGTGGAGATTAAAGAACATCCTAGTAAAGAATGAATGGGTTAACCAGGAAATTAAAGAAGAAATTAAAAAGTACATGGAAACAAATGAAAATGAAAACAAGACAACCCAAAGCATTTAGGATGCAGGAAAGGCCATCATAAGAGCAAAATTTATTTCAATACAGGCCTACCTTAAGTAGCAAAAAATGTTTCAAACACACAACTTAACCTTACACCTAAATGAGCTAGAAAACAAACAGCAAATAAAGCCTACACCATCCACTTTTGATAATTACCTTCAACACAGTTGAAAAATAAAACATACCTCAAAATCATAAAGGCCATAAATGAATGATCCACAGCTACTCTCATCCTCAGTGGGGAAAAATTGAGAGCTTTTCTGCTCCCAAGAACAATACAGGGATGTACACTCTCACCATAACTATTTAACATACTGCTGAAGGTCTTAGTCTCAGCAATTAGATGACAACAATAACAACAACAACAACAACAACAAAATAAAGGGCATCCAAAAGAGCAAGGAAGAAGTCAAACTCACTATTTGCAGATGACATGATACCCTGTGTAGAAAACCCAAAGAATCCACCAAAATATTGCTAAACTAATTAGACTAACTAATACATGAATTCAACAAAGTTGCAGAATATAAAATCAGTGTATACAAATCTGTTGCATTTCTTTACACCAATAATCAAGCAGGAGAAAAAGAAGGCCAGGAATCGATCCCATTTACAATTGCACCAAAAATAATAAGATACTTAAGAATAGGGGCACCTGGGTGGCTCAGTTGGTTAAGCATCCGACTTCAGCTCAGGTCATGATCTCACAGTTCATTTGTTCAAGCCCCGCATCAAGCTCTGTGCTGACAGCTAGCTCAGAGCCTAGAGCTTGTCTTTAGAGTCTGTGTCTCCCTCTCTCTGACCCTCCCCTGCTCATGCTGTCTCTCTTTCTCAAAAATAAATGAAAACATAAAAAAAGATACTTAAGAATAAACCTAACTGAAGAGGTAAAATCTGTTCTGAAAACCATAGAACCCTTATGAAAGAAATTGAAGAGGACAAAAAGAAATGGAAAAAACAAAACCCATTTCATGATCATAAAATGATCATGTTTGGAAGAACAATGTTTGGAAGAACACACACTTTGAAAATATATATACTAGTCAAAGCAATTTACACATTTAATGCAAACAAAACCTAAAACCAGCAGAAGGAAAGAAATCACAAAGATTAGAATAGAAATGAATGACATAAAAACCAAAAACCAGGAACAACAATAGAATATATCAAGGAAACCAGGAGCTCGGTCTTTGAAAAAAAAAGTCATTAAATTGATAAATCTCTAGCCAGACTCATCAAGAAAAAAAGAGAAAGGACACCACAAAAATCACACATAAGGGGAAAATAATAATCAACATCATAGAAATACAAACAATTCTAAAAGAACACTATAAAACTATATGCCAACGAGCTAGAAAACCTAGAGGAAATGGATAAATTCCTAGAAACATATAAGCTACCAAAACTGAAACAGGAAGAAACAGAAAGCTGGAACAAACTGATAACAACCAAAAAAATTAAATCACTAATCAAAACTCTCCCAACAAACAGAAGTCCAGGGCCAAATGGGGTCCTAGGAGAATCCTACCAAACATTAAAGAGTTAATATATATTCTTCTCAAACTATTCAAAAAATAGAAAAGTAAGGAAACGTCCAAATGCATTAAGGCTAGCATTACCCTGACACCAGAACTAGATAAAGACACCACAAACAAAGAGAACCACATGCCAATATCCCTGATGATACATGCAAAAATGCTGAACAAAGTACTAGCAAACCAAATGCAACAATACATTTAAAAAATTATTTACAAGGCTGAAGTGGGATTTATACCTGGGTTGCATGGGTGGTTACTTACTTATAAATCAATCAACATGATACATAACATCTCTAAAAGAAAGGATAAAAACCATATAATCATTTTAATAGATCCAGAAAAAGCATTTGACAAAGTACAACATCTGTAACATCTACCACAAAAACCCTCAATAAAGTAGGTGTGAAGGAAACATATCTCAAAACAATAAAGGACTTATGAAAAATCCACAGCTAACATCATCCTCAATGGTGAAAACTGATATTCCTTCCGCTAAGGTCAGGAATGAGACAAGGATGTCCATACTTATCACTGTTATTTAACATAGTATTGGAAGTCCTAAGTACAGCACTCAGACAACAATAACAAAATAAAAGTCATCTATATCAGAAAGAAAGAAGTAAAACTTTCACTATTTGAACTCTATGATAATATAGAGAGAAAACTAGAAAGACTCCATTAAAAAATTACCAGAAGTGTAAATGAATTTAATAAAGTCTCAGGATAAAAAAATTGATGCACAGACATATGTTGTACTCTATACATTAAAAATGAAGTAGCAAAAAGAGAAATATAAACAACCCCAAATTGGTATGGAACCACACAAGACCCTGAAGAGCCAAAACATTGTTCAAAAATAAAAAGCTAGAGGCAACACAACTGTGGACTTCAAAATATATTACAAGGCTATAGTAATCAAACAGTATGCTACTGACACAAAATAGACTCATATATCAATAGGACATAATAGAGAGCCCAGAAATAAACCCAGAACTATATGGTCAATTATTCTTCAACAAAGCAGAAAAAAAGTATGCAATGGGAATAATTCCATTTATAAATGAAGTTGGGAAAACTGGAAAGTAGTATGCAAATGACTGAAAACGTACTACTTTTTTACACCATACCCAAAAGCAAATACAAAAATGGCTTAAAGACCTAAATGTAAGATCTGAAGCCATAAAAATCCTAGAAAAGAAGACAGACAGTAACTTATTTCATATGGGATGTAGCAAAATTTTTCTAGAAATATTTCCAGAAGAAAGGGAAACAAAAGCAAAAATAAACTACTAGGACTACATCTGAATAAAGACCTTCTGCACGCTCAGGAATCAACAAAACTAAAATGCAACCTTCAGAGGGGGAGAAGATATTTGCAAATGACATATTTGGTAAAGGTCTAGTTACTAAAATATGTAAAGAACTTATATAATTCAAAACCCCATAATCAAATAATCCAATTAAAAATGGGCAGAGCACATGAATATACATTTTTCCAATGAAGACATAGAGATGGCCAACAGACACATAGAAAGATGCTCATCATGATGGCAGGGAAATCCTCTCATGAGATATCACTTCACACATGTCAGAATGGGTAAAATAGGTAAAATCAAAAACATAAGAGACAAAGGTTTGTCAAGGATTTGGAAAAAAATGAACACTTTGACACTGTTGGTGGGAATGCAAATCGGTGCAGCCACTGTAGATCACTTCAAAAAGTTTTCTCTAAAAGTTAAAAATAGAATCACTTTATGATCCTGCAATCCCACCAACTGGCATTTACCCAAAGAATAACAAAAATATTAATTCAAAGGGATACATGCACCCCCATGTTTTAAGAGCATTCTTTTCTTTTCAAAAAATTTTTTAAAATATTTATTTATTCTGAGAGAGAGAGAGAGACAGAGCTTGAGCGGGGGAGGGGCAGAAAGAGAGGGAGACACAGGATCCCAAGCAGCTCCAGGCTCTCAGCTGTCAGCACAGAGCCCAATGCGGGGCTTGAACTCACTAGCTGTGAGATCATGACCTGAACCAAAGTTGGATGCTTAACCGACTGAGCCACCCAGGCGCCCCAAGAGCGTTATTTTCAATAGCCAGATTATGGAAGCAGTCCTAGTGTCCACTGACTGATAAATGGATAAAGAAGATGTGGCATATATAAAATGGAGTATTATTCAGCCATAAAAAGAATGAAATTTGCCATTTGCAACAATAAGGATGGAGCTAGAGAGTATAATGCGAAAAGAAATGTCAGAGAAAGACAAATACCATATAGTTTCACTCATACGCAGAATTTAAGAAACAAAACAAATGAACAAAGAAAAAAGAGAGACAGAGAAACAAACCAAGAACCAGAATCTTAACTATAGAGAAACAAACTGATGGTTTCCAGTGGGGTGACTGAAGTGGGGGAGTGGATGAAATAGGTGATGGGACTTAAACAACTTATCATGATGAGCACTGAGTAATCTATAGAATGGTTAAATCAGCATATTGTACACCTGAAACTAATATAATGCTGTATGTTAACTACACTGGAAATAAAATGTTTAGAAAAAAAGTATTACTGTACTCTCCCTCAAAATAAGGAGTACATTTATCATGATAAACATTGAGTAATATACAGAATTGTTTAATCATTATATTGTACAACTGAAACTAATGGAACACTGTAAATTAACTATACTGGAATTAAAAATAAATACTTGATTGGAAAATAAAAAGACCTTCTAATTCCGAAAAAAAAAATCTGATGATTTTTTGGGATTCAGCAAAAAGGTTATGGCCAAACAAGATCAATTGTTTTTGCTTTCTTTTTAAGTAGTCAGACCATGGGTAATCAGCATTCCACATGGGAAAACTCATGGCTGATCAAAACATTGTGGGGTTCCCCTTTTCTCACGTGCATAAGACAAGTTACACTAGAGCATTCATATATTTTTCCATTACGAAAGAAGATAGGAAAAGAAGAAAAGAAAACACCCATTATATACTAGGCACTATGCTGGGTACTATGGGTCTTAATAGGTCTATCATTTTATGGTCCTTAATCAGTCAATTTATGCTTTTTAGTTGGTTCCAAATAGTGTAGGAAGTTGGGCTTGCAAAATGAATGTTCAAAATGATGAGCTATACAGAGGCCCATGGGCACCTCAGTGAAAGGGGATTAGATTTACAAGAGTTTTAGGATATCATTTCACAAAATAAAAGTGTACGGCTTCCAGTGGAGGTCGTCGCCCAAGTTAAACTTAAAGTCAGGAGTCTGCGTGGCGGTAATGTGCTAAAAAGGAATGGGCTTCACCTCTTAGTTGAGCAGCTGTTTCACTTCTCAGTAGAGAACAATGTGACATCAGGGTGGAAGCGAGGCAATCTTAAGAGACGAATGCAGACGTCTGAGACCAAATGTAAGTACTATATGGGAAGGAGGAGGCTTCTCATTTTGAGTTTCAGGCAGTTTTGTGGCAAAAAACTTGCAAATGGTGCTTTCAACGCCTGCACGAACTCAATCCGCTCCCACTCTCCCATTATCCCCAAGGGGCGCAACTAGCTGGGTTGGGCACCGGGCCTTGAAACCGGCTCTTAACCTGCAAAGCCACACATTCCTTCCGTCCCGTTTCTGGAGATAATTCCCTCTAGTGACTCCTCAGAAGGAAATGCGCAGGCGCACCTCCCACAAAGCCTGTTTCCCGTACACAAGGCCTTGGTTCCGGCCTAGTTTCATAGGTTTGTGTGGTCACCTGCGCTCCCTCCCGCGCAGTTAGCGACTGCCGCACTCTTTGCAGTGCGTCGCTCTGCCCTCCGCTCCGTTCTGCCCTTGGCTCTGCTCGCCACAACCCCGGGTCTTCCGTTGTCCGGTGCCTGAGGAGGAGTCTGTCGGCTCGCCCTTTCCTCGCCTCCTAACTCTTCCATCTGCCAGTTGGGTCCTTCCCTGCAGCAACACGGCTTCTTTACCTCAACTCGGTGACAGGGAGTTCCCCTCAACTGCCGCTGCTGCGACTGAGGGAATCATGCCGCGCCAGCGGCCCTCGGCCTCTGTAAGTTTTGGGGGGCGAGCGGGCGCGTCAGGACCATGAGCAACAGTTGATCATCTTTCTACTGCGCGTTACGCCGGAAGATGCGAAAGCCAGTAACCGATGCTGTGTTGCCTATCCCGGCATCTTTGGTTTGGTATTGCATTGTGTGGGCATTCTTGGGTAGAGCTTAAGACCAGAGTCTGTGTTGGCTGAGGTCTTTGATCTACAACTTCTCTGTCATCAGTCAGTGGGGAAACTTGGAAAACGGCCGGACGGAGGAACGCTGAACAGAATGAGGCCGGCTGGCTCCTCGGCGGAGTCGGGTTTTTAATACCAATCTGAAAGACTTATGAGTGCTCTATCATTTTGGGGGGAATCAAAGCATTGCTTTTTAAGAAGGGGAAACGGTGCATGCTTGTGTCTCGCAACTGAATACCTTCCCATTCTAGTAAAATTTTTATTTAAATAAGAGTAAGTTATTGTAAGTCCTAAAAAGGATGGCAGGGAGGTGTGCAGGTAGGGAATACAAACTCTGCCGGAGACCGTCTTGGGTTCATAGCCATACCTTTTCAGAGCAAATCTCGACCACTCGTTGCCTACAATATCCACGAATGTGGAGTCCAATCATTTCAAAATATTGGTAGTCGGTTTACGTTATATACTGATGCCTGTAGTGCTCATTGTTGTCTTTTTCAAGAGTATGAGACATTAATTAGGCACATTGATTTTTAAGACTGTCGATGTATGTATGAGTCATTTAACTGAAATAAAATGGGTTTGGCTCATTCAGCCAATAATTAATGCCGCTTCATAAATCTCCAAACGTTTTGTCAATATTTCTTGGATTTTGTGGAAATCTGACAATTTCTTAGCAGCTTTGCAGATTTAGGGGTCATTTTTTTTTTTTTCTCTTTCGGTTGGGTAAATTCACCCTTTCTTTATTCACATCTAGAATGGTGTGGACATTAGAGACAGGCTTGAATGTTACTTGCAGTAGGGTCATTAAAGGACTTTTTTAAAATAATTAAGAGGAACTTAAGTAACGAAAAGGAAAAATATTACCGACGTAAATTCTGCCTTTAAATGATCTTATAGAAACGAAAATTATGATTGCAATTGGCACTGCCGGTGGACTTAAAAGGAGCTTTCTTCAAAAACTAAACATAGATATAAACCAGATTGCTTTGCAGATTACCAATAAATATGAAGAAAATATTTTGAAAATCTGCCAAATTTCAGCACCCGCTCCATCTTTAGAACCTACTTTTTATTATTTTGAATGAAGAATTTTGTGTAATGATTGTGAATCCACTACATCTTTTGATTTTTAAAGGGTTTTAGTCTCTTTTATAATATTAAATCAACTCAGTTCTTTATTGTATGCATATTCGTGTTGGATTTTTTTTTAATGAGATGGGGATACCTAAAAATTAGCTTTGCAAGAAAAATCTGTATTTATGGGATCCTGTTTTTCCCATTGTTTTAGATTTTTTTTAATGTTTGCTTATGATTTGCCAGCATTAACTGAAGAAAGAATTCTAAGTGAAAGTATAAATAATTCTTCCTGGAACAGGAAGAGCCCAAGGGTGAAAAATAGTGGGGATTTTTTTCTTTCAAATTTGTTTAAGCCAGTTGATGTGTACAGTTCTCCTTTTTTGTAAACAGAGATATAGAATGTACAGAAAACATACAAAGTAGTCATTTTAAGTTGCAAATTTGATTCCAACAGGTAATGTTTCTCTTTTTCCCCCCTGTATCTTCTTTCCAGACTTAAGCAGACCAAAGGAGGTTGGGAAGATTTTTCTGCAAGAATTATTTATCTTCATTTTCAGATGTCCTTTCAAAGCTCTTTTAATCTTTAATCATAATTTTACTGAATGAAAGCTTCAAATGTAACTTTGGTTTTACTTATCTTAACAGATGCAGTTTATGTTGCTTTTTAGTCGTCAGGGAAAGCTTCGACTGCAGAAATGGTATGTCTCAGTACCAGACAGAGAGAAGAAAAAAATCACAAGGGAAATTGTTCAAACCATTTTAGCACATAAACCTAAAATGTGCAGCTTTCTTGAGTGGCAAGATCTGAAAATTGTTTACAAAAGGTATAATTTTTTATTTATCAGAAATTTAGAAGTAGCAGAATCAAATGCTAGTTCATTTGTAATGTGGGAATTACAGACTTTTGAGAGATAATATTTATAAATAATAAATTTTTATAAGATAGGTTTAGGTGGAAACTTGGTATTTTTAAAATAGCTCATTTTTTACTACCCAGATTAAATGTTAAGAGCAGGGGAACAATTTACAACTAATAATGTTCATGTTTATTCATCTTCTTGAAAAAGAAGTGAACTCATTCCTTTGGAAGTTATGTAGGTTAATATTTTAAATGGTCAGAACTCTAAATTTAGGTAAAAACAGATAAGATGTAATAATCCATTCTCCTACTCCATTCCATCTCTTCTTATGAATCTCTTAATGACTGATAATAATCAGGGTTTTATCTGAGTTTTCGAATCTTATTCATTTATAAAGACACTTAGAATACAGACGTCTTTAGTTACGTAGTTGTTTAAATATATCTTTTTTGTAATTTATATTTGTATGCAGGATCTGATTTTTAGTTACTCTTACTACTTCAAAGTAAAATGTAGTAGTTGTGGGAGGTATGAATAAGTATCAATTTTGCGTAGGATAGTCTTTAAAATTTGATCTCCCAGTCTATCTCCTAGATTCTCTTTAACATTAAATTTTTTAAATGCTGTCTTAATTATCAGCAACAACATATTTCTTATTTTATTAATATCTGAAGGTTTAAAACATTTAAAGTGTGTTTTGCAAGACTCTTCAAAGAAATAAATAAAATATATAATTTCTCCTAAAGAACATTTTCTGGGTAACATTTACTTTGTTTCTATCCATTCCTGTTCCCTGTAAGATTAATTTAAATACAACAAGTAGCTAACCTAATGAGTTTAAGGAAAAACAAGACAGTTTCTATATTTAGAAAATTGTCTCTTACATGGGGAATGTTCAGGGAACTAATAGTACATATGCAGTGAGGATTAAAAAGAAATCTGATTTTCTTAACTGCTTTTATTCCACACTGGGTATGGATGGTGATATTTTTATTGGAATTATGACATTAAATGGATTCCATTCATTGGAATGATGACAGAATGAATTTGATCATCTGCATTTTTTATGTTGTGTTCGTTTTAGTTCTTATTAAGAAAATACAATAAAAATAATAGAAATTTAGAGCTAGAGGATATCTCAGAATAATCTACTTAAGTATTTTTTCTAATGCGTTTTCTCTTGGACGTAGAACCTTAAACTGAAGTAGAAATATAGCTGCCCTTGTAAAATCAGGAACAGGGAGCCTGTATCTTTGTCCAATCCATTTCTGTCTTCTGCAGAGAAGTTAGAAAACTGCTATTGTTGATAAACCTCAGTTTTAAGAAAAGAATTTAGGAGTCTTGTCTAAAGAGTAAGTGACATGCCACTAAAAGTCAAATCTTAATCACAGAGGTAAAAATTTAAACAAATTAGATTAGATTTATATTTCCTAAAAGGTTATTGTAATAATATAAGAATGGAAGTTGTGTACTTCAGAGACTGGGTCCTGAGAGATAATTTAAGAAACTATATTATAATGAGGTCCTGAACTAAGACACTGGTAATGCCTTTGGCATTAAAGGAAAGCCTTAATAAAGGTAAATTTTATAAGACTTGGTTATTACTAGAAATAGGCAAGGCAATGAATAAAGGAGAGGCGTAGGGTGATTTCTTGTTTAGAATACTAAGAAAATGGTAAACTAGAGAAGTTGGCTCATTTTTTGAATGGTTTGGTATGTCTATGACTTGCATTTGCCAATGTTTAGTTTCTGGTGTAGTGAACATTCTGAAAGTCTGCCGAAATTTTTGATAAAAATTGTTAATTAGTATCATTTAAGCAACAGCCAAAGGGACAAAACAAAAACATTCAAAGTGGAATAAGAAGAGAATAAGTATATAATCAGTGTAACATTCAAGACTCCCCAAGATTATCCTCACATGATACCAGATAATGACAATTCAGAAGTTCCTAAGACTACCCTTAGGTTCATAAGTCACATAAGTTAATCATAATTCACAAAATTTACTGAAATATAGTATATTCATGGTTGTAGTTTAGTACAGGGAAAGGATCCAGATTAGAAAGGACAGAGTTTCATAGGGTATAGTTCAGAAGAGTTCCAATTTCCCTTGGTGGAATTATGGCATTTGCTAATGGTATAACATCCAGAAACACACATAAAACATTTCAACCAGCAATGTCTTGGTGATTAGTTTTTATTGAGGCTTGGTTGGTCACATGGTTGTGGTAACTGAATGTCGACTTTAGTGATATGTGGTAGCCCAGAACCCCCACAATAAATAATTCTTAGCATAGATTATGTGGCATGGCCCAGGGGCCCCTGACAAACAAATATACTCTCATCAGGCAGGGGATTACAAGATACTTGATATTAGAGATAATTTCCTAGAGCAATCCCATATCTCTCTTTCAACAAGGGTGTTCTTCTGTATAGTCAGTAAGGTAATTTATTTAAAAATAAGATTACTAGTTCTAATGTGGTTCAAATGTCAGGTAAAGTTCAATTAAAATGAAGAAATAATCCATTAGATTTTACAGTGAGCTTTTCATAAGTGCCCTTTGCCAAAATATTTTCAGTAAATTGGAACTCTCCATGCAGTGATATCCAGTGTGAAAGAATGAAGAAATTTAAAAGGCAAGGTAGACTATTTGGGGGAGCTTTGCTATGATGGAAAGAAGTAATAGCCACCCATAATCTTAATGACTGGGAGATAGGGTTTAAAAAAAGACTGAAAACTGTAAGCTTATTTATACATGAAGGAAGGAGTCCCTGTTAAAAGAGGAAGATTTAAAAGTGCCTTCACATCTTACGAATTAAAGGTCTCTGTAGTTGATGGAAAAGGGCTGTTAAGGAGATAGAAAGAAAAGCAGTAGTGTTCCTACATATGTCAATCAGCCTGTCCCACGTTAGGTTATTAGTTCTTCTTTTACTTTTTTTTTTTTTTTTTTTTTTTTTTTGAGAGAGAGAGAGAGCAAGAGGGAGAGAGAACCTGAGCAGTCCCCCTGACCAGCATGGAGCCAAATGCAAGGCTTTATCTTACAACTATGACATCATGACCGTGAGACCATGACCTGGGCCAAAATAAAAAATCACTGCTTAAGTGACTGAGCCATCCAGGTGCCTCTACTTTTCATTTAAAGGCTGTAGTGTTTAGTCTATTGTGATTGATACTTGATTTCAAGAAGCTGTTGAAGTGAAAGGCAAAATACTACAAACAAAAGGAACAGCTATATTGAGGGAGAACTCACATACAAAAGTTTTGTGTCATTTATAATCAGTTTTTTTCCTTGAAATCCCCCTCCCTATTTTGTATTACAAACCTTATATATGCTACTATATATTGCCAAATATTTTAATATAAACAGGTGATTAGTTTTCTCTGCTGCAGCTGAAAGAGGAAAGATCTTTTAAGCAAGAGAATTACCTTTGGACATCAGAGATACTCTGTTCTTTTGTTGTTGATACCAACAAGTGGTCTTTATATCTTTATTAACTTCTACATTATTTTTTTTGTATAATCCACATTGTTCATCTTGAATATGTCTCATATAGATTCTTTCCGTTTGGAAAAGAAAGATGTAGACAAAGGATAATATAGTTGAAAAAAAAAAACAGACTGAAAATCTAGACACTTCAATTTTATTCCGTCTTTCTACTACTAGCATTTTGCTTTTGTTTTCTCATCTCTAAAGAAAATGTTTTTGAAGATTGGTTGAAGAGAGAATATTGAATGCTTTTTGTTTGTTTTGTTGTTTTAGGAAGAGGCTCTCAGGTTAAATTTACTAGAAAATTACACATATTTCCAAAATCTGTTTGAGAATATGTTAAAAAATGTTACCGAGTAGAGTTTTTAAATTAAAAAGCAATTTTTACTAATATACCAGTGGATGTTACATTTAGCTGTTCATAGACAGTCTCCAGATATGTAGCTGACTGAGGAGAAGTATATATATGAATAAGTATTTCCAGATGTATTCTGAAAACTAATAATTACAATAAGCCTAAATTCACTGTGTCAAAAATAATCCAGATAATTTTTAGCTGTGGTTTTTTTCTTTAAGAGTTTTATTGAGATATAACTAACATGTCATACAGTTCAGCCATTCAAAGTATATAATGCAGTGGCTTTGAATATATTTAGTATATTCACAGAGCTGTACATCCAGTATCATCTATTTAGAAAATTCCCAGTTACCACCATCATCACCCCTACCCCCCTGACAAAGAAACCATGCACCTCTTAGCTGTGGCACTACCCCAAATCCATCCTCCTGGCTCTATGCAACTAATCTACTAAGGGCACTACAGATAATGTCTGTTACAGACATTTCATGTAAATGGATTCCTAAAATATGTTGGCCTCTCTCACTGGCTTCTTTAATTCGGCATTACATTTTGAAGATTCTTTTGTACCATGTATTAGTATTTCATTTCATTGTCAAATATATTGTTGCATGGATTGTCAATATATTATTCATTAGTTGATGTACATTTAAGTTATTTGCATTTTGGGGGTATTACAGGTAATGTGAACATTTGTGTACAGTTTTTTTTTTGGACATATGTTTTTATTTGTCTTAAGATCATACATAGGTGTGGAATTGCTTGTTCATAAAGTAACATTTTGAGGAACTGCTAAACTTTTTCAGAGAGTATGTACAGTTTTACATTCCTGTAGCAGGCATGAGGATTCAAATTCCCCCACATCTATGTCAAAAGATGCTGTTATCTGTCTTTTTTATTATCACCATTTTATTAGGTATAAAGTGATACCCACTGTGTTTTATTAACAATGTACAATTCACATAAACCACTAATCCTTTATACAATTCACTGTTTTTACTATATTTACAGAAACGTGTTATTATAACCTCTCACTTCTGTTTTCATTACCACCAAAGAAATTTCCTATGTATTAGCAGCAACTACCTATTTCTTTATCTCCATTTCCCTTGTGACCACTAAGTTTTCTGTGTCTGTTGATTTACCTTCTTCTGGACATTTCAAGTAAATGGAATCATTTACTCATGGCCTTTTGCATGTAACTCCTTTCATTTAGCATGATGTTTTCAAAATTTGACCATGTCATTGTGGATCTTGAGAATCTTAACAGAAGGCTGTAGGAGAAGGGAGGGGAAACATAGTTATAAACAGAGAGGGAGGGAGGCAAACCACAAAAATCTGTTTAATACAGAGAACAAACAGAGAGTGGATGGAGGGTGAGAGGGAGAGGAAATCGGTGATGAGCATTGAAGAAGGCACTTGTTGGAATGAGCACTGGGTGTGGTATGTAACCCAATTTGACAATAAATTACATATATATATATAATTAACCATGCCATACATGTATATATTCATTCCTTTTAATAATTGAATAATATTCCATAGTATTCCATAGTATTCCATAGTATGCATATACCACATTGTGTATTCATTGATCCATTAGCAGACATTTGGATTGTTTGTACCTTTTGGACATTGTGAATATTACTACTATGAACATTCATGTACAAAATACAAAAATACATTAACATATTTTTTGACGACCTGTTTCAGTTCTTTTGCTATGGAACTAGGTGTGGAATTGCTGGCAAAAGGTAGTTTTGTGTTTATCTTTATGAAGTTCTTCTAGACTATTTCTGTGAGGGCTGCAATACTTGACATTCTCTCTAGAAATGTACAAAGATTCCAGTTTCTTTAGAATCTTGCACTTAATTTCCTTTTTTCCCTAAGACATACTGGTGACTGTGTGAACTGATACTGTGTATTCAGTTTCCAAGTTTGTTAAGGACTGATGAGATTGAGCATTTTTCTTGTGCTTTTTGACCATTTGTTTATGTTCTGTTAAGAAATAAAAAAGGTGCTGATTTTAAATGCTTTTCTGCATCACTTGAAATGTTACGTAATTTTTCCTTTCATTCTTTTAATGTAGTGTATTACACTGATTTTTTTTTTCTGTATATTCAACCACCCTTGAATTTTTAGAAATCACACTTGGTCCGGTTGTACAATCCTTTTAACATGTTGATGGATGCAGTTTGTTATTATTCTCTTGAGGAATTTTGGTCTGAAATTACATTGTGATATCTTTATGTGGCTTTGGTATGCTGGTACTCGTGGCCTTTCAGAATAAGTTAAATGCTTCCCTCTCTTTGTTTGGGGAAGAATTTGTAAATGCAGTAGGATTTATTACTGAAGAGGCCTGGTCTTGGACTTTTCATTGTTGGGAGATTTTGGCTACCAATTCAGTCTCTTTACCTGTTACAACTTTATTCAATTTTCTATTTCCTTTCTAGTCATTTTTGGTACTTTATGTATTTCTTTGAATTTTCCATTTTGTCTAAATTGTCTAATTAGTGTAGCAGGCTATTATATTCCTTATATTACTTTTTAAGTAATAGTGTTCACACTTCCTTTTGAAATTATAGTAATCTGGATACTCTAATATTCTTGGTTGGCTTTGTGGTTGTTGTGCTTGTTGTTGTTGTTGTTGTTGTTGTTGTTGCTTTTTTGTACTTTAAATATGTAATACCACTCTTGGCTTCCATAGTTTCTGAATAGCAGTCAGCTCTTAATACTTTTGAAGATCTGTTACTTGATGAGTTTCTTCCGTCTTCCTACTTTCAAGATTATCTCCTTGTTTCTTTGCCAATTTGAATATAATTTGTTTCAGTGTGAATCTTTTTAAATTTTTCTGCTTGGAATTGACAGAGCATATTGAACATGTAGTTTCATTTCTTTCACTGCATTTGGAAAGTTTTTGATCACAAATGTTTTCTAGAGTCTTCTCAGGCCTTTCCAAGCATGCATCCATCTGTGGGCATACATATGATGTTCTCAATTACCCACAATAGTTTGGAACCTTAACAACTCTCTTTCTCCAACATGTCTCTTTTTTCACATGTTTTTAGGTCTGTCTTAATGTCTGCTGCTCCAACTATTATCTACAACCCCTTGTTGTTGCAGCTAATAGTTTTGTCTTTAAACACTGACCAAAAGCTGCCTGCGACATCGTAGCCCTGTAAATGCTCATAGCTGGGAAATATAAAGACATATCCTTATCTAGTGTTGACGGAGCCACCGGACTGGTGGTAACCTGTACCACAGTTCTTTGTAAGGAAAGTTTCTATTGCACTCTTTGATTAGCAACCAGCACTACAAATGTGGGCTGCCGTCCTCAAGGAAGCCACCCACCTGGGGAATGGGAATTGGAACCCCCCCAGTGCTTTTTATTACAGTGCAGCAGGTTCTTTCTTCCTCTATTATTAATGTAAAACTTGTGGTCTTGAGTGAAATCTTTGTTGTATTTCTTATCCTGGGTCCATTACTTAACTAAGCTGTGTTCTGTATCCATACGGTTATTGTGATGATTCATTTGACAATATCTATGATAAGTCCTTTATTTTCTGCTTTGCTTATTACTTTTCATTTGAATTAATCATAGAGTCTATTTATTTTAATTCAGTGAACTCAAGAAGAAAGCTGGATCATAGAAAGTGTTTTAAATACTCATAGAAAGGAGGCTGAAAGAAAGAAAAGCAAAATAAGTTGCCCTTTCTAGCTTTTGTGATTGAATGATGTCTTTTCTTTTTCTTTGTGTGTACTTTTCAGAATTTCCCGTAAGAACATTTATTTTTGTAGTCTAGAAGAAAAAGAATTTGCACTATTGTGGGAAAAGAGAAAATGTGTACGTGGAAATTTTCACAGTACTAAAAAATACATATTTGGAAAATACAAGTACAGGGGTGCCTGGGTGGCTCAGTTGGTGGAGAACCTTACTCCTGATTTCATCTCAGGGCATGATCTCATGGGTTTATGGGTTCAAGCCCTGCATCAAGCTCTGTACTCTGTGCTATTCTCTCTTTTTCCCCCTCTCACTGCCCCTCCCTGACTCATGCTTTCTATAAATAAATTAAATAAATAAATAAATAAATAAATAAATAAATAAAGTACCAAATAGAATTTTATTCTACATTTATATTTTGTTACAGATATGCTAGCTTGTATTTTTGCTGTGCTATTGAGGATCAGGAAAATGAACTGATTGCTCTGGAAATAATTCATCGTTATGTGGAATTACTTGACAAATATTTTGGCAGTGTGAGTAGTATTGTAAGAAATTGAATGCCATAGTAATTTTTAAATATTAATAATGAGTTTATTGTTTGCTTTATAGATTCTGTTTAAATGTTACTGTGTGCTACTGTCAAGCAAAAGAATGACTGAATTATGTGTATCTGTGACTAATTAGTTGACTGTCAAAATTCCTTTTCCCTAGAGACCTATTCATTTAATTGTCATGCTAAGAGTAAGATTTAAGATACTGAAATTGGAAGCAGTGCAGTTGCAGATCTTTTAAAGTTTTGAAAATGTTTAGTATGGAATTGAGACTTGGGTAACAGTTACATTATTTTATTTTTTTTTAAGTTTATTTATTTTGGGAGAGAGAACACGAGCAAAAAGATGGAGAGAGACACAGAGAATCCCAAACAGGCTCTTCACTGTCAGCACAGACCCCCATGTGGGTCTCCTTGCCATGAACTGTAAGACTATAACCTAAGCCAAAATCAAGAGTCCATGGCTTAACCAACTGAGCCACCTAGGTGCCCTGACATTCACATTTTAAACAAATATTTAAAAATGAGTTTTAAGGGTAGGATATTCTTGCTGGGAGCATGATTTTTCATTTTATTTAATAGCTTGTAGACATTGTATTTTCAGGTACTTCAAACTGAAAATTAAGTCAGTGACGCTTAGACTAGTATAATTGCTATTTTTACAATGAGAAGATTGATTTACTCTTGTTACATTTTATTTAGTACCTGATAGTCAATAAGCAAAATTTGCTTCCTTTAGTTTAACATAATTATTATTCTTACTATTTTTGCTTTTTAGGTGTGTGAACTTGATATCATCTTTAATTTTGAGAAGGCTTATTTTATTTTGGATGAGTTTCTTTTAGGGGGGGAAGTTCAGGAAACATCCAAGAAAAATGTCCTAAAAGCAATTGAGCAGGCTGATCTATTGCAGGAGGTAAGCTTCTCTATTAGTCTTCTTTACTGTTCTATTGTTGTTAGAGAAGTCTTGGTTATCATCCTTATAGTTTCAGAAACTCCTCAGAACCACA
Organism: Cryptoprocta ferox; assembly: GCA_028646485.1. Taxonomy (NCBI): domain Eukaryota; kingdom Metazoa; phylum Chordata; class Mammalia; order Carnivora; family Eupleridae; genus Cryptoprocta; species Cryptoprocta ferox. The sequence goes on along the minus strand of JAQQST010000022.1, from coordinate 476,323 downwards.
TTTATTTTTTCATTTTTTTATTATAGTATGTGTTCAGTCACATCAACTCAATTATCTATAGATTGTTAATTTTGAAGAATCAGTAAGGCTGTCTCTTTGCCTATTTTTAGCACCCAGAATATGAGCCTAAATTTTTACTAGATCGACTACTTTAAGAAGGGAAAACAGTTAATATTTCAATAACTATATCCATTGTTTTAGTTAAGAAAACCTCTCTCTTTTTAGTGTGGATAATAGAGACCAGCAGTTCATTCTAAATTGGTTATTTTCACTTGATGGCTTTAAGAATAAATGTAGCAAAGCAGATTAGAGTTTTCTTAGTTTTTTTCTCCGTCAGGAGAATGTGTTTCTCTATTTCTTTATGTTTTTCTAGGAAATTCTCACAGGATTTAGTAAATCAAGTACACTCTGTGCATGTATTTTTTTAATGTCTGTTACTTTTTGTCTTAAAGTATGTATAAAATAAAATTTACCATTTTCACTGTTTTGCAGTGCATAATTTAATTTCGTTAATTATGTTTACAGTGTTATACAACCATCATCACTATCCATTTCCAAAGATTTTTTACCATTAAATAATATTCAGCCATTAAATAATATTCTCATCTTCCTGTCACCCTTTACCACTCACTTTAGTTTCTCTTCTATTTTATGTCTCTTGCCTATTCTACCTCTTATTTTCCTTTTGGATCTGTCTTATTTCACTTAGTATAATATCCTCAAGCTTCATCCATCTTTAACCAATTGTGGCTGAATGATATGCCATTGCGTACATATATTGTGTTTGTCCATTCATCTATTGATGGACAGTTGGAACATTTCCACCTTTTGGTTATTGTGAATAATGCTGCTATGATCTTGGATATAAAGTTATGTAAGTCCTTACTGTCAATTCTCGAGTATATATGTACCTCAGTAGTCATGGTAATTCTATGTTTAACTTCTTGAAGAATAGTTGTTTTGCAATGTGGCTACTCTTAACACTTTTCTACCACCAAAATAGGAGGGTTCCAGTTTCTGCTCACCCCTTTATAGTTTGTTTTTTTCTGTTGTTTTTGCAGCTGTTGTTGTTGTTATTGTTTTAAAGTTCCATACCATTATACCATTCCATTAAACTTCCATACCATTCCAGTAGGTATGAAATAGTATCTATAGTTTTGATCTGTATTTCCATAATGGATAATGATATTGAGCTTCTTTTAATGTACTTTCTGGCAATTTATATCTTCTTCGGAGAAATGATTCTTGAAGTTCTTTACCATTTTGAATTGGGTTTTTTTGTGGTTTTGAGTTGTAGTTGTTTTTTATGTAATAGGAATATTAAATGCATGGCAGATATATGATTTACAGTTTTCCCCATTCTGTATGTTTGCTTGTTTGCTTTTGACCTTATTGATAATAACCTTTTTTTTTTGGCATTGAAATGATCATTGGACAAAAGTATATATTCTTTTCTGTGTTACTAATGGTTTTTGGTGTTACACCTGTAAATCTACTGATTTACATCTATGTTTTTCTCAAAGAGATTAATGTTTTTAACTCTTTTAACAGTGTTCCCTTTTGTGTTAATTTTTATATATAGTATGAGTTAAAATGGATCTACATTTTTTATGTGGAAATCTAGTGAAGAGACTATTCTTTACTCGTTTAGTGTACTAGGCACCCTTGTCAAAGTAACAGTTGGCTAACAGGTGTATGAAAAGTTGCTCAACATCACTTATTCTAATACTGATATATGATAGTAAAGGAAAGTTAAGAGAGTAGATCCTGTGCTATCTTATTAAAAGAGAATTTTTTTGTCTATTTCTTTTTAACGTGTATGTGTATATACACATACATATATATCGATGAATATTAACCAAATATGTAATCATTTCACAATACACATAAGTCAAACCTTTATGCTATATACATTTGAAACTCATACAGTGATTTATGTTAATGATATCTTAATACAATTTGGAGAAAAACAAGACTTGTAGTAAAGATACTTTTAACAAAGCTACTTGCAAGCTGGGTACATCACAGTATTATTTTAGTGTTTGGAAGTGATACCCATTTTGTGATGCATGTAGTACAGTGTTTAAGAAAGTGTGTAATAAATAGATTACTAATAATAACAAATCAGTTAGCCATAGATTTATGGACTTATTAATGGGTTCTCAGTTCTATATCATTTATTTGTATGTCTTTTTATGTCAGTACCACATTGGTTTTTTTTTTAACGTTGGGAGAGAGAGACAGTGCTTGAGTGGGGGAGGGGCAGAGAGAGAGGGAAACACAGAATCCGAAGCAGGCTCCAGGCTCCGAGCTGTCAGCACTGAGAACGACGTGGAGCTGAACCGCGAGATCATGACCTGAGCGAAGTCAGACGCTTAACCGGCCCCTTAACTGACCACTTAACTGACCGAGACACCCGGGAGCTTCAGTACCACACTATTTTGACTATTATAGCCTTAGTAGTAAATTTTGAAATAAGAAAATAAGATCTCCAGCTTTGTCTTTCTGCAAGATTGTTTTGATTTTTCAGGCTTGGGTTTTCAAGATTGTTTGGTCCTTTGAGATTTTATATGAATTTTATGGTAGATTTTTTTATCTTTGCAAAACAGCATTGGGTTGAATAATATATGTATGACTTTGGTTTGGTATGGACCCCTTAACCATGTTGAGTCTTAGTGTTAGTGAACAGTGGATGTTTTCCTATTTGTGTTTTCTTTAATTTCTTTAGCAATGTTTTAGATGTTTTAGACAAGTCATTTACCTCTTTGTTGATTAAGTCTGTTCCTAAATATTTTATTTTTCCTAATACTGTTGTCAGTGGGTTTTTATTTTTAAGTTCCTTTTGAGATAAATTACCACTGTGTGGAAATACAACTCATTTTAGTATGTTGATTTTTTTTATCTTTCAATTTTGCTGACTTTGTTTATTGGTTTGATTTCTTGTGGAATTTTTAGGGCTTTTTATATAAGACTTAATGTAATATGCAAATGGCTGATTTTACTTTTTTCTTTCTAATTTGGATACCTTTTATTCTTTTTTCTAGCCTGACTGCTTTGGCTAGGACTTCTAAGCCTATGCTGAATAAAAGTGGAGAGAATGGGCATCCTTATATTTTTCCTGATCTTAGAGGAAAAACTTGATTAGTCTTTTCATCACTGATTATGGCTGTGGACTGTTCATGTATACCTTTATTATCCTTCTGTTCCTGAAATGTTCAGTGCTTTTTTTTTTTTAAATCATGAAAGGGTATCAAATTTGTCAAATGCTTTTTGTGAAACAACAGTGGAGATGAGCAAGTGGGCTATTACTCTTCTTTCAGTGTGGCTTATTACACTGAATTATACTGATTTGTTGAATGAATGTAGCATTCTAGTGAGTTGGAATTTGATGCTCAACCGCCGGAGCCACCCAGGCACCTCTCTTTGTTGGGAATTTTTGATTCCAACAAGGAATTAAAAAAATTTGTTTCCTTACTAGCTGTGGGTCTATTTAGATTTTCTATTTCTTTATAACTCACAATGATTGGTTATATTTCTAGGAACATATATATCCAGTCTGGTTATCCAATTTTTTGGCATGCAGTTTGTTGTTCATAGTATTCTCTTACAATACTTTTCATTTTGAAAAATCAGGTAATGAACTTTTTCATTTTATTTTAGTGAAGTGAATCTTTTCTCCTTTTTTATTTCCAGTCAGTCCTGCAACAGGTTTGTCAATTTTGATCTTTTCAAAGACCAAACTTTAGGTGTCATTGTTTTTCTCTATTTTTCTATCCTTTGTTTTCTTTGTTTTCTCCCCTCTCCTGGTTATGGGTATAAGTTTATTCTTTTTTTTGTTCTGTTGGTTTTGAGAGCTTTTATTTTTTTAATGGAAATTTATAGCTATAAATTTAACATTGTCACAACTTCATACCATAACTTTTGTGTTTTTATTTTTTCATCTTAAGATATTTTCTAACTTTTTTTATTTCCTTTCTGACCCATTGGGTATTTAGGATTTTATCATTTAAGTTCCCTATATTTGTGGATTTTTCTGATTTCCTTCAGCTGCTGATTTCTAGTTTGATTCATTTTGTTAGGAAAAGATACATGGTATCAGTCTCAAAATTGGTGTTCTAACATAGTAAATTCTATCGCAGAGAATATTCTACACGCATTAGAGAAGAATACATATTCACCTGTTGTTGAGTGGAGGGTTCTTGTCTATGTCTGGTAAGTTCAGATCTCTTGTAGTATTTATTGTTTAGGCCCTAAATTTCCTTCAGCTTCAGTCTGATTGTTATACACAGTTTTGAGTGTTGGATATTGAAAGTCTCTTACTATTAGAATAAATAGTACTTTATACTTCTCCTTTCCTGTTGTCAGTGTCTGCTGCATATATTAAGAACTCTAATTTTTTACTTACAAATTTGTAATTGTTATATTTCTCTTATTATTATGTCATTAATATACCATTATATAATGTCCTTAATTATAGTTTTTGTCTAAAAGTGTATATTTCTGTTATTAATATATTTGTTCATGCTCTTTTGCTTGCTGTTTCCATTATGTAGTCATACCCTGTGTTTTATCATTCTGTCATTCTGTGTCTTTTGACTAGAGCATAATTCATTTACATTTTTAAAATAATTACTTTCAGAAAGGAGTTACTGTTGCCACTCTGTTATTGGTGTCATAAATTAGATCTTTTTATTATATGCTCATTAACATAGACGCATTGTTATTTTCAGTGCTTTTATGTTCTTTATACTTTAGAATACATTAAAAAGAGAGTGTATAAGCCTCTAAAATCCATTAAAACATTAAAAATGGAGTTATGAACCAAAACTATAATTACACAAAATTACATTAATACAGATTTTTGTATGTGTCTCTCTATTGGCCTTTTTAGTGCACATCTTGAGGTTTTAAAATTTTTTTGTTAATTTTTTTTGAAAGAGGGAGTGCAACCAGGGGAGTGGCAGAGACAGAGAGAAGGAATCCCAAGCAGGCTCTGCACTGTCATTGAGGAGCTTGATGCAGGGCTTTAATGTCACAACCTTGAGATCCAGGCCTAGGTCAGAAGAGACGAATGCTTAACCAGTTGGGCCATTCAGGCACCCCCATCTTGATGTTTTTATATAGCTTCAAGATACTCTGGTGGGGTTTTTTTCTTTCAATTTAGGGACTCTTTTTTGAATTTCCCTTAAGTATACTGGTAATAAGGTATTTCTTGCTTTTGTTTTTGTCTTACTTTCTACCTCATTTAGAAAGACTGTGCTGCTGAAAAAGGAATTCACAATTAATAAGTTTTTATTTCAGCCCTTAAAATACATTGCCATACTGCTTTTTGGCCTGCAATGATTGTTGAAAAATCCACTGATAATCTTATAGAAGCTTTCAGTTTGGGAAGAGTTACATTTTCTTACATTTTCTTGCTTCTTCTAAGGTGGGTGTCGGGGGAGGGTGGGGGGGTTAACACTGTGTGTGTGTGTGTGTGTGTGTGTGTGTGTGTGTGTGTGTGTGTGTGTGGTTTTTTTTTTTAACACTTTGAGTGTATAATCTTATAGAAGCTTCTTATGTTCCTTGCTTCTTCTAAGGTGGGGAGGGGTGTGTGGGTGTCTGGGTGTGGTTTTTCAACACTTTGAGTATAATGTGTCTTGGTGTGGGCCCCTGTGATTTTTATCCTGTTTGGAATATGTTGAGTGTGCTGTGTTTGAGCCAGGTATTTTCTCAAATTTGGGAAGCTGGGCATTATTTTTAAATAAGTTATCTTCTGCTTTTTCTTCCCCCTTCTCTTCTGGGATTCCTGTAATGAACTGATTCCTTTTATGGTTTACCATAAATCTCTTCTACTGTGTTTGCTTTTCTTCCTTTTTTTCTTTTTTCTCTTCCTCAGTGATTTTAAATAACCTTTCTACAAGTTTGCTGATTCTTCTGCCTGTTCAGTTTGCAGTGGAACCTCTTCAGTGAATTTTTCAATTCAGTTACTGTATTTTTCAGCTCCAATGTTTCTGTTTAGCTTTCTTGTATAATTTGTTTGGTTCTCTTTTATAATTTCTGTGCTTCTGTTGATATTATTGTTTTTTAAGTTGTTTTTCTTGATTTCATTTTGTTGTTGGTTGGGTTCTCCTTTAGGTCATTGAATATTTTGACACCATTGTTTTAAGTGTTTATCATATGTAAGTGAAAGGATTGTGTTTCTTTAGGTCAATATTAGAGATGTATTTTGTTTCTTGTGTTGTGCCATTTTCCCTTGTGATCTTTTACTTAAAATTGAGCATTTGATGTGATAACTACCTCTCACTGTGTGGACTGGCTTTTCAAACCTTAGGTGGCCATTGCCCTCTCAAACTTTTCCTAGGGATGCGTCTTCACTATGACTGTGTGCTCTTTTGTTTCAGTTCCCACATGTTACGTCTGCTTGTAAATTTTTAAATTTTCCTGATAGTCTCACGTCTCCTTTTTGAGCCCACCACTTCTATTCTGTTTCTCTGCCTATAATCTCCAGGTGCCCATGGGTCTGCGATACTTCTGCACCTTGTCACAAACCAGGCAACTGCCATTATTTAAAGTAGCCTCCAACTTCATATCCAAATTATGCCACTCTTCTTACCAGCGTTCTCAGGTGAGACAGATACCAGAATGCTTCAAGCAAGTTCCACTTTTTTCTTCTAACTCAAGTGGGGGACCAGACTGGGGGCCCTTGACCCTACTCGTTTTAGCTTTGTTGGGGAAACATGTAGTGTAAGGATAAGCAAAGACGTCTTGAAATTTCCTACTGTTTGAGTGCACCTGTTGCTTATTTTGGTGTTTTCTTGGTTGTTACAGCTTCCTAATTGGCTTTTAGAGTTCACGGTGATACTTTGTGTTTACTGGTAAAATAATGGGAGAACAAATGCTTTCTAGTTCAGGGTCTCCTTTTGTCCTTCTCATAATGTTTTTATCTGGGTTTGGATTAGAATAATGATGACTTTATAAGTTGGGAAATGCTTCCTTCCCTTCTGTTTTTTTCCAGGAGTTCCAGTTTCCTGTGGAATCTCCTATAGCTTTTCCTTGAAGTCTTAGGTAGTCAGCTGTATGTCTTTCTTTTGTTCCAACACCTGCAGTTGTTAATTTGCTTAGTATTGTTTTTGCTTTTCCTGTATGAAAGAGATGAGTGCCTTACATCACAGAGCTTGCAGACGGTTAGTACATATATATGCAACAATTTACAAATAAGTTTTACTTTGCTTTTTCCATAACCAGAGAACAGGGTCCCCCACTAGAAATCTATCTATACTTCGCAACTATCATTGTGCCATATAGGGAGTGGGAAGGAGCATATACATCTACAAAGCTTTCCTACTATTTTCAAGTTCCTTTTGCTTGATTCAGCATTTTTACCTTTTGCTTGATTCAGCATTTATTTGGTTCTTGTAAACTTGACAGGATTCCGGAGTCCTGACAAAATTGATTTTTAGCAGTTCAGCTTGCTTTTTGATGTTTCTTTAGGGAAATGTAGCTTAGCACTGCCTGTGCTACCATTTTGTGCTGTCACTTCCTAATTCTTAACTTTTTTTAATGACTCTCAACATGAACTAATGTTATGAGGACCAAGAATACTGAATTTATAGTTACCCCATTATAATATTTTAATTTTTTTATTAAAAATTTTTTTGATGTTTATTTTAGAGAGACACAGAGAGAGAGAAACAGATCTGAAACAGGCTCCAGTCTCTGAGCTGTGAGCACAGAACCCAAAATGAGGCTCAAACCCACAAACCGTGAGATCATGACCTGAGCTGAAGTCAGACGCTTAAACGACTGAGCCACCCAGGCATCCCTTATTATTACATTTTCTTGATATATGAAAGAACAAAATGAGTATGTTAACTATTGGGCTTATATACCAGTTAGCTAAAAATCAATCTTAAATATGTAAATGTCATTGATGTACTTTTTGGGGCCAAGTCTTTTAGCAGTTTTTGTTTCTGTTTTTGTTTTTACAATGAAGAGGGTTTTTTTCCCCCTACTAAGTATGGCCTTCACAGTTGATTAATGTTAATATTTTGTTTTAGTAGATTATTAGCTGTAAGGAATAATTGGGCTTATCATTAATGCTTGCCTAAAGTAAAAAGATTTGGTCACCTATGTAGTTGTAGGAATGGCTGGGAATATCACATTTTACAGGTGCTCATACAGGGTTATTTATTTTCTTTCCTCATAAATCCTGTAGGATTTTGAGACTTTGCGTAATGAGTTAATAATCACAATATTCTTAACAACTGTTAACAACTCAACAAAAACTGATTTTAAAAATGGGCAAAGAACTTTGTAGATTTTTCTCAAAAGAAGACATACAAATGACCAACAAGCATATAAAAAGGTGCACAATGTCACTACTCCTCAAAACTGAAAAGCACATATTCAGTACAATGGCTAATATAAAAAAAAAGAATGTTAACAACTGATGGTGAGGGTGTGGAGATTAGAACCCTTAGACACTCAGTGAGAGGGCAAAATGTGCAGTTGCTATGGCAAAGCAGTATGAAGTTCTTCAGAATATTAACAGAACTACCACATGATCCAGCAATTCACTTCTGTGTGTTTATCAAAAAGAAAATCAACATTGACAAAGATAAGATGTGGGAGCAAACTAAATTTTCATCAGTAGATGAATGGATAAATAAAATTGGTATATGTATACAAAGGAATATTTGACCTCAAAAAAGAAAGAAATTCTCAGTTTGTAACAGCAGTTTGAGAATATAGGTAAGTGAAATAAACCAGTCACAGAAACACAGGTATTGTGTGATCTTACCTATTTATGGAATCTAAAAAAGTCAAATTTGTTAGAATCAGAATGGCATGGTGTTTATTCAAATCTAAGGGAAATGGGAATTACTAATGAAGCATAAAGCCTTAGTTAGGCGACTTATAGATATTTTTTGTATAATACTGTCCCTATAGTCTGTAATACTATTGTACATTTAAAAACTTGTTATATTTTCTTCATGTTAAATTTCCTTACTATATATAACATCAAATATTTTAAATTAGTAGGGTATATGTTCATTTGTAGTTATAAGTTTGTCAAATTTGAGTTATATATTTTAGTATTATCTGAAAACTCTAATTATATCACAAGAGATAGACTCAAATATTGCATTAAATTGTTAACTTTCATTGGGAGTTTTGCCCTGTTGAGTTATCATTGGAGCTTATAATGCAATCCATATAGAGAATATTGAAATAAATTCAGCATTTCATGGGGAAAATATTTATTCATAAAGTAATGTGAATCACTAATGGCATTGATTAAAAAATAGATTTCCCCAAGAAAGTAAGATCTTTTGTAAGAGAATGAGTTGTGTTTGTGCTTAACATATTTTAACTTAACAGTTTTATTCTATTATAATTTTATTCTAAATGGAAAAAAGAGGTAAGGTGTAAATATCTCTTTAAAATATTTATGAGTGAACTAGAGTTGTTATTTAGTTGGTTCTTCTCTATTTAATGGTTTTATAAGTTTAAGCTTAATGTGTTTAAGTTTATAAGTTTAAGTCCAATATATATATATTTTTAGAATACATGACTTTATACCTTAAGCATTCAAGGTTCCTGGTTAATATTAAAATTAAGATGCTTTAAAAATACTTAGTATTCACTGCTTCTTAAAATTAATATTTTTTTGCTTTGGAGGAGGTTATAGGTATTTGGGGGAGATATATAATCGCTTTGAGATTATGAAGGGCCAAGGACCCTCTCACTAAGAAAATAATATGTACATAATTTTGTTTCTAATGTAAGGGTTTCTTGTATTTCTAGAAGTTCATCCATGGACCTGTAAGATAGTCAGTAAAAAGACTGTTCTTTAATCCCTGTCAATATGAGACACAGTTTTAAATTTATAGGCATGTGCATTTAACACATCTATTTGGGGACTTGTTTATAATCCGAGGAGTGTTTTTCTTTGCTGGTTGGTTTTCCCACAGTAATATCCTTAGTTTTAGAGTCATATTCTTTGGGCTTTTGTTGTTTTTTATAGCTGAATTAATAGTTAGAAATCTCCATTTAGTATTTAAAATGGCTGATGAGAAACTACTTTTCCATTTTACTTGAGAAAAATTTTCCTCTATTATCTGTGGGAGTTATGATCACATTAAGAGGTAATGATTTTCATTTACCTTAGGATTTAATAATTTTCACTGAATAGGATTTAATAGGTAATAAGATCCTGCATAACTTTATTCTGATGAACTAGCAGATCAGAGTATTCTGTTTTGATTTTTAGTTAATTTAGTATTCAGCAGATGACTGTACTGAAAATCTTTCCAAATTATTATTGATAAAGTGCCTTATGATTTTGTAGGTCGTAGGTTGTCATTTTGAGTAAAATAAATATGATGTACGTGAAAATAGAAGTAGTAAAAGATGCATCTAAACTCTTGAGCATTCTATCAAATATTTAATCATGAAGAATAAAAAAATTGTTTTTGTTTTACTGTGCACTAACTATTGTAGAAATCTTACTGTATGTCAATTTAGTATTTTCTCTGTAAAAACATGCCCATATCTTTTTTTAAGACATTATGAATATTCTAGAATCTGATGAGCTAAATAACTACTCATCTCTTTGAAAGAGGTATACCCTCAGCCCAGTGTAGATCCAGTATCTTTATAGTTGTGTATTTCCCTGTCCACACTTCAACCCTATTCTTTTTTCTTATTCCTGCCCACAGTTGGCATCTTTCTTCTTGAAAAAAAAAAATAGACCTATGAATATTTGAGCAATATTTCATCTTATACAGATACTTCTATTTTTTTAAACATTTATTTATACCAACTTGACAATAAACTATAAATAAAAAAAACATTTTATTTATTTTTGGGACATAGAGTACTAGTGGGGGAGGGGAGAGAGAGAAGGAGACACAGAATCTGATGCAGTCTCCAGGCTCTGAGCAGTCAGCACAGAGCCCGATGTGGGGCTCAAACCTAAGAACCATGAGATCATAACCTGAGCTGAAGTCAGACACTTAACCAGCTGAGCCACCCAGGCACCCCAAAACATTCTGGGGCGCCTGGGTGGTTCAGCCTGTTAAGCATCCAATTTTGGCTCAGCTTATGATCTTATGATTCATTAGTTCAATGCTCATGTCAGGCTCTGTGCTGACAGCTCAGAGTCTGGAGACTGCTTCAGATATGTTTTTTCCTCTCTGTCTTGACCTCTCCCTTGCTCGTGCTCTGTCTTTCTCTCAAAAATAAGTAAGCATTAAAAAAAATTTTAGAGATAAAACATTACTAATTTTATTATAATGAACTATTTTTGATTAATCTTGTAAGACTAAAACATGCAATTTTTATTTTTTTATTTTTATTATTTTTAAATATTATTTATTGTTAAATTGGCTATCATACAGTGTGTATAGTGTGCTCTTGGTTTTGAGGGTAGATTCTCGTGGTTCATCACTTACATTCAACACCCAGTGTTTATCCCAACAAGTACTCTCCTCAGTGCCCATCACTCATTTTCCCGTCTCCCACATCCCCCATCAACACTCAGTTCTATTTAAAAGTCTTCTATGTTTTGCCTCCCTCACTGTTCGTAACTATTTTTTCCCACTTCCCTTTCCCCATGGTCTTCTGTTAAGTTTCTCAAGTTCCACATATGAGTGAAAACGTGATACTCTGCCTTTCTCTGACTGATTGATTGGACTCAGCATAATACCTTCCAGTTCCATCCACGTTGCTGCAAATGGCAGGATTTCATTCTTTCTCATTGCCAAGTAGTATTCCATTGTGTACATAAACCACATCTTCTTTATTCGTTTGTCAGTTGATGGACATTTAGGCTGTTTCCGTAATTTGGCTATTATTGAAAGTGCAGCTGTAAACATTAGGGTACATGTGCCCCTATGCATCAGCACTAGCACTCCTATATCCTTTGCATAAATCCCTATTAGTGCTATTTCTGGGTCGTAGGGTACTTCTATTTTTAATTTTTTGAAGAACCTCCATACTGTTTTCCAGAGTGGCTGCACCAGTTTGCATTCCCATGGACAGTGCAAAAGGATTCCCATTTCTCCACATCCTCACCAGCATTCATGGTTTCTTGAGTTGTTACTATTAGCCACTCTGACCAGTGTGAGGTGGTGTCTCAATGTGGTTTTGTATTTGTATTTCCCTGATGGTGAGTGATGTTGAGCATCTTTTCATGTGTCTGTTGGCCATCTGGATGTCTTTTTGGAAAAGTGTCTATTCACATCTTCTGCCCATTTCTTCACTGGATTATTTGTTTTTGGGGGGTGGAGTTTGGTAAATTCTTTATAGATTTTGTATACTAGCCCTTTATCTGATATGTCATTTGTAAGTATCTTTTCCCATTCCACAGGTTTGCTTTTAGTCTTGATTGTTTCCTTTGCAGTGCAAAAGCTTTTTATCTGGATAAGCTCACAGTAGTTGATTTTTGCCTTTAATTCCCTTACCTTTGGAGATGTTTCGAGTAAGAAATTGCGGCAGCTGAGATCAAAGAGATTGTTACCAGCGTTTTCCCTCTAGGGTTTTGATGATAAAAGCTGCAGTTTTTAAAATGTTTACCAAAGAACATAAAGAGCTGGAATACTAGGTTACTATAAGCCATGTCATACAAACCAGTGTTTATATATTTAAGAATATTAAAACATAGTATATTTTATATCACATTGTATTGAGCTTATTGTATGACATAGGTTTATCACATAAAATTATGTGGAAATAATATTCAAGTAAAATTAATTTTTGCCATTTTATAATCTTTTAGGTAAAAGTTTTTAGGAATTGTAAGCATTTCATTCATTGAATCCTATTTTGCTACAAAATGGCATCAAGCAGTCTCTTTTTAGGGTTAGAAAACCATGTCAAAAATATACAATATTTGTTGCTCAGTAGTACTAATTTTATTTATGTAGTTAAAGTGTTAATCTGTTTAAACTAAATACATTTATTAAAGTATGGTTTTGGTTTATAATTTATGTATATTTCATTTTATGATAATGATTTTTTAATGGTTTTATATGATAGAATATTAAAATCTTTAATATTGCATGTGCTTTTAATAAAGCATGCATCATTTTATATAAAAGGAAAAGTACTAAATAATTCATTGTTTATATCTAGAGAGTTTAATGTTTAAGTTAAGTTATAATTAAGCAGTAAATTCAAAAGATGCTCAAACTGGTTACCACTAAAAGAGGCCTTTGAAAGATGTTTGCCTAAACTCTAGTTTTAGGGAGATACACAGCTAATCTTTAAACAACAAGGGTTTGAACTGCACAGGTTTGATTGATAGAGTTTTTTCAAGAAATACAGTATAGTATTGTAAATATATCTTTTTATGATTTTTTTCAAATAACATTTTCTTTACTTCATATAAGTATAGAGTATATAATGCTCATACATACAAAACATGCGTTAATCAATTATTTATGTTATCAGAGCCTTATTAGGATTATTTTATTTGATAATCTCAATACAAGTAGTGTTTTTGTTTTCCACATAGGGAAACAGACTAGGGAGTTAAACAGATTACTTAAGATTACAATATTTAGTGCTCCAAACACCATTAAATCTAGTGTTAGGACATTAAATTTACATCTAACTTATATTGGATTTGGTTTAATATAATTTTTACTTTGTTTTTTGCTGTACCGTGATACAAAAGTAAGTTTATGTATTTGCTAGATGAATACTATAAAATTAAACTATTATTGCTATAAACATATAGTTCACCTTTAAATTACAAAACTGTTGATAGTAAAACCTGAAATTTGACTTACTTGGTACTCTTCTTTTGTAATGTTTTTGCATGACCAGCCACTTCAGTAATTTTTCAAAATATTTTTTCTGAATACTCCTCCTTTGTTTTGTCCTTTAGAAATTTAACAATGAACAGCAATTTTTAAATAGGCTTTCTTGTTCCAGAGCATTATGTCTGTATGATTTGGCTTGCCACTATGGAAAATTAACAGAGTAAATAAACCGCAAAGAATATACTTTTATAAAAATGTGACCAAGAAAGAGCATGAAAAGTAACATTTGAGGATTTATGGACACACAGAGGGTTTTCTTCTTCTTTTTTTTTTTTTAAGTTTATGTGTTTTTGAGACAGAGTAAGCACAAGTAAGGGAGGGGCAGAGAGAGAGGGAAACACAGGCTCCGGGCTCTGAGCTGTGAGTACTGAGTCCAGTGGGGGGCTCCAACCCACGAGTTGTGAGATCATGACCTGAGCCAAAATTAAGAGTCTGACACTTAACCAACTGAGCCAGCCAGCCAGCCAATCTTTTATTTTTTATACTTATTTGGAGAAGAGGATTTGAATTTTAACAGTTTTTCTGTTTTTTTAACTCTTTTCTGTGTATGTCAGCAGTAGTGATTTGAAAAATTGCCAGTTGTAATAGATAAGTAATCAATTAAGCATTTTGTGAACGCTGAAAATAATCGTTCTGTGATGTCAAATGTCTTGAGCCCCAAACCCTAAGTAACCACTGGCTATCACTAGTAGAAAGCACCCATAATACTGAAAGGTGTTTTAAAGATTGTTTTTCCCCCTAAGGCGCGTACATCCTTCCATATCAATTGCACATTTTTAACCCTCCCCAGATCTGCTTACCATTCTCACATTTTCCCTCCACAGGAAGCTGAAACTCCTCATAGTGTTCTTGAAGAAATTGGAATGACATAACTCCCCTTCCTTGTTGATGACTTCTTGTGGCATTTCATTTAATTACTTAGATGTTTATTACCTAACTTGTCGGTGTTTGCTAATGGTGTTATGTTTCTTTTTTCCCTAAAGGGAACTTTGGTTAAACAGTAAATTGGATACTTTAAATATGAATTAGCCTGATAGAGCACAGAAAATATACCTTTTATGGATACTTTAGTTTTGAAAGTCAGTTTCTCTTAAGTGACACATTTACATATATACTTTGAATTTAAAAACTAGGGAATATGCATTTTTTACATGACTGTATTTGGTAATGGAAATTAGGAAATTATAATGTAAACTGTTAATACAACTAAAAACTAATGAACCGTTTCAGCATGTATTGGTGGGTATGTTGCAGATCAAATTAATGAAATTTAACTCTATTGGAACTTAAAAAGTATACCTGCGAGCACATGTATATATATACACCAGAAACCTGTTGGAAGTTACATACCTTAGAACATAAATAATTCCAGATTATTGTAAGTGACTTCGTTAGAACAATGCTGTTTTACACTAATATTATTACTTAGGGATTCTGAACCTGGGGCAAAATAGGTTGTTTCATAATAGTACTTTTTTTTCTTTTTTCTTTTTTTATGGCAAAGACATTTGACTGCTAACAGATTCTTTGTAGTTATAATCATTTGGTCACTTATTTGCTTTGATACTCTGAAGAAAAGGCTTTGAAAGCTTGTCAGGAATTCTTCATAACAGTATCTTGACAGAACACATTGCTCTTATCACCAAGTGTTGAATAAGTCATTGTTGAAAGCATGAATGTTACTTTCCGAGTGCTTGTTACAGCCAAATTTAATTTCCTCACTAATGCTTCCCTCCACTTAGAAGTACTGCATTCTTTAGTGCAGTTCCCTTCCCTAACATATGACACTTACCTAGTTATCAGAAGGCTTTAAAAAAACAACAACAAAACAACAACAAAAAAAGAAACCCTGGTTTTAGGTAAAAGTGAGAGTTGAAGGAGTTAAAATGACAGTGGTGCCTATATTTTTTAAAGTTCTAGAATGTTTCATTGTGACTTATATAAATATTGTATGTAAATATGTCATATTTACATATATAACTTTGACTTATATATGCTGTGATGGATTTAATCTTTCTTGTGATCGTGCCAATTTTCAGGCTATGTAACAGTGTCTTAACCAGATCACCAGTTAGAATGTTAAACACACGCCACTACTGTTGTGTGTTTTTATCTGTTTCTAAAAGTAGTCAAACTAAGGGTTGTTGGCTAAAGTATTTTTATTTTTTCAGTAAAATGTTAAATACTTGTTTCCATTTTGTTGTAAGCACACACAAGATAAATGCAATTTTGATGAGTTTACATATGCTTCATTTAAAAATGTGAATTCTTTGCTACTAGAAATTTGTCTGCATATTTATTTTAGTCAATAAATACCTCTTTTAAAACTTTGGTGTATTTGATTCTCTTTATGAGTGAACAGCTCAGAATATTCCAGGCAGTGGAGGAAAACTTGATTCTTATCCCTTTTCTCCCAACACCAATTTTTTCTAATAACTGAAAATGCTGGCACATACACTGAAATAAACTGATAATTTTAGAGTCTGTACTACTGCCAATAGTATAAAAGCCAAAATTGTCAAAACCAAGGTTTTCAGGTAAGTGACTTACTACTGTAGATATTGCAACTATGAAATACTGCATAATGAAACAGTATTTAAGAAATACCATCATACTAGGTTACAGGTCTACTAAAGACAAGTAAGATTAAAGAGTGTCTGAGCTATTCATTAAAAGCAGCATTTGACGGCTGTTGCTGGCCATGCGGATTTGTATTTTTGAATAAATAATCAGGATATAAATGCATTTGAACTTACACATCTTCAGGATAATGTACCCAGTCAGTGGTTTAAATATAGTTCCTTGTAAGAGGTACATATTCCCTCCATGTCATATATCTATCTTACCAATTTTTGAGGGAAACGTCAACTTTACCTTCTAAATATCAAGCTTACGATGTTTATCTGCCACTGCCCTCCATGAACTAGAAGACTCAGCTTCATCTACCACAGTTAATCATTTACATCTTGATTGTATTTAGAAAAGTACTCAAATGAAACATACTGAGTTTAGTGACAATTTTTAAGCATTAATCAAGAGAGTAGATAGGAATTTTTATCACTTTTAGAATGGAAGCATTTAAAATTTGGGACAAATCAAGATTTGCAAGGTGAAGTATATTCTTGCTAACTAATTTCTTTTTGTTGTTTCCAGCCCAAGATTCTTGATAGTGCAAAACTTATAAGTTTAAAATAAAAGAATAGAGATGTGTTAAGAGATTTGTTAACTGACAGATCAACAATTTAAAGTGAATAAAAAGCACCTAAGAATAGGAGCAAATGAAATATGATGAAGTTTTATGTGAAAAAAAAAATATATATGTTAACTATAGATAAGAGAATATGTATACATACCCATAAGAAAAACATTAAAAGCAATGTTCATTCCAATGTTGATTATCTCAAAGTGTTAGATTACAAGTAATTTTCACATTTTTAAAACATTTTATGCCTTTTTAAGATTCATATACGTGGACTACTGAGTTCAGGATACAAGTAATGCCACAGGCATAATAAAAGACCAATAGTTTTATTTGGATTTGGTATTCTGAATAGTTCTGTCTGCTGCCCGACCTCTTCCTGCCAGGACTCCTGGACATAGAGGAACTTTGGCTCTGGCTGCCCCACCCCCCACCATGATCCCTTTTTCTTCCTGTACCTTGCGAACTGTGCTTTTCACAACTCTGATGTTTCTGAGATTTCTTCCCCTGGTAACTACTTCTTTCCTCTCACCTTTTCCCTTTCTCTTGTAAGAATGGAATGAAGTTAGGACTTCTCCTGAGCCTCATCATGGCGGTCCATGATGCTCTGTTTTCCAACGCCTTACCAAAGCAGGATCCATCTGATCTAGAGACAGATGTCTCTATTAGCTTCCCCAAACTCATTAGACTTTCTGAACACATGAAGACAGTTGCAGTGTTTTCATTTTGCACAATGTTAAATTTCAGATAAAACTGCAGTAGCACAGTGAGGAAATAGCTTTTATTGCTGGCAATTTATCCTTTTTTGAAGATACATTGCTGATGTTCAGAAGTAATACAAGTGTTTTCTTCTGTTAGTTAAAAGGGGTTTATATAAATTGATGTCATGGTTTTGGTACCTAGATTTCAAAAATATTCTAAACTTTAAACAAATGGCATTCTGAAGGTAATATAAAAATTATTGTATTTGAGTATGGTTTGTACACAATCTAGACTAGTTTCAGGTGTACAACATAGTGATTTGACATCTCTATACATTAGGCTGTGTTCAACATAAATATTGCTATCTTTCATCTTAAAACACTATTAAAATACCATTAACTATATTCCCTATGCTATACCTTTCATCCTTGTGATTTATTCATTGCATAACTTGAAGCTTATATTTCCCACTTCTTTTCACCTATTTTGCTCATCCTCTCCCTTCATCTCTGACAACCATCATTTTTTTCTCTGTTTTTACGTGTTCTGATTTTTTAAATTATTTTTGTGGGGTTTTCTAGATTCCACATATGACTGAAATCACTTACAGTTGTCTTTTTCAATCTGACTTATTTCACCATACCCTCTAAATCCATCCATCTTGTCAAAAAGTATCTTTTTTTGAGGAACATCCAAAGTTTTAAGAAAAATATATTTCCCCACTGAATTATGGTTCATTACAGCAGAAAAAATTATGACCATGTCATTTTTTCTAGGTTTCATCCTACTAATTGGCATTACAGATATGTAACTTTGAAGAACTAGTCCTTGAAGTACCTATGGCAGTGTGTTTTGAGAGGACAGTGGTGTCAAGAGAGAACTACTAGTCAGAAAATTAATGTTTTAAATTTATCAAGTTCTCTTAAACAGAAGATCCTTATCAAACTGAAATCTATTTAGCTAATCCTTTTGGGACTTTTTAAAAAGTCAGTAGGTTCCTCAAGTGTAAAGCAGTTGGAGGTGAAATAACGACCTCCCTGATAGTTTATATACAAAAGTTAATTCAAAAATGAATCTTAGACATAAGTGTAAGACATGAAAGTCATAAAATTCTTTAAAGACAGTAAATATTCCTATCTTGGTTAAGCAATGGTTTCTTGGATGTAACACTGAATTCATAAGTAACAAAAAACTGATTAATTGGACTTCATTTTAAAATTCAGTGCTTTGGGACATCTGGGTGGCTCAGTCAGTTACATGTCTGACTCTTGATTTCGGCTCAAATCATGATCTTGCAGTCATGAGATTGAGCCCCACATCAGGCTCTGTGCTGGACGTGGAGCTTGGTTAGGATTGTCTATCTCCCTCTCTCTCTGCCATGCCCCATGCATGTTCATGTGAACACTCTCTTTCTCTCTCAAAAAAAAATGTATTGCAGTGCCTCAATGGATACCACTTAAAAAGTGGGTAAAAAGAATAGGTGAGGATTTGTGCAGAGCATATAACTATGATAGGGGACTCGTATCTACAAAATCTAAGGAACACATAGAACTCAAGAGTAAAAACACAATTTAAAACCAAAGGACTTGAACTGACATTCCTCCAAAAATATAAAACTGATCAGCAAGCTCATTAGAAGATATATAAGATAATTGGCCATTAGCAAATCAAAACAATAATAACATGCTGTCATGCTTAGTAAGATGGGTATAAAAAATAGTTGGGTTAGGGCGCCTGTGTGGCTCAGTCGGTTAAGTAGCCAACTTCAGCTCAGGTCTTGATATGTGCTAACAGCTCAGAGCCTGGAGCCTGCTTCTGATTCTGTGTCTCCCTCTCTCTCTGACCCTACCCTGCTCACACTCTGTGTCTCTCTTTCAAAAATAAATAAACTTTAAAAAAGTTTTTAAAAAGTTGGGCAATTTTTCATATCGTTAGATACAATTATCGGTCTATAAGAGAATCATTTCACACCTGATCGTATCTGCAGATTGAATTTGATGGGGTGCAGAAACATTTATCATACAAATAGATGTGAAAAGAAGTCTACAGTACAAATACTTCTATCAGAAAATAAACTTTAAAACAAAGATTGTAACAAGAGACAAAGGCATTATATCATAGGGACACAATCCAAGAAGAAGATCTAACATCTGTAAATATTTATGCACCGAACATGGAAACATCCAAATATTTAAAACAGTAACTAACATAAAGGAACTAACTGATAATAATATAATAGTAGTGGACCTAGTATTAACACCTCACTTAACAGCAATGGACAGATCATCTAAACAGAAAATCAAAAGGAAACAATAACCTTGAATAAGACCTGACCAGATGGACTTAACAGATATATTCAAACATCCCATTCTAAAGCAGCAGAATATACATTTTTTTCAAGTGCACATGGGACATGTTCCAGAAAAGATCACATAAGGGGTCACCAATCAGGCCTCAACAGATACAAAATTATTGAAATCATACAATGCATCTTTTCTTTCCATGACACTATGAAAACAGAAAAAATTAAGGAAGACCACAAATACATGGGGGCTAAACAATGAATGGGTCAACCAGGAAATAAAAAAATAAACAAATATGCAGAAACAAAAGAAAATGAAACCACAATTGTTCAAAACTTTGGGAGTGCAGCAAAAGCAATCCTAAGAGGGAAGTATATAGCAATGCAGGCCTACAGTAAGAAATAAGAAAAATCTCAATTACACAACCTATTCTTACACCAAAAGAAGCTAGAAAAAGAACAAAAAATGAAGTCTAAAAGCAGAAAAAGGAGAAAAATAATGACTAAAGCAAAAACTGATATATAAACTAAAGAAAAAAAATAGAAGAGATCAATGAAACCAGGGACTGGTTCTTTGAAAAAAAATCAAACTGATAAACATCTAGATAGACTAAAAATAAGGCAAAGGACACATAAATAAAATCATGAATGAAAGAGGAGAGATCACAACCAACCTCACAGAAATACAAAAAATTATAAAAGAATAATATGAAAGACTATATGCCAGAAACTGGACAACCTAAAGAAAAGGATATATTCCTAGAAGCATATAAGCTACAATAACTGAGAAAGAAGAAATAGAAAACTTGAATAGACTAATAACAAGCCAAGATATTGAATCAGTAATTGAAAAACTCCCAAACTCCTAAAGTCCAGGATCAGATGGCTTCACAGGTGAATTCTACCAAAGAAGAGTAAATACCTATTATATTAAAAAAAAAATAGAAAAGGAAAGAAAACTTCCAAACTCATTATATGAGCTCAGCATTACCCTGATCCTAAAATCAAAGACCCCACTAAAAAAGAGACCTACAGCTCAATTTCCCTGATGAACACCAATGCAAAAAAATTCTCAATAAAACCCTAGTGAACTGAATCCAACAATATATTAAAAAAATAATTTACTACAACTAAAGTGGGATTTACTCCTGGTTTTCCTTAGTAAAATGTTTCCTACCCATTTAGTATGCTTTTAAATCCACTAGAAAAGGTGGTAAACTTCTTAGTGTGATTCATATTTTATATCTTATGTATATCTTTTTAAATTTTTTAACGTTTATTCATTTTTGAGAGACAGAGAGCGTGAGTGGGGGAGGGGCAGAGAAAGAGGGTGACACAGAATCTGAAGCAGGCTCCAGGCTCTGAGATGTCAGCATGAGCCCAGTCTGGGGCTTGAACTCACAGACGGCAAGATCATGATCTGAGCTGAAGTAGGACGCTCAACCGAGCCACCCAGGCACCCCATCTTATATATATTTTTAATAAGATATTTTAAGCTGATGAGTGTAAAGCAAACAAGCAAAAGTAAAGGGTAACAAATGTTCTTCTAGGATGTTTGTAGCTTTATCATTTTAAATCTGAGATTCTTAATAGATTGCTATTCGCTTCAAGATTCAAAAATCAATATTCAAAATCAATCCACATGATACACTACATTAATAAAAGAAAGGATATATATCATATGATCTTTTCAGTAAATGCAAAAAAAAGCATTTGACAAAGTAAAACATCCATACATGATAAAAAACCATCAGCAAAGTAGGGTCTGAGGGAAAATATGTCCAAATAAGAAAGACTATCTGTGAAAAACCCACTACTAATACCATTCTCAGTAGGGGAAAACTCAAATATCCAACTTAAAATGGGCAGAAGATATGAATATACATTTCCCCCACCCCCATAACAACAGAGATGGCCAACAAACACATGAAAAGATGCTCATAAAAAAAAACAGTGGGGGAGGGGCACCTGGGTGGCTCAGTCAGTTAAGCAACCAACTTTGGCCCAGGTCATGATCTTGCGGTTTGTAAGTTTGAGACCCATTTAGGGGTCTGTGCTGATAGCTCGGAGTCTGGATTTGGTTTCGGATTCTGTCTCTCCATCTCTGTCTGCCCCCCTCCCAATTCACGCTGTGTGTGTCTCTCTCTGTCAAAAATAAATAAACATTAAAAATTAAAAGATATGATGCAAATTTTATTATATATGTATATACAATAATCTCACTTATATACGGAATTTAAAACAACCCTCCATCCCCCTAAAATATAACCTCATGTATACAGATAGCAGACTGGTGGAAGCCTAAGATAGTGAGTGGAGATAGGAGAAATGGGTGAAGGGAATTAAAAGGCACAAATTTTCAGTTGTAAAATAACTGTTATGCAATATAATGAACACAAGATGATTATAGTTAATGATACTATATTGAATATTTGAGAGGTGCTAAGACAAAAGTCTTAAAAGTTCTCATCATAAGAAAAAAATTGTAACTATATATGGTGACTGATGTTAACTAGCGTTATTGTGGTGGATCATTTGCCAATACATACATATATAAAGTTATTAGATTATACACCTGAACCTTACATAATATTATGTGTTAATTATGCCTCAAAAAAAAAAGTGGTGGGCAGGTTGGGGAGTGGGGAGTGAAAGGCCTGTATGTTGAAAAGTGTAAGACATTAATGAAAGATACTGAAGAAGACTCAAATAAATGGAAAGTGTTCTATGCTCATGGATTAGAAAGTTAATGTTAAAATTTCCATACTACTCACAGAATCGACATATTCAATGCAATCCCTATAAATATTCCAGTGACATTTTTTCACAGAAATAGAATAATCCTAAAATTATTTCAATGATACCAAGGTCAAATGATACCAAAGCCAAAGCAAACTTGAGAAGGAACTGGGGGTACTATGTTTTCTGATTTCAAACTATATTACAAAGTAATAAAAGTAAAACACTGCAATACTGGCATAAAACCAGACATATAGACGAGTGGAAAAGAATAGAGACACCGGAGATTAACCCAAGTATATCATCGATTAGTTTATGACAAAGGAGTTAAGAATATAACATGCAGAAAGAACAGTCTCTTCAATAAATGTTGTAGGAAAATGGGACAGCCATATACAAAAGAATGAAACCAAACCACTAGCTTACACCATACACTAAAATTAACTCAAAATAATTTAAAGACTTGAATATAAGATCTGAAACCATAAAACTTCTAGAAGAAAACATGGACAGTAAACTCCTTGACAGAAGATGAGATTAGAATGTGACATCAACGGCAAATATGACAAAAGCAAGAATAAGTAAATAAAACTACATTAACCTAAAAAGCTTCCACAGAGAAGGGAAAACATCAAGAGAATGAAAAGGAAGCCTTTGGAATGGGAGATGGTATTAGAAGACATATCTGATAAGGGGCTAATCTTCAAAACAAATAAAGAACCCATACAACCCATACAATTCAATGGCAGAAAAACAAACCGTCCAAACAAAAATGGAATAGACATCCAAAGAAGACATACAGGTGGCAAACAGGTACATAAGAAGATGCTCTATGTCATTACTCAACAGGGTAACACAAATCAAAACTTATGCTTGTTAGAATAGCTATCATCAACAGGCACCTGGGTGGCTCAGTTGGTTGAGTGTCCAACATCACCTCAGGTCATGATCTCATAGCTCATGAGTTTAAGCCCCGCATCAGGCTCTGTCCTGACAGCTCAGAACCTGGAACCTGCTCTGGATTCTGTGTCACCCTCTCTCTCTGCCCCTTCCCTGCTCATGCTCTTTCTAGAGCGTGCGCGCGTGCACACACACAGACACACACACACAGTCTTTCTCTCTCTCTCTCTCTCTCTAAAAATAAATACATTAAAAAATGGCTATCATCAAAAAGACAAAAGATAAATTTTAGCTTGATGAGGAGAAAGAGGAATACCTATGCACTATTAGTAGAATTGATATATCCAGCTATGAAGAGTATGAATTGAGCTCAAAAATTAAAAATACAACTATATATCATCTAGCAGTTCCACATCTGGGTATTTATCTGAAGGAAACAAAATTAGTGTTTAAAAATATACCTGTACCTTTGTGTGCAAAATAATATTATATGTTTATAATTACACATAAGATATGGAGAAAAAATTTAAATACCTATTGACAGATGCATGGCTAAGAAAATGTGGTTTATCTTTACAGGTCAAATAGTATTTAGACACACAAAAAAGAAAATATATCATTTGGTAACCTGGACTGGTCATGAAGGCATTATGCTAAGTGAAATTAATCCAAAGAAGGATAAATAAGTACTTATATGTGGAAACTTAAAAAAACAAACTCAGAATAGAGATCAGATTTGTGGTGAGCAGAGGTGAGAGTATGGGGGTGAAGGAATTCGATGAAGGTGTGAAAAGGTACAACAGTTATAAATACATTGGATGATACACAACATGATGACTGCAGTTATCAGTGCTATATTTGAAAGTTGCTAAACAAATAAATCCTAATATTTCTTATCCCACGCAACAATTTTTTTAAGTATATGAGATGAATGTTAACTAATCTTATTGTGATCATCCTTTCACAACATTTGTAAGTCATTATGCTGTACACGTTAAATATATATAGTTCTGTATCTCAATTATATTATTTAAAAACTGAAAGGAAAAAATATTATAGAGCTCAGAATTTTAAACAAAAGGAAAGTTAGAATAGTTGGTAACAGTAAGATTTCCATTAACCAGTTTTAAGTATTGAAAGCAGTTCCACTCTTACCACTTCAAAGAACCAATAATATCTAGAGATCACAAGAAGGAAAACACTCATAATCTACTCCTGAGATGAGGAAAAGACATGTAGAAGTTAAGTGAGATGTTTTGGAGCATAAGATTAGTCAAACCATTTGTTGGCCAGTGGTGTTAGCATGATACTGTGTTGTGTGTGACAGGTACTTACGCTTTTGTTGTACTGACAATTGGTGGAGTGATAGGAAGGTATACACAACAGAAACAAAAGATAAGGATAAAAGACAAATCACAAAAGAAGTTTTAAAAATCTTGAAGTAGGTAAGTAGAAATGTAGCCCTGAATTTAGTAATTCAATTTATTAGCCCTGAAGGATAACAAGACTCACTTTTTAGAAGCTGCTGTTGGTTTCAACTCTTCACTGTCATTTTCATCTATGTTCTATAGCTTTAATGCTATATTTTTTTCCTATGTGACAGTCTCAGGTTTATTATAAAACCATCTTCTCCCATTCTGTAGTCTGCCTTTTAGTTTTGTTGACTGTATTAAGTTGATGATCACCTATTTGAATTCATTCTTTTTAATTTTTTAATGTTTATTTATATTTGACAGACAGAGAGACAGAGGGCAAGCATGGGAGGGGGAGAGAAAGAGGGAGACACAGACTCCAAAGCAGGTTCCAAGCTCTGAGCTGTCAGCACAGAGGCCTACTTAATATTTTTATTGAAGTGTAGCTAACATAGCATGTTCTATTAGTTTCAGATATATAAGAATTGTTCAATAGTTCTATACATTAAGTTATGCTAACCAGTGTGTCTGTCACCACGCAATGTTTTTACAATATTATTGACTATATTCCACATTCTGTACCTTTAATACTCATGACTTAATTATTTTATAACTAGAAGTTTGTACCTTTTAACTCCTTTTAACTCACTTCATCTATTTTGCCTATCTTCTTATGTACCTCCTTTCTGCCAATCTTAAGTTTGCTCTATGTATTTATTAATCTATTTCTGGTTTTGTCTGTTTGTTCATTGTTTTGCCTTTTAAATTCCTCATATAAATGAAATTATATGATATTTATCTTGTTAGGTAGCCTAATACCCTCAAGTCCCATTCATGTCACAAATGGCAAGAACATATTCTTTTTTCTGGCTAAGTAATATTCCATTGTGTGTGTGTGTGTCTGTGTGTATATATGCACACGCCACATATTTATCCATTTATCCATCTTGTCACATGGCATAATCTCATTCTTTTTTATGGAATAACATTATGTTGTATATATAAACCTCATCTTTATCCATTTCTCTATTGATGGACATTTAATTTGCTTCCATGTCTTAGCTATTATAAATAATGCTGTAATAAACATAAAATTGCACATATATTTTAAAATTAGCATTTTTTGTTTTCTTTGGGAAAATATTCAGGAGTTAAATTAGTGGATTGTATTTTACTACTATTTTTGATTTTTTGAGGTACCTCCATACTGTTTTCTATGGTGGTTTCACTAATTTACATTTCCACCAACAGTGCATTCTCCACATCGTCACCAAAATGTGTTGTTTCTTGTGGTGTTGATCTTAGCCATTTGGACAGGTATGAGTTGATATCTCATTGTAGTTTTGATTTAAATTTTTCAGATGATGAGTAATATTGAACTTTTTTTAAGTGTCTGTTGGCCATCTGTATGATTTCTTTGGAAAAATGTTTATGCACTGATCTGACCATTATAAAATCAGATTATTTGTTCATTTGGTTGTGCATGTAGAAAATTTTTGTTTTTGTATGTTAGCCTCTAATTGAATATATCACTTGCAAATATCTTCTCCCATTTAATAAGTTGTCTTTTTGTTTCAACAAGTTTCCTTTGTTGTGCAAAAGCCGTATTTTAGGTATAGCTCCAATAGTTTATTTCATTTTATTTCCCTTGCTTAAGAAGACATCTATAAAAGTATTACTAATTGTCCCAAAGATTACTCTGTGTGCTTTCTTTTAGAAATTTTATGGTTTTAGGTCTCATATTTAGGTCTTTAATGCATTTTGAGTTTATTTTGTGTATAGTATTAAAAAATCATCCAGTTTCCATATTTTGGATATAGCTTTCCAGTTTTCCCAACCCCATTTACTGAAGAGACGGCATTTTCCCCATCGTATGTTCTCCTGTGTTTTAGATAATTTACAATATAATCATGGATGGATTTCTGTGGTATTTATCCTGTTCCATTGATCTATGTCTATTTTTTTACAAGAATTATATTGTTTTCATAATTATTTCTTTATAGAATATAAATCTTAAACTGTTTGGTAGAATTAGCCTGTTAATCCATCAGGTATTGGATTTTTATTTATTGGGAGTTTTGGATTACTTATTTGATTTTGTTACTGGTAAGTGGTCTGTCCAGATTGTTAATTCTTTTATGATTTAGTTTTGGAAGATTGTGTGTTTATAAAACTGTATGTGTTGGTAAATGATTTTTCATAGTAGTTCTCTAGAATCCTTTGTACTTAAGTGGTGTCAGTTGTTATTTCTCCCATTTCATTTCAGATTTTTTATTTATTTATTTCTCCATTTTTCTTTGTGAGACTGGTTGAAGTTTGATCAGTTCAGTTTATGTTTTCAAAGAACCACTTCTTGGTATTATTATCATTTCTATTTTTTAGTCTCTATTTAATTTATTTTCATTCTAATCATTATTATATCTTTCTTCTACTCACTTTGGGCTTTGTTCTTCTTTTTCTGTTCCTTTGGGTATAAGGCTAGATTACTATTTGAGATTTCTTATTGTAGACTTGTATTTCTATAAAATTTACCTTTTGAGGACAATTCTTCTGTTTTGTCATTTTGGCCAGTTTTCTGTCCCTGATGTTTTCTAATAGCTTATTATGTGTCCTGAACCTGCAAGGACTATTATATTTTAAAAGGGTCATACAGTTTCAGGGCCTGGCCCTTCAGGAGGTGTTTCTGGATTATGTTGCATGCTCTCTGTTGTGAGTCTGGTTGCTTTATCTCCCTACTAATAGTGATGGTTTGAGTCTTCCACCAGGTGTGCTTTGATTTGTTCCTTGAAGTAACCCTGGAAAAACTAAATTTTAAAGGGGGAGGTGGTGGAAGTAGACTTATTCCATACAAAGAGAGAAACAACAGGAGTGGGGAAAAATAAAATGAAAAAAAAAATGACCAGGAAAAGAATCAGAGAAACTATATGGCTTAATCGAGAGAGAGAGAGAGAGAGAGAGAGAGAGAAAGAGAGAGAGGGGGGGGGGAAACTAAAGAAGGAGATATAGAAGAGGTCTAAAAAGAACAGATGACAAATATCTGCTTGAACAAACCAACAACCAGAATAACCAAATAGAGAAGGGAAGGAATAAGAGCAAGAAAAGGAAGAATAAGAATGAGAATGAGAATGAGAATGAGAATGAGAAGGAGAAGGAGAAGGAGAAGGAGAAGGAGAAGGAGAAGGAGGAGGAGAAGGAGAAGAAGGAGAAGAGGAAAAAGAGGAAGAAGGAGGAGGAGGAGAAGGAGGAGGAGGAGAAGGAGGAGGAAGAAGAAGGAGGAGGAGAAAAGGAAGGAGAAGAAGAGGAAGGAGAAGAAGAGGAAGGAGAAGAAGAGGAAGGAGAGGAAGGAGAAGGAGAAAAAGAAGGAGGAGGAAGAAGAAGAGGAAGAAGTAGAAAAAGAAATACATGTATATTTATGTGTAATATAAATATATATAATATATATAATAAAAGTAAGAATTGACCAAGAATCAAATCAGAAATGCAAAACCACTGGACCAATATCTATTGGTACCTTGGAGCCAGTGGCTGTGCTGGTCTGGAGGAAGGGCTGTCTGGTTCAGTGGGTGTCAATCTTGCTCAGGTAGATATCAGTCACCCAATGCAGAGGGGTGTGGTTTGGTGTAAATGGTCCACCAACACTGTGTGCCTATTGTCCCTTCCCTGAAGCCCTACCTCGTTGGTGATATGAAAAAAAATAGTGACAACCCAGTCTCTCCACTCTGGACTGGGTGTCCCAAACCACTCTTTTCAAGCCATCCTCGCAGTGCACACAGGAGGGAGCACAGCAGTTTGTCCCTCTCCACAGTCTCCCACGCCTCCCAGGAATTTGGTCAGGATTCAAACCCCAATGTTTTAAAGGATCTCGCTCCGTGTGCGCTGGCTCTGGGGAAGCGCCACTCCACCCAGCCTGATGACAAAGGGCCTCTGGGTGGTGGGTGTCTGCAGGGTCTTTTATCCTTAGAGACTATGTGCCTTCTTTCCAAAGAACTCAATGGAGAGGATTGCTCTCTGTGCCTCCAGCTGGCTACCAAGCCAGGGCTGGCTTCCTTTCTCCAGAGGTATGCAAACAAGAGTGGTAGCAGGCCCCAGTCTGGAGAAAGCCTGCAACCCTAGAATGAGGTAGAAAATGGTTCTTTGTCTGTTATTTTCATTCCCCAGTCTGTGAGTTTTCTCTTGTCCAAATTCAAATCCTGCACTTCCAGAGTCTGTCTTTCTCTTCCTTATGTCTCTCCACAGAAGGGGATCCCTCCTCCATCCCTACCTGCCTATTTAATCTCTCTCAGTTTGGAATCATGCACCTATGTCCCACAAAGTTGTCCCCAGTGGCCCCTGGAGATGTTTCTGTCACTCTACACCCAGATTCCTGGAATTCTAAGTCTTCTGGCCTCAATACTGCTGTGTTTGAGGGATAAGGGAACTTTGGGTCCACCTGCGTCTTCACCATGTTGACTCCTCCCTCGCCATAAACTTTTCCTCATTGAACTGCTTTTGCTGAATCCCAAAAATTTGGGGTCATCATGTTTTCATCTTCATTTGCCCCCATCTTTTTAAAACTTTTTAATTTTCTTTTTGATTTCTTCACTGATCCACTGGTTGTTTAGAAGCAGATAGTTTAACCCCCAAGTATTGTACTTTTTTCTCAATTATTTTCTTTAATTGATTTCTAATTTTTTATCTTTGTGGTTGGAAAAAAGGCTTAGTTAAAGTCCCTTGCTATTATTGTATTACTGTCAACATCTCTTTTTATGTCTGTGATATTCTCTTTCTGTGTCTAGGTCTCCTATGTTGGGTGCAGATATATTTATGATTGTTATATCCTCTCGTTGGATTCACCATTTTATCATTATGTAGTATTCTTCTTAGTATCTTGTCGTAGTCTTTGTTTGAAAGTCTGTTTTGTCTGATATAAGTGTTGCTGCCCTGGGAGGATGTAAGTTCAGGATGATCCTGTGGTATCATCTTGAGCCATTTCCACCCTCAAATATATTGATGGCATACATTATAAGTCTGAAATTTTTATATAATAGAAGATCTAATAAAATTAGCAGAATTTAATTATTTAGGAATCACTCAAAAATTGATGCCCCACAATTTCAGACCTACTGGGTATGGATACACACACACACATATAAACCTATTATAGCACTATTACACACATGAATAAATACAAGCATACATCATAGATATTGTAGATTTGGTTCCAGAACATAATAGAACAATTATCACAGTAAAGTGAATCAAATTAATTAATTTATTTCCTGGTGCATATAGAAGTTATTTTCCACTACACTGTAGTCTACTAAGTGTGTGATAATATTATGTATTACATAGAAATTTTAAAATACTGAGTTATAACTGCAAACAAAATGCTAACCATTATCTGAGCTTTCAGTGGCTTGCAATCTTTTTGATAGAGAAGGGTATTTCCTCAATGTTAGTGGCTGCTGACATATCAAGGTGGTGTTTGCTGAAATTAGGATGGCTGTGGCAGTTTATTATATTAAAACAACAGAGAATTTGCTGAAACTGACTCTTCTCTTCATGAATGATTTCTCTGTAGCAAACGATGCTTTTGATAACATTTTACCAACAGTAAAAATTCTTTAAATATTAAGATCAGTCGTCTCAAACTTTGCTGCTGCTCTATAAACTAGGTTTCTTGGGGCGCCTAGGTGGCTCAGTCGATTAAGCGTCCAACTTTGGCTCAGGTCATGATCTCACGGTTTGTGGGTTCGAGCCCCGCATCGGGCTCTGTGCTGACAGCTCAGAGCCTGGAGCCTGCTTCAGATTCTGTCTCTCTTTCTCTCTGTCCCTCCACTGCTCATGCTGTCTCTCAAAAATAAATAAAACATTTTAAAAAGTTTAAAAAAATAAACTTGGTTTCTCCAGTATTCTAAATCATTTGTTGTCATTTCAACAATCTTCAAATATCTTCACCAGAGGTAGCTTTCATCTCAAGAAGGCACTTTCCACATCCATAAGAAACAATTCCTAATCTGTCTATTTCACCATGAGATTACAGCAATCCAGTCACATTTACAAGTTACAGTAGTAACATCAAAGATCACTAATTACAGATCACCATTACAAATATAATAATGAAAACATTTGAGTTCTGGTCCAGGTTGATGAAATAGGAAGAGCTTACTTCCTCCACACAGAATCACACCTATTTATAGAACCATTCCTTCCGAAGAAGAACAGAGAGATGACTGAATAGCTTTGGCACAACAAAATAGAAAGGAAATAGAAAAAGGAACAGCAAGATAGAGGGAGACAGGATTACAAAGGGAACCCTCACCTCAAGGCTGTGAATGGCAGTGCACAGGGATAGTACTGAAGGGTCAGGAACAGATCTCTCTGTTCTTGGGTTCAGAAAAACAGCCATGTTTTAAAGGAGCTAGTCTACAAAAGAAACAATACTAGATCTCTACCAAATAGTGGAGGAGCTGCAGAGATGCTTTTTTTTTTGGGTCAAAGGTACTGCAAACCAACAAGTTTACATTATCTCTCTCCCAAAACATTGCAGACCAGAGGAGTTCAACCTCAATAGCCAGCTGGCTTCCCCAGAACCATATATATACCCACACCAGTCCTAGTCACACTGGAGTGCAGAAAAGAGCTATATTTAAAAAGGCAGAGGATCCACAGGAATCATCTCTGAGTCAGAAGGTCTAAAGAATGACAAAATTTATGTTCCCTTTACAGGTTAAATATGTATACTGAAGTAAGGTCCAGATTTCCATAGCTGGCTTGCTCCTTCAGCAAGCCCCAGGTCCATAGACCCACACCACTGGGAGACAAAAAAAAATTTTTTTCTTAAAAAAATTCACCGAGGAACTAACAGATAAAACATTCAATGCTAAAACTCCAGTAAATGGCAGGGAATTCTGGGGCACTTTCTAGGTGGGAGGGACAAATGGATAATATCTATGCTTTCCCCGCACATTAAAGCTGTACCCCCCAGTGTATAGCATGTGTGTCCTAACCATCCTGCTCCTCAGCGAGCCCTGGGCCAACAACCCATAGCAGAATCAGATTTCCCAAGAAGGCTACGGGGTGATGAAGACTGGGATACCTTTTACTAGTACTCAATACAGTTATTGTGCTCATACAAAAGTGACACAGGAGAAAAGCACCCTGGAATACATCAAACCCATATGACTTCAGCTTCCAATTAGTTGCTTGGGCACCTTCACTGCAAAGCACTCCAGAACCTCTCAAATGCAGACCCAGATGCCCTATCTGACTGTCCTTTTGCAGAGTACTTTGGGACCCCAGGCCTGGGCCTTCATTAGTTTCAGCCACCTGCCAGGGTACTTCATGTGTACAGTCTACCAGAACATACCTGTCTGCACCAGCCTCAGCTCCAGCAACCCAGTCAGGGCATTCCCTATGCTGATCACTTGGAACCAAGACTGACAACCACTTTACCTGTACTGCCAGGGCATATTTTGTATGGAAAGCTCAGAAACTACACCAGCCCATGCCCACTTTAGTTTTACCTGTCTTGTCAGGGTCCCCACAGTGAACTGCCTTAGGAACTCCTGGTCTGTACTACTCTTCAGATCCAGCTGTTCCGTCAGAGTGCCCTCTATGTGAAGAGTCCTGAAACACCCCATTTTACATCGATATCAGCTCCTGCTATCCTACCTAGGTGTCCTCTGTGTGCAGAGGCCTCTGGCTTTCACCCACTTTAGCTTCAGCTATCCTTTCTGGTAAATAAAAAGGAAAGCTCAGGGACCTCAAGACTCATACACGACTTCAGCTCTAGCTGCTCTATAAGGGTATCCTCTGCATGGAGAATCCCGGAACAACAGAGCATGTACCGTTTCAGCTTTGACTGTCCTTCCAGTGTGTTATCAGCACATAGAATGCTAGGACGATCTGATATGAATTCCTAGCTCTGTCTTTGATGATAGCAGGACTGCTTCATGGACAGCCCAAGGACCTCATGCACATGGAACCACAGCTCCCAAAAATCACCACGCCAGCAAAATTGACCAAGCACTCAATGTACACAGGTAATGACTATATGCTTGACCATTTCATCCGACTAAGAGAAGTAGTTATTTTGACTCAATAGTTTATTTTTGCTTTTGTTTCCCTTACCGCAGGAGAAATATCTACTAAGAAGTTGCTAACGCTGATGTCAAAGACATTACTGCCTGTTTTCCTCTCTACAATTTTGATGGTTTCAGTGTCACACTTCATTCATTCATTTTGAACTTATTTTTGTGTATGATGTAAGAAAGGTCAGTTTTCTTGTTGCTATCTAGTTTTCCCAACACGATTTGTTGAAGAGATGTTTTTTTCCACTACTGGATACACATTCTTCTGTGTTTTGCTGTCCAGTTCTCCCAGCATCATTTGCCAAAGAGACTGTCTTTTTTTCCATTGGATACTCTTTCCTGATTTGTCAAAGATTAGTTGGCCATACATTTCTGGGTCCATTTCTGGGTTCTCCATCTAACCCATTGATCTATGTGTCTTTTTTTGTGCCAATACTATACTGTCTTGGCGATGACAGCTTTGGAATATAATATGAATCCAGAATTGTGATGCCTCCAGCTTTGGTTTCTTTTTCCCAGTACCATTTGCTGAAGAAATGGTCTTTATTCCATTGGATATTCTTTCCTGCTTTGTCAAATATTAGTTGGCCATGTGTTTGTGGCTCCATTTCTGGGTTCTCTATTCTGTTCCATTGATCTGTCTGTGTTTTTGCCAGTACCTGGGATTCGTATGCCTCCAGTTTCGGTTTTCTTTTTCAAGATTGCTTTGGCTATTTGGGATCTTTTCTGGTTCCATAAAAATTTTAGTATTGTTTGTTCTAGCTCTGTGAAGAATGCTGGTGTTATTTTGATAAGCATTGCATTGAATATATGGATTACTTTTTCCACATCCTTGCCAATATCTATTATTTCCAGGATTGTTAATTTTAGTCCTTCTGATAGGTGTGAAGTGCGTCTCATCGGGTTTTGATTTGTATTTCACTGGTGATGAGGGATGTTGAGCATCTTTTCATGTGTCTGTTGGCCATCTGGATGTCTTCTTTGGAAAAGTGTCTTCATTTCTTCTGCTCATTTCTTCACTAGACTATTTGATTTTTTTGGGGTTTGAGTTTGGTAAATTCTTTATAGATTTTAGATACTAATCCTTTATCTGATATGTCATTTGCAAATATATTTTCCCATTCAGTGGTTGCCTAGTTTTGTTTTTTGTTTCCTTTCCAGTGCAGAAGGTTTTATCTTGGTGAGATCTCAATAGTTCATTTTTGTTTTTAACTCCCTTGTCTTTGGAGATGTGCTGAGCAAGAAATTGCTGCAGCTGAGGTCAAAGAGTTTGTTGCCTCTCTTCTCCTCTAGGGTGTGGTTGGTTTCCTGTCTCACATTTAGGTATTTTATCCATTTTGAGTTTATTTTGTGTTTGGTGTAAAAAACTGGTCCAGTTTCATTCTTCTGCATGTTGCTGTCCTGTTCTCTCACCACACTTTGCTAAAGAGACTGTCTTTTTTCCATTGGATACTGTTTATTGCTTTGTCAAACATTACTTGGCCATACATTTGTGGGTCCAATTCTGGGTTCTCTATCCTATTATATTGGTCTATGTGTCAGTTTTTGTGCCAATGCCATTCTGTTTTGATGATTACAGCTTTGTAGTAGAGGCTAAAGTCTGGAATTGTGATGCCTCCCACTTTGCTTTCCTTTTTCTACATAACTTTGGCTATTTGTGGTCTTTTCTGGTTCCTAAAAATTTTAGGATTGTTTGTTTTAGCTTTGATAAGAATGCCAGTGAAATTTTGACTGGGATTGCATTGAGAGTGTAGATTGCTTTGGGTAGCACTGACACTTTTTTTTTTTTTAGCATTGACATTTTAACAATATTTATTCTTCCAATCCATGAGCATGGAATGTTTTTCCATTTCTTTGTGTCTTTTTCAATTTCTTTCACAAGTTTTCTATAGTTTTCAGCATACAGATCTTTTACATTTTTGGTAAGGTTTATTCCTAACTATTTTATAGTTATCAATGCAGTTGTAAATGGGATCGATTTCTTGATTTCTCTTTCTGTTGCTTCACTGTTGGGTTTATAAAAATGCAACTGGTTTTTGTTCTTTTATATCCTGCGACTTTACTGAATTCATGTACCAGTTCTACAATTTTTTGGTAAAATCTTTCAGGTTTTCCATGTAGATTATCATATCATCTCATCTCTGAAGAATGAAAATATGACTTCTTCTTTGCCAATTTGTAACCTTTTATTTCCTCTTGTTGTCTGATTACGGAGGCTAGGACTTCCAGTACTATAATGAACAACAGTGGTGAGAGTGGATATCCCTGTCGTGTGCTTGACCTTAGTGGGAAAGCTCTCAGTTTTTCGCCACTGAGGATGATACTAGCTGTAGGTCTATCATATATGGCCTTTATCATATCTATCATATCTATCCCTACTTTTTGACAGTTTTTATAAAGGATTCTGTATTTTGTCAAATGCTTTTTCTACATCTTTTGAAAGGATTATATGTTTCTTATCATTTCCTTTATTAATGTGGTATATCATGTTGATTGACTGGAGAATACTAACCAGCCCTGAAGCCCAGGAATAAATCTCACTTGATCATAGTAAATAATTATTTTAATGGACTGCTCAATTCGATTTCCTAGTATCTCGTTGATAATTTTTGCATGCAAGTTTATCAGAGATATTGGTAATTTTCCTTTTAATGGGGTCTTTGTCTAGTTTGGGAATCAAGGTAATTCTGGGTTCACAGAGTATGTTTGGAAGTTTCCTTACATTTCTATATTTTGGAATCATTTGAGAAGAATCGTTATTAAATCTTTAAAATTTGGTAGAATTTCCCTGGGAAGTCATCTGGCCCAGGATCTAGTTTGTTAGGAGTTTTTGATAACTGATTCAATTTCTTTGCTCTTGATGGATCTGTTCAAATTTCCTACTTCTTGTTTCATTAAGTTTTGGTAGTGTGTGAGTATCAAGGAACTTGTCCATTTCTCACCAATTGCCCAGTGTGTTGGCATATAATTTTTCATAGTATTCTCTTATAATTCTTTGTATTTCTGTGATGTTGGTTTTGATCTCTCCTCATTCATTCCTGATTTAATCTAAATGGGTCCTCTCTCTTTTCCTTTTGAGAAGTCTGGCTGGGGTTTATCAATTTCTTCTTATAGTTTGTGATTTACAAGGGGAGACTTGGATGATAAATTACTGCTTATTTTGGTCAATTTTAATTTTTAGCATGATAGTGGCTACTGATATATCAACCACACCCATCTATAAAGTTAGCCTCCCCTTTGTTCACTTTTCAATCTTATTTTTAACCTAATTTTTATTATTTTATAATATAGAGCCATTTTAATGGTATATCTAATTAAAAGACACAACAAAAGCATAAAAGAAAATAAAGAGGTAAATTTATTAGATTTTTGTGAGGTAGACAAACTTGAAGGAGGAAGGACTTACTGTAGTTAGAACATGTCCTGTTGCAGTGGGGAGAATTATTATTCATTACTTCCCTTGGGCCCCTTGTGAATTATCAGTACCTTCACTCATTCTTTTTTTAAATGAAACATAGTTGACATACAATGGTATATTACTTTTAAGTGTACAACATAGTGATTTGACAGTTCTTTTTAAGTTGTTTAAGAATGTTAATTTATTTTGAGAGATAGAGAGTTAGTGGAGAGGGAAAGAGCGAAAGAGAGAATCACAGGCAACTTCTACGCTTTCACTGCAAAACCTGAGCAGTGCTCAATCTCATGAACTATGAGATCATGACCAAATCGAACGTTCAACCAAATAAGCCACCCAGGCAGTCCTGATTCAAAAGTTCTATGAATTACTCAATGCTCACCAGAATATATGTAGTCACGGTCTGTCACCATACAATGTTATTACAATATTATTGACTATATTCTCCATGCTGTACTTTTCATGTCCATGACTTATTTATTTCACAATTGGAAGCTGTACTTCATAATCCTCCCCCTTCACCAATTTTACCCACCATACACCACTACCACTCTGGAAATGAGCATTTTTTTCTGTATTTATAAGGCTTTTTATTTTTTTTTTAGGTTTCACATATAAATGCAATCATATAGCATTTGTCTTCCTGTATCCAATTTCACCTGTAGAATACCCTTTAGATCCATCCATATTGTTGCAAATGGCAAGATCTCTCTCTTTCCTTATATTACATCCTCACTCTTAAGTCATTTAGCAGGAAGTACAAGGCACCAATTAAGAGCAAAATATTTCTCCAGGAACAGTTGAACACATGTAATATGGGACCTTAATAAGCCACGATTGTGATGAGAGTTGTCTCTTGATCAATTAGTCTATGCAGTTATATAAGGTAGATTTGACAAAAGAAATGTCTCTTTTTATTGGTTACATCTTTTAAAGTAAACATAAGTAGCTCATAGGCAGGTTTTAAATCTGCAAAGTTATGAAGACTCCTTGGGAATAATTAAAACACATTTAGATATTTATTCTTTTTTTAAAAAAACCTTGTACTATTGTGACATTAATTATGGCACTTTTCCAAGTGCCTAAGAGCTATTATATATTGTAGTAAAACCATTATGTGATACTTAATTCTGCATTTTTCTAAGAATTTGTATTCCTACTCCTGAAAATAATACATTTCTTTAAATATCCAAGAATAAGAGTATTTGAAACAATTAGGTTTTATAATTTCCTTATTGTTTTTTTACTAAACTTGACTCAAAATAATTTTAAAAATCTGAATAGGTATGTACAGAATCATTTTACTGTTAAAAGGTTAAATAAAAATTCTATAATTGATGCTCAATAATATCAACAATAACATCTAAAATATTAATAATTTGGAGATGACGCTTCTGCTACACACCAATGTCCTCACTGCCAGAGCCAAAACACTCCTTAGATTGTGCACAAGTCCTAGGCCTGACTCCAGGGCTCCTCTACATACTCAGGCAGCAGCAGTACCACTACAAATGTACCTACACAGCAGACCTTGCCTAAAGAGGTATTTCCTTGCTCACAACTTCCCTCTGTTGGGAAAAAGGAGAGCAGGAGGACTATTGCCATTTTAACCATTAAAAACTCTTTGCTGTAGTCACAGATACTTGAAGATATGGTAACCTCATTCCTCTACAGTCTTCGCCAGTGCTGATGTCTCCTGATGGAGCTCCATAGAGACTATGCTGATGTTCCTGTCCTGAAAACAGAACCATAATTCCAATGCTTCTCATAGGCAGAGCTGATGCTCTCCATCCATCAAGTACACTCACACCCACCCATTAGTTTAGATTTCCCCCCACAAAAGCCAGTATGTAAAGTCTGAAAGAGGTGACTGCTGCTTCAGTACTGTAGACATCAACACAAGGCTACAAGTAACATGACAAATCTAAGAACATGACACCATAAAAGAATGAGTAATTTTCTAGTAACAAACTCAAAACAACAAACAACAGCAACAACAAAAAAAATGGAGAACTATGGATTGCCCGACAAAGCATGATTTTCTTAAGGCAGCTCAGCAAGCTACAAGAGAACACAGACACACAACCCAGTGAAATCATGAAGAAAATACATGAATGACAAATTTTTAAAAGGGTGGAGTTATTTTTAAAACAAAAATTTAAAAACAAAAGAATATTAGTGAATGAAATAAAAATGTAATGGGGAGTTTCAAAAGCAGACTCATCTAACCATAAGAAATTACTTGCAAACATAAAGACTAATTTGTGAATATCCAGTTAGAAGAGAATAAGAAAATAGTGGAAAAAATGTCAAAGATATTGCAGGACTGGTGAGAAATCAAGTCAATCAATAAATGTAATATGAGAGTCCAGGGAGAAGAGAAAGAAAATGTACTTAAATACTGACTTTAAAAATCCATTTCGTGAAGGATACAGACATTTACATTCAAGCTTAGGGTCCCCAAATAGAATCAACCCAAAGAATACTATGAGACACATTATCATCAAATTGTGATAGTCACAGACAAAGGAAATTTTGAAAAAACCAAGAAAAAGCAACTTGTTAACATAAAAGTATCCACATAAAGCTATATGAGTGGATTTCTTCATCTAACTCTTGCAGCCTAGAAGAGTGGGGGATGATACTAACAGACACACAGAGAGAGAAACTGCCAAACATTGATTTTTGTTTGCATATACAAAAAAATTACACATATAATGTATATGTTTATATATACATAAGAAGCTCAAACTAAATGAGAGATGTCTTTTTTAGATAAAAACTGAGGGAGGCTGTTGAGAGTAGGCCTTCCTTACAATAAGTGACATATACAGGGCATCCAAGCCAACAGCAGAAGAATGTACATTCTTCTCAAGTGCACACAGACCACTGTGTACAATACATTATATGTTGGGGCAAAACCAAATCTTCACCTGTTTAAGAAGATTAAAACAATTACAGTGACATTATACACTAAAACTGAAATAAACAGGAAAATACCAACAGGAAAATAAGAAAAATCACAATATGTAAAACAAGACACTTTTTGAACAGCCACTGGATTAAAGAAGAAGTCAAAAGGTAATATTAAAAGTATCACAATATAAACAAAAATGAAAATATAGCATGCCAAAAATCTATGGAATACAGAAAAGGCACTAATAGGAAGGAATTTGATAGCAATATATAGTTACATAAAAAAAAATTTCCCAAACAATGTAACTATATACCTCAAGTACCTAGGGGAACTTACAAAATTAATAAATAACCCTGAAATAGCATGATGAAAGAAATAATTAAGGTTGGACAGAAATAAATCAAGATAACCCACCTGAGTGGCTCAGTTGGGTAAACTTCCAACTCTTGATTTTGGCTCAGGTCATGATCTCAGGGTTGTGATACAGAGTGCCACCTTGGGTTTGTGCTGAGCATAAGAGGCTGCTTGGGAATTCTCTCTCTTCTTTTCCCTCTGCACCTCGCCTTGCCCATTCTCTCTCTCTCTCTCTCTCTCTCTCTCTCTCTCTCTCTCTCTCTCTCTCTCTCAAAAAAAAAAAAAAGAAAAGAAAAGAAAAGAAAAGAAAAGAAAAGAAAAAAGATAAATAAATCAAGTAGAGACAAGAAAATTGTTTCGGAAATCAAGAAAACAGAGTTGACAATTTGAAAATATGTGAAAAATAAGCAAATCTTTATCTAGATTAATAGAAGAAAAAAGACTCAGTAAGTAAAATAGAAAATGAAAGAGAGGACATTACAACAGATTCTTATGAAACAGAAAGAATCATAGGACCTGATATAAACAATTATTACAAACAAAGTGGAAAATCTAGAAAAATTAGATAAATTCCTAAAAACACACAACCACCCAAACTGAATTATGAAGATATAGAAAAAATGAACAAACTGATAACAAATGAGATTCAATCAGTAGTCAAAAATCCCAAGGAAAATCAGAACCTGATGGCTTCAGGGGTAAATTCCAAACAAAGATTAATTAATATAAATTCTTCTTCAAGTCTTCCAGAAAAAATGGCAATAAATACCTACATTAAGAAACAAGAAAAACTTCAAATACACATCCTAGTTCTATACAAAAGAAAGAAGAAAAGAACAAACTAAGCACTAGTTTAACAGAAGAAAGGAAATAAAGATTAGAGCAGAAATAAAGGGAACCAAAACCAGGAAAACAGAAAAGGTAAACACAATAAAGATTTGTCTTTTTCAGAAGACAAATTAGACAAACCAAGCTAGACTAATCAAGGAAATAAAGAGAGAAGTACAGTCAACAAAATTATAAATTAAAAAAGATGTATCGTAACATATCACAGAAATACAAAAGATCATAAGAAGATACTATGAACAATTATATGCCAACAACCTAGAAAAAAATAGAAAAAATTCTTAGAAACATAGAACGTACAAGGACTGAAGCAGGAAGAAATTCAAAATCCAGACAAAAATTTCTAGTACAAACTTTGAGGTAAAGCCCACGATCAAATAATTTCACTATCACTAATTCTGCTCAAATTTTTCCAAAAACCAAAGAGGAAGAAACATTCACATTCAGTATTACCCTACTATAAAACCAGACAAAGACATTACTATATTATAAAACTATCAGTCAATATTCTCTATGAATATAGATGAAAACATTTTCAATTTACAGTAGCAAACTGAATTTAGAAGCATAGTCACCGTGATGGAGATTTATTCCTACCATGAAAGGATGGTTTAATATAAAGAAATCAACATATGTCATATTTCACATTAATAGAATTTTTAAAAAATCATATGATTATTTCAGTAGATTCAGAAAAGTATTTTATAAATTCAGAATGTGTTCATGGTATTTTTTTAAACAAATTAGATACAAAGAGAATGTATCTTAACATTGGCTATATTACAACTCCACAGAAAATATACCAAGAAATCAGGAACAAAACCAGGGTGTATACTCTCACTACTCCTATTTAACATAGCCCTGGAATTCCTAGCCAGAGCAATCAGGCAAGAAAAAAAAGTAAGAGTTGTCAGAATTGGAAAAAAAGAAATAGCATTGTCTCTATTGGCAGATACTATTATTTTATAGAGAGAAAATTCGGAAGACTTTTACAAAAACTAAAACAAAAACCAAAAAATGAGCAAACATCACCAAAAAATAACTGTTAGATCTAATCAGTGAACTTAGTAAAGGCGCAGGACACGAAACTAATAAACAAAAATCAGGGCAAGTCTATACAATAAACATGATTTATATAAAAAAGAAATACTAAAATGATCTCCTTTACAATAGGATCAAAAATAATAAAATACTTAAGAATAAATTCAGTTGAGGAGCTGAAAGATCTCCAATAGAAACTGTAAGAAATTGATAAAAGAGATAGAAGACATAAGTAAGTAGAAAGTTATCCTGTGTTCATAGATTGAAAGAATAATATTGTGAACATGTTCATAATATTCAAAGCCATCTATATATTTAATGCAATCCCTATCAAAATTCCCACAGCATGTTTTACAGAAGTAGAACCATATTATTTATATAGAACCATGAACAACACCAAATAGAGTAATCTTCAGAAAGAAGAGCATACTGGGAGGCATCAACTTTCTGATTTCAAAATACACTACAAATCTATTAAATGTATTAAAACATTTGACACTGGCATATAAAAAGACACATACACCAATGGAAAAGAATAAAGAGCTCAGAAATAAGGCCATGGATGAATGTCAACTATGTTTGACAAGAAAGCCAAGAACACTCAATGGAAAAAAACATAATCTCTTCAATATATGGTTTAGGAAAGTTGGCTTTTCATATATTAAAAAAATGAAACTACATTCATCACAAAAATGAATTCAAAATAGATTGAGCTTTAAATGTAAGCCTTGACACCATAAAACTCCTAGAAGAAAAAGTAGGATTAAATCTCCTCAACATGGATCTTGGCATGGTTTTTGGAAATGAAACTTGTCAAGCAACAGCAACAAAAAAATTAAAAAGTGTACTACATAAAACTAAAAAGCTCTACATAGTAACAGAAACCATCAACACAATGAAAAGATAAGCAGTGAAATGGAAAAATATTTGCAAGCCATATATCTGGTAAGTAATTAATATCTAATATAAAAAGAAATTTATTGTTAGTGAAATAATTCAGATATAAAATGAAAAATACTATATTGTCTTACTTATAAGTGGAATCTAAACTAACAAACAGAAGACACATTCATAGAAAGGGAGATTAGATTTATTATCGGAGACAATGAATGAGCCATATCAAAAACAGACGAGATGGTCAAAATGTGCAAACTTCTAATTACTGGATAAATACATAATGTAGATGTAATGTTTAACATGATCACTATACTTACATTTCTGTATTACGTATTTGAAAGTTGCTAAGACAATAAATAGATGCTAAAAGTTCTCATCACAAGGATAATATATTTTTTATATTTATATGAGATGATGGATATTAACTAAACTTATGTGTAATCATTTCACAAAATATGAAGGTCAAATTATTATGCTATATACCTTTAACTTACATAGTGCCATATGTCAATTATAACTCCATAAAACTGGAAAAATTACTAATTTTAAGAATGCCCAGAATTCTGCTGGGATGAGCCGTTGGACAATAACCACAACACAGAAAGAGACATACACACACACACACCCTCCACCTATTCTTTTTCGTTTTTTTTCCCCCTTTGCAGCTTCCAAACCCAATGCTATGCCTTATTATGACTCAAAACATTAAGTGATCAAGATCCAAAAAGCTTGTAAAATTCCTATTTATTATTTGAATGATACAAAGGGTTTGCAAGTATCCAAAGAAAAAAATAAATCATATATTCTGTACACAAATAATACACTGTCCAAAAAGGGGGGGGGGGGGGAGAAACCCTATTCCTTGGCAACAAAATTATAAAACATGGAAGGAAATAAACAAAGACAGGTAAATAGGAAGAGTCCCATTCTCATGGAATGAAAAAAATCAATCATGTTGAAATGTCCATACCATCTGGAAATTTATAGATTTAATGTATTTTTCATCACAACCCCAATGGCATCCTTTACACACAAAGAAAAACAATTATAAAATTATATAAATTCTAAAACATAGTAAATAGCCAAAAGAATTTGGGTAAGAATTAAAAAAGCTGGAAGAATTATACTTCCTGATTTCAAAGTATATTACATAGGTAACAATAACCA
This sequence comes from Cryptoprocta ferox, assembly GCA_028646485.1. Lineage (NCBI taxonomy): Eukaryota > Metazoa > Chordata > Mammalia > Carnivora > Eupleridae > Cryptoprocta > Cryptoprocta ferox. The sequence continues at coordinate 432,549 of JAQQST010000022.1, read as the reverse complement.
AAACAGAAAGTCACTGACATAAAAATAGATAATGAACCAATGAACAGTATAGAGCTCAGAAGTAAATCCAAGTATCTATCGTCAAAAGATCAATAATGGTGCCCAAAAATCCATGAGAAAATCTCTTCAATAGGGAAGAGAAATATTGGGAAAATTGAATGTATACGTGTAAAAAATTGGATACTTTGCTCACAACCTCACAAAAATAAACTCCAAGTGGATTAAGCACTTAAAAATAAAACCTGAAACAGTAAAATTACTGGAAGAAACAGGGAAAAACCTCCTTGACATTGATCTGGACAATTATTTCTTGGATATGACACCAAGAGCACAGGCAACAACAGCAAAAACAGGCGGTGGGATAACATTGAAGTAAAAAGTTGTTACATGGCCCTTGGTACCTGGGAAACAAAAGCAAAAGTAAACTATTGGGACTACATCAAAATAAAAGTGTATGTACAGTGAAGTGAATAATCAACAAAACTAAAAGGCATGGGAGAAGTTTTTTTGCAAATGACATTATTTGTTAAAGGGTTACTATCCAAAATATACTAAGAACTTATAAACTTATAATCCAGTTAAAAAATGGGCAGACAACATGAATAGACCTTTTTTTCCAAAGAAGACATCCAGATGACTAAAAGACACATGAAAAAATGCTCAACATCACTCATCATCAGGGAAATGGAAATCAAAACCACAATGAGATATCACCTCACATCTGTCAGAATGGCTCAAATTAACAATACAGGATACAATAAGCATTGGTGAAGATGTGAACAAAAGAAAACCCTTTACAGTTGGTGTGAATGCAAACTGATGCGGCCACTCTGGAAAACAGTATGAAGTTTCCTCAGAAAGTTAAAAATAGAACTACCCTGAACAATTGCACTTCTATGTATTTACATACATACACAATTGCACTTTTATGTATAAAAATACAGATCCAAAGGGGTATATGTATCCCGATGTTTAAAGCAGCAATACCAACAATAGCCAAATTGTGGAAAGAGCCTAAATGTCCATTGATTGATGAATAAAGAAGATGTAGAATATATACAATGGAATATTACTCAGTCTTAAAAAATAATGAAATCCTGGCATTTGCAATGACATAGAGCTAGACAATATTTTTCTAAGTGAAATAAATCAGTCAGAAAAAATACTATATGATTTCACTCATATGTGAAATTTAATAAGTGACACAGATGACAATAGTGGGGAAAAAAAAGAGACAGAGAGGCAAACCAGGAAACAGGCTGCTAACTGGAGAGAACACACTAAGGGTTAGTGGAGGGGAGGTAGGCAAGGGTACCTTAAAGAGTACTAAGGGGTACTAAGAGGGCAAGAGGAGGTGCCGTCAATCCCCACTACTGAGACTGGTGAAGGGAGAGTAGGGCCCGAGTGAGACGGCAGGACGGAAAAGGTAGCCCCCGTGTCCACCTCCTCTTGCCCAGTTAGAACCCTTCCACTCTCTTGCTCACTTGATGGATTCCCCTTCTCTCACTCCTTTCTTGTTATTCCATCATGTCCTGTTCCTCTCCTGGGACGTGATCTCCTCCAAAAACTGGGGGCCTCAGTTTTGTATCCACCCCCTTTCTGCTCAAACCACTCTCTTACTGATGCCTCTTCTCTCCCCGGATCCCGACTCGCATTCCTTCCCTCCCCGACCCCGCCAACCTGTCTGGGACACTTCCAAACCAGTGGTCACCACTCACCACCAACCCGTGCACGTTCGCCTTATACTGGGAGCTGGCTTTCCCTCGCAGGCCCAGTTCCCCATATCAGAAGCCCCCAGATGGGGCCCTAAGCCTATCATTACCCACCTGTTAGAACAGGGGCTCCTTATTCCTACTAGCTCCCCTTGCAATACCCCCATTCTTCCTGTCCGCAAACCCTCAGGAACCTCCTGGCCGGTCCAGGACCTCCGCCTCATAAATGGGGCAGTAGTGCCCCTACACCCAGTAGTCCCCAATCCTTACACCCTTCTCTCTCACATTCCCCCTTCCACCACTCACTTTACCGTCCTTGATCTCAAAGACGCCTTCTTCACGGTGCCTCTACACCCAGACTCTTGCTTTCTGTTTGCCTTCACTTGGGATGACCCTGACACCCGCACCTCTGGTTAGCTTACTTAGATGGTCCTTCCACAGGGTTTTAGAGGTAGCCTCCACATGTTTGGACAGGCCCTCACCAGAGACCTCACGTCTTGCGACCTAGAGCCAAATACCCTCCTCCAGTCCATGGATGACCTCTTACTTTGTAGCCCTTCTCTTCATCACTCTCAAAAAGGGACCGCCACTCTCCTAAACTTTTTGGGCACACGGGGCTACCGAGTTTCTCCATCTAAGGCACAACTATGTATTCCCACTGTCACACACCTAGGAATTTCCCTAACCCCCACCTCGAAGGGACTCACCACCGATCGCATCCAACTTCTGCGGGATCTCCAGCCGCCCAAACCACAGATTAGATCCTTTCCTTTCTGGGACTGGCAGGGTTCTTTCGACACTGGAATCCCAATTTTGCCATCCTGGCCAAACCCTTACACCAGGCTGCCAAAGAGACCCCCGCAGGGACACTCACAACCACAAACTTAGACAACATTTTCCCAAACTCTGAGATACCCTGACCACTGCCCCTACTCTTACTCCCCCCAACCCCTCTCCTCCTTTCCACCTATTCACAGATGAGCACACAGGAATAGCTACAGGTCTCCAGGCTCAAGCACTAGGCCCCGACTACCATGCCATCGCCTAGCTTTCAAAACAACTAGATCCTACTGTTAGAGGGTGGCAGCCTTGCCTCTGCGCTTTGGCAGCAGCCCCGGAACTCACAAAAGAGGCCCTCAAGCTCACTCTGGGACAACCCCTAATGGTCTTTTCCTCCCATCACCTCACTGAACTCCTAGGCCATAAATCCCTAGCCCACTTCGGACCTTCTCGAGTTCAACTGTTCCATCTTCTCTTTATCGAAAACCCACATATCACTCTACTGCCTTCCCCTGCACTCAACCCAGCCACTCTCCTACCCACTCCTACCTCCCAGCCCTCTCTCTCACATTCTTGCCCTCAACTCATATTTGCCCTTACCTCCCTCGTCCTGGTCTCCACGACCAGCCTTTACCACATGTAGATCGTATCCTTTTTGTTGATGGCAGTTCTGCACTTGGACCCGACGGCTGGCAACGAGCAGCTCATGCAGTGGTAACCTTAACCGACACCGTTGAGGCGGCTTCACTCCCAAAGGGGACCACCTCCCAAAAGGCTGAGCTAATAACTCTCACTAGTCCCTTCAACTCTCCACAGGACAGATTGTTACCATCTACACTGACTCCAATATGCTTTTCTCATTACCCACCCACACTCAATTCTCTGGCAAGAGCGAAGCTTCCTCACCACTAAGGGAAACCCAGTGATTAATGGCCCCCTCATCATGAAATCTTTCAGAGGCACTCCACTCTCCTAACCTGGTTAGTGCCAATTCTAGGGCCCCTCCTAATCCTTTGCCTTTTATTAATGCTGGCTCCTTGGATTTTAAAGTTTCTCCCGGAACGGATCCATGAGGTCTCCTGGGTCACAGTCAATCAGCTCCTACTGCACCCTCATACCCGGCTCCCAACCGAAATCCTGACTGCTGATGAGACCCCACACCACCCCTCTCCAGCAGGAAGTAGTCAGATTTGAGTCGGCGCCCATCATACCAAAAATGTCGGGATGTTTGGCCACGGAGGCAGGTATGAACTTCAGGCGCCCAGATAACAAGAAACCACTCACTATCTCAACATTACCCCACCTGGAGACCTTCAAGGGAACCATTCATCAAACCTTTCTGCCCTAAACAATGGACACATCCCTCCTGTTTCTGGAACAAGAAACAGCTACCAACAAATCACCTTACCTAAACATGTCAATACTTCATACCCCGCCAGCCAATGCCATAAAAATCCACTACCCCACTCTCGGGGGCGACTTCCCTGGCCCCTTTCTGTGCGGACCAGAGAACCTCACCAGAGAGTGCTCTCAATAAAGGCTTTTTTACTTCCATATCTGGCCTCGGTTTCTGCATCGTGCTCGCTACATTAAAGTAGGTAGCTCAGTCAATTAAGCACCTCACTTCAGCTTATGTCATGATCTCAAGGTTTAGGTTTGTGGGTTCAAGCCCCATAAAAGACAATCTTATTGATGAAGGAGCATGAGGCACACTGAAGGGCAAAGCACAAGCTAGCACCAGCCCCCCCACAGCCCAGGAGGAATATGTATGATATTCCTCCAACATTTCTGACTACCCAAGAGAAAGGAAAGGGGTTTAAGTGCTTGCCATGGTTTGTGGGAAATTAAGCAAATGAAAAATGAAATTCCTGTACTGCCTACAGCCCATTGAGAAGTCCTTGAGACTGGCAGAGTGACATCCCTCTAGGAGCTCAGCTGCAATGATGACACTTTGCGGCAAAAGAGAATCTTGACTTAACATTATCCAAACCTTGAGGACACTGTCAGTCAGTTCCCTTTATCTCAGCTGTTCCAGGATATGTGCTGGCAATCATGCTGCAAGCTTATTCCCCACCCCACTCCCATATGTATCTGAAGGGTCCTGTAACTGAGTTTTATTAAACAGTGATAAATGGTGTTTCCCTAGCAACAGCTAGTCCCTCAAGGTCCTGGAAACCTTGCTTCCAAAATTCCTGAGGGACTTACTCTATCCCTGACACCCCTCCCCCAAACTAAGGGAATATAACAAGTTACTCATTACAGCTCTTCCTGTCCACAGGTTCTTGTCCCCATGCTTTAATATCACATTTTTGCACCAAAGACATCTTCAAGAATTCTGTCTTGGTTGTCATCTCTGGACCACCCCACCATCACCTCAAAACGTCACCATTATCAATGGCCTAATCTTCAGAACCCTTTAGACCCCGTTTCCTGGAACCCCAACATCACCTTTCGCCTCCAATGGGGATGGATGGGGAATAAAGGCAAGAAGGAAATGACAGGTCAAAATAAATTTCTTTCTTTTTCATTTTTTAAATGTTTTATTTATTTTTTGAGAGAGAGAGAGAGTGAGAGAGCAGGGGAAGGTCAGAGAGAGAGGAGGACACAGAATTTGAAGCAGGCTCCAGGCTCTGAACTAGCTGTCAGCACAGAGCCTGATGTGGGGCTAGAACCCACAAACCATGAGATCATGACCTGAGCCGAAGTCAGGCAAAGTCAGACGCTTAACTGACAGAGCCACCAGGCAAAATAAAGAAATAAATTTCTTTACAACCTGCAACTGTTGACAAATACTTGAGGAAAGTACGGAGTATAACATCCCTCTGGGAACTCCCTATTGTCTTAGTGTTTTGCTAGAGGGAAAAACAACCTTAGCTTGACAATACGTATGCCATCCATACTGTAAGACTTTAGCATATAAAAGTCTCTTTGGAAACTTCCCTTTTGACTTTACCTCCCCCAACTCTATAGCATATAACCAGTTATTCCTCACAACCCCAGTGCAGCTGTCTCTGCCCATAGATCATGTCCCTGTGCTTTAGTAAAATCATCTTTTTGCATCAAAGATGTCCTCAAGAATTCTTTCTTGGTTGTCAACTCTAGACCCCATGAACCCTACCATTCCTCCCAAAACCTCATCAAAAACAGCCAAACAATGACTAGTTTCCTATGGTTTTTAGTCTTTATATTCCCGTTAGCAGTCCCAGATAAACTTATTAAATCAAACTGAGTATACTAACAGTTCTTCTTGTGCCATGGGGCACTATCCCCACCAAATAACAAGCAAGAAGATTTTCCATACCTGTGCTATTGTGACATTATCTCTTAAGTTTACCACAAGTTGTCTAGTTTAGGAAAACAACAAACATAAAGACAATCAGAACTAGAATTTAACATCCATAACAGTGCATTGTAGAAATATAATTTTTCTGGGGTGCCTGGGTGGCTCAGTCAATTAAGTGTCTGATTGCAGCTCAGATCATGATCTCATGGTTTGTGGGTTTGAGCCCCACATTGGGTTCTGTGCTGACAGCTCAAAGCCTGTAGCCTGTTTCAGATTCTGTGTCTCCCTCTCTTTCTGCCCCTCTCTTGTTTGCACTGTCTCTCTCTGTCTCAAAAATAAATAAACATTTAAAAAATATAATTTTTCTTTCAAGTAACACATTTCCAGAAACAGCCAAATCAGGATTAATTTGTTTGTAAAGCAAGTCCAATTTTAACAAACTTTGCCTAATTATTTATAAAATTTCAGCAAAAACAGCTATTGATAATATAGATCTTTTAAATTTGCTTTGCTGGAACCTTTGTAAGGCATCTCCAGATTGAGCTTTTAGTAGCCTCTCCAGGCCAGAAGCCAAGCCAAGTACTTGCCGTCAGACATGCCAGTGTTAATACCTGTAGAATTCAGCGAATTCCACTTCACAAGGTCCCCAAGGTACCCTGAGGTTCCTGCACCTGCCAGGAAGAGACATTCTTTATTCATCTGATAAGGCTGCTGGGAACTCTGTAAGCAAGGTATCAGGTCAACATTTTCAAGGAATTTATTAGCTTGATGTTTCATAAAGTAAATCTTAGATTCTTAGTTCCTTTAAGATTGTCATATCTGGGTCTATGCAGGACTCTCAAATATGACATTCCAGTCAAATCCTTGGTAAAATAACTAGGATTTCCAGGAGAAGATTCTTATTGAACTTATGCAAATAACCATAATTGCCAAAAAGAAAGAATACTTACTAAGACCTTTTGAATTTCAGACAGTTCTGACAGAGAGAAAAGATAAGTTTGTTTACAAATGAATACTTTTATCACATTTTTGTAAAACATAATATCTTAATAGAATGTTTTTTTTTTAATTAAGACTCAGTTCCTTACATGTGAGGAGTCTTAATCAACCATCTTTATTTGAGGAAGTACCTTATTTTTTTAAATGTTTTTATTTATTTATTTTTGAGAGAGAGAGAGAGCGCGAGCAGGGGAGGGTGAGAGAGGGAGACACAGAATCTGAAGACAGGCTCCAGGCTCTTGCACTAGCTGTCAGCACAGAGCCCGATGCGGGGCTTGAACCCAAGAACCTCGAGATCATGACCTGAGCCAAAGTTGGATGCTTAACCGACTGAGCCACCCAGGCGCCCAGAATGTTGTTGTTGTTGTTGTTTTAATTTGGAAGAGAACCAGCAATGTTTCCAAGAAGAGTTAAAAAAAACTTAGTCTTTCTTAGTTCATGTAGTCCCACATTACTAACTGTTGTTCACTTTGAATGTAGCTTTTTAGTTCTGGAAAATTTCACCCAGTTTACTATTAATTTTAAAGATGTCAAATACCTGTATTTGTCCTACATGCCCTTCTTATAAATCTCCTTGAAGATAACATGTTTTGTTAGAGCATCAGAGCAATAACTATAAATGACAAAAGAGTCAAAAAAGGACATGGTACAATATGATGAGACTTCCTTATAATAGAATTGACAAGGTAATCCAGTTATTTCTGTGACACATAATACTCTGATAATCAGAATATCAAGTGATGACCATATACCAAAACATATTAAACCTTTAGAAATTTGAGCAGTTATATTTTCATATATTTGAGCAGTTATAGTATTTAGCTGTGCAATACAACCTAATGTTTACCATCATCCATCCATAAGTGGATATGGCTTTCCACTTAACATACCAAAAGGCCTAATTGGTCAAAAGGATTTCATTTGCAATTTAAATCCTTGGGCCCTTGTTAAAACCTTAGAAAGATATAAAGCCCTTCCTAAATAGAATTCCAGATCATTACAAACTTAAAATTTTAAATGATTTATTTAACCAAGATGGCAATAAGAGATTCCAAAAACAAATATGTAGAGGTACATAGTTGTTAGCAAGACTTAGCTCCTTTAACATTGAACAGTTTTTAACTTTAAGTAATCAAAGACCCGATAAAGATGAAACATAAAGCTTTGGTTTTCCTGGCAGACAAAAGAGAAAAACAACCTTTGCATGTATTTTTATCCAGAAGAGATCAACAATTCAAGTAAACTTTGTCCTTTTGAACAGAATTGAAAGCAGAATTTTAATCTTATACCAGAGCACTTTTAAAATCCATCCATTGCAACCTTAGTCCATCCTGACCACATATAAAATTCCTTTCCAAAGATTTCCCTTCTATAACCTTCAACAACATTCCTTTGCAATCAGGTTGTGTCCCAAGCCATTTCTCTCCAAACAACCAATATCATTTGGGACAAAATTACTTTCTTTTGCCTTCAACAAAAATGTATTTTCATTCATTATATCTATCTTACACATCTCCTACTTGTTTACCTACAAAGCTGTTTCCCTTATTTCCATCAGTTTTAACTACATTTAGCAGAATTTTAACTCTTAGAAATGTTAGTCTCCGGTGAAGCTAAGTAGTAATCAATTTGTAATCAAGTACGAACTGTTACACCAGAATTCTTTAGATGACAAATTTATGAACCACTTAAGCACAAAGCATCATTTTCAATAGACCCAAATAGCTTTAGTTTCTCTGCGATATGTTAAAAACACAAACTTATGTTTAGTAACCAATGCTTTAGCATTCCATTCTATTTGTAGAAGATGTAGATATCCAATTAATTCAATCGCAATTATCATGCAGAAGCAAAATTTTAAAGTTTCAGGTTGTCAAAGACTTTTGAATAATTGAACAATTACCCATGAGAACTTTGAGACAGACAAAATTAACCATTATTTTAAGTGATCTTTTCTTAACAGTTTTATTGAGGCATAGTTAACATACAATAAATGCACAAATTTAAAGTGTACAATGAGATTTGTTTTGACATACATATAGACTCAGGAAAAAAATCACCACACTGTCTTGATTATGCAGTTCCACATTAAGTCTTGAAATCAGGTAGGATTTTCTTTATTCTTTTTCAAAGAAGATGGGGCTATTCTAAGTCCTCTCTGTTTTCATATGAATTTTAGAATCAGTTTATCTATTTCCACACACAGATAAACAATGCTGGGAATTTTTATTGGCATTGTATTAGATCCATAGATCAATTAGGGAATAATTTACATATTAACAATTTTGAGTCTTTGCCAAATATCTATTTTCCTATCAAGTATTGAGAGAGATGTATTAAAATCTATGACTAAAATTGTGGATTTGTCAATTTATTAGTTGCAGATCTGTCTGTTTTAGTGTCATGTATTTGAAGAGCTAATGTCTATTAGGTGCATAAACATTTAGAATCATATGTCCTCATAATAAATTGATCCCCTTATCATTATGAAATTATCTTTTTTCCTGGTAAGAGACTTTTCTCTGAAATCTACTTTGTCTGATTTTTTAAATATAATTTATTTATTTTTTAATTTACATCCAAGTTACTTAGCATATAGTGGAACAATGATTTCAGGAGTAGATTCCTTAATGCCCCTTACGTAACATTTAGCCCATCCCCCCTCCCACAGCCCCTCCAGCAACCCTGTTTGTCTTCTATATTCAAGAGTCTCTTACATTTTGTCCCCTCCTTGTTTTTATATTCTTTTTGCTTCCCTTCCCTTATGTCCATCTGTTTTGTATCTTAAAGTCCTCATATGGGTAAAGTCATATGATATTTGTCTTTCTCTGACCGACTAATTTCACTTAGCAAAATACCCTTTAGTTCCATCCACGTAGTTGCAAATGGCAAGATTTCATTCTTTTTGATTGCCGAGTAATACTCTATTGTATAAATATACCATATATCATCTTTTTCCATTCATAGGTCGATGGACATTTGGGCTCTTTCCATAGTTTCGCTATTGTTGATAGCACTGCTATAAACATTAGGATGCATGTGCCCTTTAAAAACAGCATACCTGTATCCTTTGGATAAACACCTGGTAGAGCAATTGCTGGTTCATAGAGTAGTTCTATTTTTAATTTTTGGAGGAAACTCCATACTATTTTCCAGAGTGACTGCACCAGTTTGCATTCCCATAAGTCATCTTTTTGATAACAAATTGCAACAGAGACATGACCTTACTTGACCTTCAACAAACATCAATAGTATAAGTTCCATATTTAATGCTGTTAACTGTAAAGGCACATCTATCTTAATTAAACCAATAAGCTTATATTAGTTTAAATACCAAATATATTCCACCTGTGTCCATTAAAAGTCAATCACTTGTTCCCCATTGTCAGGTTTACCTGGGACACCAGTGGGGGAATCTGAAGGAGGCCATCCAAGTGGGTGAGCTTGGCTTTGCTCCTTCACATCAAGGGGGGAAGGAGGAGCCAATGGTGCCTAAGACACTGAGGATGGTATAGGAACTAGTTGTGCAGGCTCCACACAAGGAGGTGCAGAAACAGGAGCTGGTAGGGGGAGGGGGGATGCGGTGAAGCAGAAGAGGTGAGTTGTTAGCAAAAGTCAGAGAAGGAGGATTTCTGGTTCTAAATCTTGTCAGCTGGGACTGAGGAAGAGATGTCATGTTTTTTTGCCACCAAAGTGAAAATAAGGAATCTATATTGGGCTGGAAAAGACAGGGAATTTCCCTGAAACAAATGGAGTTTCAGCAGCTGCTTCAAGTCGTCGTCGTGAGGCAGACTAATCATCGTTGGCTCCAGTTATAGCTGTTAACCTGGGAAATGAGTAAGAGATATGCCCCCATATTTTTAGGAAGAGGAACAGAGTGTCAGTGCCCCTTCTATCAGGGATGGCCTATATTTCCTCTAGCAACTGAGATTTATCATGAGGAGACCTATTTAGACATCCAATATATCAGGAGGGACTTTACTGGCCTGGGTACTGACCAAACACATTCTGCATGAGGCCCTTGGTCTGAGTTCTGATTCAGAGCTGTGAAGGCCCTATTTCCTGAAGAAGACATCTTACTGCTAAATCCTACTAAGGCCATGCAGTGTTACAGGAGATCAGTCCTTTTTACATCTTTAAGCCAAATTGTTTCCAGGTGGGTTAAAAAGGCATCCCAAGGTCCATAGATGGGTGTCTAGTATGCCAAGGAGAATCCTTGGCAATTGAGAAGCTCCCATGCTCCTCCTAGAGAGAAAGTAGAAAGAAAAGAAAGAGAAGGTCCATTACCCCTGGAATCTGCCCCCTCACCGCAACTCCCAGGTGGTATCCCACACACAGGTTATGACAGACTTTCCTGGTGTCAAAGCGACCCAAGGCGTCCCTCAAATGAAGTCACTATGACCACCGGCCAGCTGACTAAGGACTCCTAAGGAGGGATGCTAGTGTTCCCCAACTTCCCCACTGCATTCTAGACTAAAGATGGGTGTCTAGTATGGACCAAAATACTGTACCCTGAAGCCTGTGGCCTAAAAGGCCATGCCTCAAACAACATGCCCTGATGGTCATGACTTGATTATCTAGACTGTAAAGAGCATTCCATGGAGGGCATGTTTCAGTATCTTGAAGAACCTGCTCTTTTTAACCCATAGAAAACACTAGAAAATTTCCCTTTCACAAAGGGAAATTACCCAGTTTTGTAACTTAAGTAGTAGTTAGTAGAAGACATTGACTGAAAACAGTAAAGGCAGAAACCTATCATGACCTACGTGACATTCCCACACTTAACAGTCTACACAGCCAGTTTCTTAGGAAATGGTCCCCAGTTGGGTTTTAATTCAACTGGAGTCAGAGTGGCTAGACCAGAGATTGGAGGGGATCATGTTAGACCAATGAGGAGGAAACCTCACACAGGAGTCTTAGGATTGGCAGTCGTCCTGGTGACTCAGGAGGCTGTCCCGTGTCCTAGGCAGACAACTCTGTATAAGGACAGGAATAAACTGAGGGCATCAAGTTTCTGGGTCTTATTACCATTCCTGCCAGGGTACTAATTTCCAGCCAAAAGGCAGGCTTTCTTCTCCCTATAGAGTGGTCACAGGCTAGAGGATTTAAGCCTGAGCAATTAACATGGGAAAGTGTTCCAATAAGACCATACTCTTCAAAAGGCCCCTGAAATGAGAGTAAAGGAGAGAAAGAGAATGTATTCTCACCATATTTGCACAGGCAGAATCCAGATGAAAAGACTCATAGTCCCACATTGGGTGCCAAATGATGAAGTTTTGGGGTGATCCATAGGCAACAGCCAAGAAAGAATTATTGAAGATGTCTTTGGTGCGAAAAGGTGATTTTATTAAAGCATGGGGATAGGACCCATGGGCAGAAGAACTGCAATGGGGTCACGATAGGTAATTCATTATATCCCCTCAGGTTGGGAGGGGGTCAGGGACAGAGTAAGTGTCTAATGTATTTTTGGAAGCAAGGTTGTCAGGACCTTGAGGAGCTAGCTGTTGCAAGATAAACATCATTTACTACCATTCAGTAAACTTCAGTCATGAGACCCTTCAAATGTATATCAGTAGCCATATGATGTAGCAGGATCGCCAGGATATATCTTGGCAGGATATATATGTGCTGCACCAGTATAATTATTTTTTAAATTCACATTTTTAAATTTAAATTATAACATAATTTAAATAATTAAAACAATTATAAACATAATTTAAATAATTAAAACAAATTATGTTTTAAATTCACTATATGTTTTAACATATAGTGCTGTATAGGTTTCAGGAATATAATTCAGTGAATCATGACTTATACAGCACCCAATGCTCATCACAGGAAGTGCCCATCTTACTGTAATGTCCATCACCCATTTAGCCCATCCCCCCAGCAACCTCCCCTACAGCAACCCTATCTGTTTTTATCTTACTCATTTTGCTTTGCCTTCTCCTCTCTTACATGGTTTTTTTCCCTTAATTTCCACATATGAGTGAAGTCATATATTTGTCTTTCTCTGATGTATTTTACTTAGCATAATACTCTCTAATTCCATCTATGTTGTCGCAAAAGGCAAAATTTCACCAATCTTTTTGATTCGTGAGTAATATTCTACTGTATATATACACTGGTAGTATTTTTTGTGAGAGCAGTACATGGCTCTTGCACTCTTCATTTGCCTTCCTGGGTATATCAACAACGAAATACCCTCATTCATGTCATTTGCCTCTGTCTTATTCCTTTTTTTTTTTAATGTTTTATTTATTTTTGAGAGACAGAGACAGACAGCGTGAGCAGGGAAGGGTCAGATAGAGAGGGAGACACAGAATCCGAAGGCAGGCTCCAGGCTCTGAACTAGCTGTTAGCACAGAGCTGGACCTGGAGCTCGAACCCACGAACCATGAAATCATGACCTGAGCCGAAGTCAGACACTCAACCGACTGAGCCACCCAGATGCCCCACCTTTGTCTTATTCCTAAGCCTTTGTTAGTAAACTTGAATGGTAAGGCAATATGCATCCTTGTCCCCTATACAGAAAGAGCAAGTTTGCTTATGACAGTATAAAAATATGGAATTCCCAAGCTCACTGTTCTTCAGCTGTGATACAAACATCACACCTATGACATCCACAAATACCCCTTTATATCATTTCTGTGGATTTTAGGAAGAAAGGAGACCTGCAAACTTGAATATCATGCTCTTGTTCCACAGAGTTAGGTAAAGTCATTCCAATTTGAGAAACAAACAGACCTAGCTCAGGTCTAAACAGGAAATTTAGAATAAAATCTCTGAAATGTACTTACTTAGCAAAAACTGAGTTCTGAACTTTACAGGATGGATGTATATTTCAGTGAACATATTTATCAGGAAAAAAAAGTGTGTGTCTAAATATCACCCATATTCAAGACTCTTCATGGAAACAGTAAGGCAAGAAGCAGAAAGCAAAAATATGACCTCGATAATGTTTTGCTTACAATTATTACAAGCAGGCACATTTGGGGTTCAATGTATATTTTGCTAGGTAGTAGACTTCCGTTTTTCACTTCCTATTTGATGATCTTGACCAACTAATCTACTCTCTAAATTTTCCTTTTCAGAATATTTGGGAGATGTGTTTTGAACACTTGTTTATGGAAATAACTACTAAGGACATCTCTATCAATAGCATTATCTGCAGTCTTCAATGTATTGATGCTAGCAGTTAGCCACAAAAAAAGAATACAAAGCGGAAAACTGTTTATATAAAAATATATATGTATATATATACACATATATATGTACATGTATACAAATACTGTTACACCATGAGGAAGTGGGACTTATCCCAGAAATACAAGATTGTTTACACATATGTAAATCAATTGAATATATTAATGAAGTACAAAACCCACATGGTCAGCTCAATATATCTCGCATAAAGTAATGAGCTTTCCTATTATTCACCCGGAGAGGTGGTGCTGAACCACTGGATCCTGTACAATCACCACTTCTTCCTACCTCTGAGCCCCCAAGCAAGCGCATCAGGACAGAATTGGTTGTCTATGAAGAAGGCACGGAGGAGGGAACAGGTGAGCCCAAAATGTGCCGCGCTGATCGTCCACATACAGGGTATAAGTCAGTGCTCAGTCTCAGCACCTCTTTATCGAGGTCTACCTCTCTTCTCTCCATTAAGTAAAAATTTAAGCCTGGTGACGTTTTCATCCTGGTTAGCTGGCTGGGCAGATTCATAATGTAACAAAACCCAGCGATGCAAGTGAAACTGTCATAGCGACGCTGCTGCGTCACCACATACGATTAATCCTTTCCTCTAAACACGTAGTTACCCTTCTGTTGTTGCTGCCTTACCTGTTCAGGCCACCCACTGTACCAGCAGATTCCCAGTAGTAATATGACCCTTTTTCCTTAGTTGGGCTGGTCCCCGACCTAGCTTTTTCGCTAGGGCGGTCTAGAGCCGAAGGTTAGAGAACCGTGTTGTAGAGCATAGTGAGGGTGGTGCGACAGCCAAAGACCCGAGGGTGTCCTTACCCCAGACCTTCAGGTTCAAGGGTTCTCAATCAGGACTACACTTCTGGATTCCCACAAACACTCCTTAATTCCGGGGGAGTGAAGACAAAACGGGTGGGGCAAAAGGGGAAAAAGCCTGAACAGCTGAGGGAAAAGAGGCTGGGCTGGAGTAGGTGTAGGGCCGAGGGGCGGGACTTGGAAAGGGCGGGGGCCCTGGAGGCTCTGGGGCTGGTGGGAGTCTGCGCCTGTGCAGTTGCCACCGGCTGGGCGGGTTTTTTTTTTTTTTTTTTGGTTCGGTGGATCCGCCATATTGAAGAGGACAGGCCTAGACGGTTGCTTGAGCCCCAACCTCCCCGCACCCCGCCCTTTAGGGGCTTTCTTGATCCAACCCCTTTCAGCGTCAAGCAGCTTAGACTAGGCCTTTTGGGCGCTCGCCCCGGCTGCCGCCTCTCCCACACGGGAGGCGGCCGCCTCAGTGCCTGGGGTCGGCGTCAGGAGCAAAGAGTCGTGGAAGGAGCAGGCCCGGAACGGCGATCTAGGAGAGGTGAAGCCAGCCCGGTGGGAGTCCTGAGAAGAGGTGACGCAGGACAAACGCACCACCTGGAGCTCTTCTAAGCCCAGCGAGAGCCCCTTACTCTAGGGGGAAAAATAGGTAAGAGAACCACTGCGTGCGAAGAATGGATTGGGTGGTTTTTCTTCACCGCCTTAGTCACAGGCGTGGCTGTAGCGGTTTTTGTTTTTGTTTTTGCCAGACTTGGGACTGAATATTGCTGCTGCCTGCCGCCTTCGCATCCTCTGGTGTTGGGGTAAATTACCGGTGTCGTACAGGGAATAGCTACTTGCCCCTTTCCGGACCCACAGCAGGATCTAAAAGAATTCAAGGACTAGGGGCTTGTGAGTATTTGTTTCCTTTACTAGCCAGACGAGCCCTGGGTAGGCTTTCGATTGGGGAGAGCGCTAATGGGTGCCGAGCCGGCTTTCTAGAAACAAGTCGGTATTTGGGACTGTAAGGGAAAATGGCTGACGGCTCAGACCCGCTCCCCCCCGCCCCATCACCTCTCTTGTTTACCGTAGTCCCCTATTTGTTCTCCCGTTCTAAATGCTCCGGAGTATTGTATTTGCAGTACAGTCTCAAAATCCCAAGCGGGCCTTCTCGCTAGACTCGATATCGAACGCCTTACTGAGGTGCAGTGATTTGGAGTAAAGCTAGGCCACAGTTATACCTGGCTTCCTGGCTCACGGTTTTCGCCTTCCGCAGTACCTAGAGAGCGTGGGACAGTTTTTGCTTTTTGCCTTCTTTCAAAGTGCTGAGAGCTAACGGACGGTGAAAGATGTCTTCCTGTAAAAATCGATTTCACGTTAGCTTTTACCTGTTCCTCACTGTTACACAGAGCGTTTTTGAGTTGGTAGTAAAATCTCATTGTGATTTCGTACATGGATTTTTTCATTATAAAATGTTAATTTGGGGTTATGGGACATAGCATTGTGGGAAATACATTTCAGGGAGGGATCCTACAAATGAGACCATTTATGCTCTTTTATGGATTTTTCATTATACTACTTGAATATTCCTTTGTGAAGTTTCTTCCACAGGTATTTACAACTGAATAATTTTTAAAGATAGTTTCTGAATTCAACTTAGTCACTGGTAAATGTGGATTAAATTACTAATCTTGTAATTTTTAAGGGGGACAGTGTAGTAGTATTTTCTTATCAGGAAACACGTTCATTTTGTGAATCACCTAACATTTATATACTTACGCTTTTAAAAAAGTCAACAGGTTTTTTGATGAGAAAACATTAAGTAGATGTTTTCTTGAATCTTACCACAACAAATTATATGGTGAATAAGAAAACTAAAGTGGCTATCTTAAACCCTAATTTTGAAGTGACTTAAAACAGACTTTAGGTTCTTTTATTTTCTTTGCTCTCCTAATTTAATTGTCATTTTTGCCTAAACAAAACTGGAAAGTTTAAAAACATGTTTACAAAGAATTGTTATTTTTCTGATTTCAGAAACATGCCTGTCGTTTCAACTGAAACACTAAAAATTTTATTGTTCCAGTGTCTGAAAGCCTGGAAAGCTTGAAGGACTTGGATTTAGTGTTGAGTGTCACTTGAGAATTTATTTCATTGATTTAAAGATAATGTTTTTACATTTTAAGTATACAGTTTTTACATGATTGTTTAACAGATTATATTGTTTTAATGTTTACTTTCTTTTATTGGTTTACTCCAAAAATACCTAACTTATAGGTCTAACTTAAGGTAATTTTTGTAGCCACTAAACAGCAAACAGGTAACTTTTACCTTGAGACATTACTGAACAGAAATTCTCAAATAGAATTTACCTAATAGTCTTTTTTTTTCCCCTTGGAATTTTGAAATGCATTTTCAATATGTAGATAAGAAACATTTGGTATCTATTTCAAGTTTTTTTCCTTAATGAGATATTTATAATGCAGGTTATGGTTATTGCAATTGGATGACTGTCAAGAAATGAAGCATTTAAGTTACTGTTTAGCTGAACAAATGTTCACTTTCTTAGCTTTCTAATATTTTTACCTTTGTTTCAACATTTTAATGGAGACACTATCCTTTGCTTACACTGAATTAAAGGTAATTACCTTAATAAGGAGTTTTTCTTGTTTTGGTATATGTTAAAGGATACATACTTGTGTTATGTCTTGGTTACCAGGTAAATTTTTCTGCATCTTTTTTGAGGTATATTTTTGCATACTATAGAATTTATTCCTTTTTATTCAATTTAGAATTAGGAAAACAGTACCCAATTCAGTATTTTAAATATTTTCATCACTGCAGTTCCTCCTGATCATTAGCTTTTATTTTTTTCCCTTCCCCTAGCTCCAGGGAATTTCTCATCTTTGTATCTCTATAGATTTGTTTATCTTGAGTATTTCACATGCCATCGTATAATATTATTCTTTATATTTGGCTGCTTTCACTTAGATGATGTTTTTGAGATTCATTCCTGCTGTATTGTGGCCTCTATTTAGTATGGGCATAAAGCTGCTAGGAACATTGTAAGTTTTGGTATATGAATAGTATAGGTAGATACCTAGAAGCAAAATTGTTGGATTGCATTGTAAATTTATGTTTAGTTTAAGAAACTGCCAAATCATTTCCAAAGTGATATTATTCCTATCAGTAGTTTATGAATTTTCTAGTTCTCTGCATCCTGACTTTTAGTTATACCCATGTCAGTGGATGTGCAGTACTATCTTGTAGTTTTAATTTGCGTTTGCCTAATAACTAATGATGTATGCTCAGTGGATGTTTATAAATCTCTGGAGAAGCGTATATTCAGATGGTGCTTTTTCTCAGTTTAGGTTATATTTTTTATTTGACATGATTTGCAGTGTTTCCTCCTAGTCTCTGCTTTCTTAATGGTATCTTTTCAGTGCAGTTTTTCTTTCTTTCTTTCTTTCTTTCTTTTTTTAAATTTACATCCAAATTAGTTAGCATATAGTGCAACAATTTTCAGGAGTAAATTCCTTAATGCCTCTTACCATTTAGTCCATCCCCATCCCACAACCCCTTCAGCAACCCTCTGTCCTCTATTATTTAAGAGTCTCTTATGTCTTGTCCCCCTCCATGTTTTTATCCTTTTTGCTTCCCTTCCCTTATGTTCATCTGTTTTGTATCTTAAATTCCACATATAAGTAAAGCCCTATGATACTTGTCTTTTCTCTGACTAATTTTGCTTAGGATAACTCTCTAGCTCCATCCACGTAGTTGCAAATGACAAGATTTCATTCTTTTTGATTGCAAAATAATACTGTATTATATGTATATACCATTTTTTTATCCACTCATCTGCCAATGGATATTTGGGTCTTTCCATACTTTGGCTATTGTCGATAGTGCTGCTGTGAACATTGGGGTGCATGTGCCTTTTCAAAACAGCATACTTGTATCCTTTGGGTAAACACCTGGTAGTGCAACTGCTGGGTCATAGGGCAGTTCTATTTTTAATATTTTGAGGAACTTCCATACTGTTTTTCAGAGTGGCTGCACCTGTTTGTGTTCCCCCAAGCAGTGGAAAAGAGATAGTCTTTCTCCCCTTTGTTGCCTAAGTTTTTAATGCTAGCCATTATGACAAGTGTGAGGTGGTATCTCTTAGTGGTTTTGATTTGTATTTCCCTGTTGATGAGTGATGTTGAGCATTTTTTCATGTATGGTTGGCTATCTGGTTGTCTTTGGAGAAGTGTCTATTCCTGTTTTTTGCGCATTTCTTCAGTGGATTATTTGTTTTTTGGGTGTTGAGTTTAATAAGTTTTTTATGGATTTTGGTACTCACCTTGTATCTGATAAGTCATTTGCAAATATATTCTCCATTCCGTTGGTTGCCTTTTAGTTTTGCAGATTGTTTCCTTTGCCCTGCAGCAGCTTTTTATTTTGATGATGTCCCAGTAGTTAATTTTGCTTTTGCCTCCAGAGACGTGTTGAGTAAGAAGTTGCTGTGGCTGAGATCAGAGAGGTTTTTACCTGCTTTCTCCTCTAGGATTTTGATGGCTTCCTGTCTCACATTTTGGTCTTTCATCCAGTTTGACTTTATTTTTATGTACGGTGTAAGAAAGTGATTTATGTGCTTTGAAATTTGACTTGCTTTTACATATCAGAATAGGCTTAGGTTTGATGAAAAATTTTGTAATTTTGCAAGTGGTTAGCCACAGAAATTTTAAATTGAAATGAATAAAGTTTTCCTTTTATTTACCTCCCAACGTATGCAGGACTTTTTTTTTTTTTGGTAGGTTTTAGTCTTTAAAAATGTTTTGAAACACTTAAAACTATATTACCGAAAGGTGTAAAATTGAGGTGTATTTTCCTGTTATTTACTTAAATCATCCACAAGAGACTATTCGGTTTGATATAAAGTTGTATTATTTCAGCTTAAGAGTTTAAAATTTCATTTATTGTTTAAGATTGGTCTTCCACAAAAGCTTTTCAAAATTAAGTTAGCATTTGTGGATGTTTGTGTGAGGGAAAGCATTTACAGTGTTTGCAGGATTACTGAAGTAGGAATGATAGACATTGGTTTGTTTTTAACTTTTTTTTCTTCGTTCAGTGTGCTAAATTAAGTTCTCTATTCACAGAAGAAGAGGCCTTACTAGTATAGAATCTGTTGAGGATTCTTCCTGTGGCAGCACATTGTTCGTAGATCTGTGGTAAATAACATGGAAAATAGGACTATTGTGATAAAGTTATATTTATATCCTTAAAGTATAAGTGAAGAAAACTTGTAGTGCTTGCTCTATCTTTGGGTTGTGAATTTATCATATCACAGACCTTCCTATTTTTATTTCCCTTTTGAAATAGTATTTGTTATACTTGAAATGAGCAAGATGTGAAAAGTATTATTTTGGTGGGAAATATTAGCAAATTTATTTCTAAATCTGTGTGTTCTGTGTTGTGTGTACTAATTCTCTGCTTTAATAAATGTATACATATTCACCACATACATATATACACTTTTATATATATATTTTTTGGTAGCAAACCCTTTTTATTACACTGTTCTCAATGTCACTGTATAATTACATTTGTCTCCTTTGTTTCTCAGAATTACCTGTAGAGCTTATTGAAAAATGTAATTAGCTAGGTCTTATTTGTTGAGTACTTTCTGAAAGGCTCTGAGTGTTTTTTGAAAGAGACCTAGATATTAAAGGAAAAAAAACTTAACAGGTGATCCTAATGTATTAGTAGGGGAGACCTGACACTATTCTGAAATTTTGTTATTTTGCCATGGTGCAGCAGTATCTTCTTTTGAGTGTTTGGCGTTAGTGGTGGTGTCAGAAATCCCACACCCAAAACTCAGACAGCTTTTCTCCAGAAACTTATTTTTCATGAAGTCATTTGGGGTAGGACCAGCTGATTTTTCTAGCTTTGATATTCTGTCATTCTTTTATTCTGCCTCAGTAAAGGTGCCATGATTAAAGTTCAATGTGATGGTATTAAACTACTAGAATTTTCCGAATTCTTTTCAGTTTAAAAAAGTTTCAAAAAAGGTACATTCTGACCTTTAGTCTTCCCTGGTGCAATATAGTTGTCAAGTATAGTAGAACAGGATTCTTTTTATATATTGGCTTTAGGAATAATAAAGGACTTTGATAACTCATCACAGTTTGTGGTTAGATAACATTCTGGCATGACTCCCCTTCCTTGTCTTCAGTAGGTGTGCTCTTATCCATTGTCTTCATGTATATATGTGCTGTTCTGATTTTGTTTTAATTTGTTTTGTTCAGGTGCTTATTGGGTAATGTCTTCCTTCAGATTCTTTAAGTTTAGTGGCATCCATGGGGTCAGGATTAAGATTCTCTAAGGTACCGATATTACTAGCATTGGAAAGTGGCATTTAGGTAGTAATTATTTGTTGAATGTTATCAGTTCATCTTCTCCATCTGATTTCTCCTATTTTTGTGACTTCACTAACAGTCTTCATTACTTCAAGTAGTTAATCATTGTGAAATGAAAAAGATGTCTCAAGATCTCAAGAGAGGTGAAGCTCAACTACAGTCATGCATTATCTTCTTCATGAAGTTGCTGTCATAACTGTCATAAATAACAAGTTGATTAACTTTAATTATTTCTAATGCTTTTTTACTTATTAATTAAATGCTTATTTATTTGAGACCGAGAGCAAGCAGGGGTGGGGCAGAGAGAGAGGGCACAGAGGATTCAAAGCAGGCTCAGTACTGACAGCAGAGAGTCTGATGCAGGACTGGAACTCATGGACTGCAAGATTATGATCTGAGCCGAAGTTAGACCCTTAACCAACTGAGCCACCCAGGCGTCCACCTTCTTACTTGTTTTAAAAAATTCTCAACATTGAGTTATTTCATATTTTATCTCTCCCTACAAACATCCCTACAAACACAGATCTCACCTGCATTGTATTTGACATATTTCCATAATCAGCTGGTTGTACAGGATTAATGCATTACTTAATGGTACTTTAGTTTATCCTTTTTGTATGACAAATAAACATAAACATGTTGAAAAACCAAGTTTAAGAAGTCATTTTAGGGGCATGTGGGTGGCTCAGTCAGTTAGCGATCTGACTCTTGGTCTTATCTCATGTCATGACCTCACAGTTTTGTGAGTTTGAGCCCCACATTGGGCTCTGCACTGATAACATGGAGACTGGGATTCTCTCCCCCTCTCTCTCTGCCCCTCCCCCACTTGTGTGCGTTCTCTCTAAATAAATAAACAAACCTAAGCATTTTAATTTTAGATGATTTTGAGTTAGTAATTTGAAGATTGGATTTCATTTTCTATCAGTATGTAAAGTGTAATAAGAAGATAATTTTTTTCTGTGTTTACTTTTGAGAGAGAAAGCATGCAAGCAGAGAGAAGGAATCCGAAGCAGGCCTGGGGCTCAAACACATGAACCTCATGATCATGACCTGAGCAGAAGTCAGATGATTGACTGGGCCTCTCATGTGCCCCAGAAGATAATTTTAGAAGAAAAAAAGAGGGGCCCTTGGGTGGCTCAGTCAGTTGAGCATTTGACTTCGGCTCAGGTCATGATCCCACACAGTTTGTGAGTTCAAGCCCCGCGTCGGGCTCTGTACTGACAGCTCAGAGCCTGGAGCCTGCTTCAAATTTTGTGTCTTTGTCCCTCTCTGTCCCACCCCGGCTCATGCTTGCTCTTTCTCTCTCTCAAAAATAAATAAATATTAAAAAGAAAAAAAGGAATCAGGGGTATCTATCTTTTCCATATTGTATGCCCTTTTTGTTTCTGCTTTCTTATGTTTGTATTCTTAAATATCATTTTTGCTGATTTAAACAGTCACTGAGGCTCATAACATTATCGGCCACCTTCATCTTTTTCTGGTCAGTTTCCTTACATAGCTTTTTCCTTGAACGTCTAAATTTTTTATTTTTTTATTCTAGTATTTTATTTATTTATTTTGATTTCAAGTTTTTATTTTAATTCTGGCAAGTTAACAGATATGGTAAAATTGGTTTCAGGTGTAGAATTTAGTGATTCATCACGTACAAATAACACCCAGTGCTCATCACAGCAAGTGCCCTCTTTAATACCCTGTCTAGCCCTTACCCCCAGTCACTTCCCTTTCACCAACCCTCCATTTGTTCTCTGTAGTTAAGCTTTAGTCTCCTACGGTTTGCTTCAGTCCTCTCTTTCTTTTCCCCCTCCCGTATGTTCTTTTGTTTTATTTCTTAAATTCAACATCTGAGTAAAGTCATTTTTGCTGATTTATTTTTCTTAACATAAATAAATTCTGGCTCCATCCACGTGTTGCACATGGCAAGACTTCATTTGTTTTTTTTTTTTTTGTTTTTTTGTTTTTGTTTTTTATGGCTGGGTTTATTCCGTACACACCACATCTTCTGTAGCTATTCAATAGGCGATAGACATTTGGGCTCTCTCCATAGGTTGGCTGTTGCTTGGTACTGCCATAAACAGTGGGGACCCATGCGCTTTCCAATCTGTATTTTTATATCTTTTGATTAAATACCAGTAGTCCCAATTGCAGGGTTGTGGGATATTAAATTGTCTATTTATGATATGACTATCAGAAATTATATGATATTAGAGCAATGTTCTACTTACTTGTTTCTCAGATATTTGAAGTGGTGCTTAAATTTTAAACATTAAGAAAAACCACCTCCAGGGCCAGTTAAAAATGTAGGTTGTTGTGTGCTCAGACTTTAAATGATATAAACCTAGAATGGGACTCTTGAAAATTTGCATGTCAGATAAATTCTCAGGTGATAACTGATGCAGCTGGTCTTAAAAGAGAGTTGGAGAACCATCGGCAGAAACTGGTTCCAGTGTAGCCTGCCTTTCTTTCAGATTAAACACTAAATTTATCTAATTTTTTTCTTAAATCTTTGTGTTTATATGTACTTTTATATATACTACGTACTGTAGCAGGCAGTTGGGAAACAATGTGAGTAGAAAGAATTACATGAGTCCTTTGATTTATAAGTTCATAAGTTAACTCAATTAGCTTTTTAAAGCTCAGAGTCTACAATACAGAGCAGCATTTTCAAAGCAGGACAGCATGTGATATGGAACATTCATATTAAAAGTAGACAAGTGTTATCATCAAACTAAATAATATAATAAATAACTTGGTATCAAGGGATAGTTAGACATTAAGTTATGGTTTATCATTTAGTGGAGAACTTGGGTTTCTTTCTCTGTGTTTTGTGTTTGTGAGTGTGAACATTTGTATACATGTGCATATTTGTGTGTGTGTAGTTTTGTAAATGACAATTATGCCTGTTTATGTGGGGCAGAAAAGTTTGGAGACCATAGAGAAATAACAAGCAAAACAGTCATACAAATAATTCTATCTCTCACTTTTTTTTTAATTGAGAGCAAGGGAGAGGTAAGAGAATCTTAAGCAGGGTCTGTCTGTGTCCAGGGCTGAGCCCAGTGCTAGGCTGAATCTTACAGACTATGAGATGATCTGAGCCTACGTCAAGAGTCAGATGCTTAACTGACTGAGCCACCCAGGTACCCTGGATTCATTTTTTAAAATCAGGTGTAATTTCAGACATTTATTGTAGGTATTGGGAGTTAGTTAATTCTGTTCTTGGTGCCTCTTTCAGTTGGTCCACAATGTTTGCTACTAATATGCTATGATAAACATTTTGGGTTGATTTGAAAATGTCACTCAAAATTATGGTTCATTTCAGTACATGTCCTTTCTCTTGAAAAAAAATTCTTTTTGATGTTTATTTATTTTTGATAGAACCAGAGTTTGAGTGGGGAAGGGGCAGAGAGAGAGAGACAGACAGATGGACAGAGTCTGAAACAGGCTCTAGAGCTGTCAGCATAGAGACTGACATGGGGCTCACACCCACAAACTGTGATATCATGACCTGAGCCAAAGTCATACACTTAACCAACTGAGGCACCCAGGCGCCCCTCTAATATCCTTTGCCTTTACTTACTGTTCTCATAGAAATTATGTATATGCTATTTTTTCATTCTACCTGGGAGACGTTTTCATGCTTCTTATTTCTGTGTCATGTAGTTTTCACCTACTCCCAATACTGCTCAAAACTGGTATTGTGAACTTAATTTTCACATAACTTTCTAACATTTCCTGCCATAAAAATCACACACACAACAAAAAACACCTCTTATATCCTCATTTTATGCCAACTTTCTGGATTCTCCATGCATGCCCTAGGCTTACAGCTTCACAACTTTACACTGTTTTTTTGGAAACGTTTTCCTTGTAATTTTTGGTGTCAGCTGCTTTTCATCTTTTATGACTGAGGTTTATGGGATGGTTTACATAGAACTATAAAGTGGCCTCTGGCTCTTTTAAATACCTTTTTAAAAGATGTCTTCCTCATTTTTCTAAGGAGACAGTTCTCATTTGGAGATTTAGTTTCTCTTTTTAATCTGCTGTAAACTGAGATGAGATGTTATTTTACATATACAATAATTTCATTTAATCACTTAATAGGTTTATTATATTATTCCGTTGATGAGAACCAGTTAGGCAGAATAGCAAGCTGTAAGTGATTACTTGAATATATCGTGTAATTCAGTATCAGGTTAATGTTAATAGTTCTCAATTTAGGCTGATACTGCTTTTTAAGGGATACTCAGCAATGTTTAGAGGCAGTTTGGGTTGTCATTTTAAGGACAAGTTGGCATGTAGTGGATGCTAGCAAATCATTAGGGAACAGGGATGTGTTAACATCTTATGGTACACAGAACCACACAAGTTAGTGTCTTCTCTCTGCCCATCAACCTTCCCAAAGTTATCTGATCTAAAATGTCTACATTGTTAAAGTTGAGGTAGCTTCATTTATAGGATTATTGGTATGTCATTGTGTCACGTCATAGTTTAGTTTTTTGTTTTTAATTTTTTTAACATTTATTTATTTTTGAGAGAGAGAGAGAGACAGACAAAGCACGAGCAGGAGAGAGGCAGAGAGAGGGGGAGACACAGAATCTGAAGTAGGCTCCAGGCTCTAAGCTGTCAGCACAGAGCCCGATGTGGGGCTTAAACGCATGAACCATGAAATCCATCACCTGAGCTGAAGTAGGATGCTTAACTGACTGAGACACCCAGTTGCCCCATTTTTTAAAAATGTTATTTTTGAGAGATTTAGAGATAAAGAGTGTGAGCAGAGGAGGAGCTGAGAGAGGGAAATAACAGAATCTGAAGCAGGTTCCAGGCTCTGAGCTGTCAGCAAAGAGACTGATGTGGGGCTCAGTGACCTGAGCTGAAGTTGTACACTTAAATGACTGAGCCACCCAGGTATCTCAAGGTCATACTTTTTTTCAATTAGATTTGTGTTCCATAGCTGTGTACCTGGTAAACTAAAGGGAGGATTAAGTGTTAAAGAAGCTTAAAGTAGTCGTGTCCACAGATGTATTCTTTGGTGCACATGAGGTATTTATTAGCTGAGTCACATAAATATCAGCTGTTGAGATTGAGTTGCTATTATTAGAGGATTATTTTAATAATCCTCAGTGCAGGCTTAGCGGGGATATTAGTAATGAGAAAAGAATCATGGGAGACTTCCTTGGTTTCCTTTCAGCTACATTACACCACAGATTCAAAGTGTACCTCCTTTCTGTTTCTCCTCCACCCAAATACTTTATAAATTTTTACCATGCTCATTCCATTCGTATTTTTAGTTATTTTGATATAGCTTCCAACATACTTTTCCATGATTATTTAGTATTCTTGCATTTAATTGAACTATCCGTAGTTGATGTGAATGCCCTGCTGCTTCCTGTTACTTTTCCTGACTCTTGTTTTTCTCTTTCTTTGAGTAAATTTCTCTCTTAGGTCTGATGTACACTCCTGATTTCCTGTGTCATCTTGGCTGTCTCCATTTGGTAATGATTTACACTTTGAGTTTCTATAGCACTTAATCATGAATTCAGTGTTTTCTCTTTCATTTTGGTATCTTTCGTATTTTTGTATTCTGTTCAGTAGATTTGTACTCTTTTGGTTTTTTGCTTAGTAGGTGCCATTGAATAATTTAGTTTTGCTTACTTATCAACACTTGTGCAGTGATTACGTAGAATCTAAAGAATCATTACAGAATCTAAATTATTTTATCACAGTAATACTAATTGATAAGTTAGACTTATTAATTATTACAGAATCTAAAACCGTACCATTAGAGTTGCTATTCATAGATATTTCTGGGATGTCTCTTGAATGAAGTTGGTTTCTGAAGTGAAGCTAATTTTTTAATGATTGTATGGGATTGGTTGAGGGAGTGTGGTGGTTAATAAAGTGTTATGATTAAGATATCGGAGTATTGTTCTAGGTCTTCAGTGAACTAGTGAGTAAGTTGTTTAACCTCACTGAAGTTAGAGACTTTAACTTCCTAGACTTCAACTAAGTGATTGTAGTCTTGAATTCGTATAACTCTTCAATTGTATTCATTGATTTACTCCCGTGCTGGACTCTGGGAGATGCATGACTAATTTCCTCTTTAAGACTGTTAATCTGATGAGCCAGACAGTAAGTGCTGTTTTAAAATAGAGGTGTGAAAAGTAGAATAGTAGAAGTTGTGAAGGAAGTCATTTCACTTTGAGATTGTATACTGTTTGCTTGTCTGTAAAGCTGTAGGATTTTGGTGGCCATACAAATTAGGTCAAGGACTTCTAGAGAGAATAAACATTTGAGACTGAGGAATGGAAGTATGGATGAGGCTAAAAAGCTAATTTGAGTGACGTTAGATTATAAGGGATTTCATGTGCCATAGTTACATTTTACTTTTAAACAATAAAATGGGCCTTTTCCATTTAGAGAAAGATACTATGAAATGTTTTGTAGAGAGGTTGGAAGATATTTTTGGTGGCTGTGTGGAGGTTACGTTGCAAGTAAATCTGGTTCCTAAAGAATGGAGACATTTTTAGATGTTTGGGTAAACAATGTTTGGAGACCTGTTTTAAGGAATAAAAGTAAGCATTGAGATTCATAGGGCTGTGTGGTCTGGCAGAAGGGCTACCAATGTCACTGACTTTTCTGTTACTGAGTGGAATACTTAGCCAAAACGCAGGACATAACAAAATATCACAAAAGTTGGCAACCTAACTGTTTCTAGTTTAGGGTCTTCTAGAGATTGCAGTCAGGATGCCAACACTAGGTAGCAGTCATCCATCTGAGGGCTTGACTGAAAGTGAAGTATCCCATGTCTATCAAAACTATATGACTTGGGGCAGACAACATGAGTTCATTGCCATATGGCTAATCTGTAGTACTGCCTCAGCTTTTTGGGGCAAGTGTTAGCTTCCATGTTGAGAATACTCTTGTTAACAAGTTGAAAGAATATTAATGCTGCCAAAGATAATTATTACAACTTCTAGTGAAAATAATATTTTATTTTATTTATTTTTTATATAATATTAAAGGAATTTTAGTTTTACTCCTATGAAGAATAGAGATCAGCAGTGATTAAAGTTTGGAGTTGATGATTTTAGATAACATTTTATCTAGATTCTTTGTTTTTTTAAATCATGTTAACAATTAGCAAAAGATATTTTATGTATGTTTTACCTTTTTAAAAACATTTATTTATTTTGGGGAGAGCCAAGTAGGCAAGGAGAAGGCGGGGAGGGTCGGTACAGAGTATCTGAAGCTGGCTCTGTGCTGACGAGCTTGACCCAAAATTCCGACGTGGGGCTTCACCCCATGAACTGTGAGATGACCCGAGCCATAGTCAGAGGCTCAACCAACTGAGCCACATAGGTGCCCCTGTGTGTTTTATTTAAAAGGCTAGCAGTCCTCAAATGTTCTGGTTTCAAGGCTCCTTCACACTGTGAAAGTTTTGAGAATCTCATGAAGCTTCAGTTGATGTATTTTGTCTCCTAATATTCACCACAGTGTAGTTAAGAATTTGTAGGTTTAAAGTTACTTACCCTTTCATTTGAAGAAAGTACAAGATGAGTTACTTAATAAATTATTTGTCAAAGATCATTATTTTCCAAGCAAAAAGTTACTTTAAAATTTTAAAAGACTGTTTTTTAGAACAATTTTAGGTTTACAGAAAAATTCCACGAAAAGAGTTCCTCTAGTCCCTTCCCCCAAGTTCCCTATTATTCACTTCTTGCATTAGTATTGTAGATTTGTCACAATTAATGAACCTATATTGATACATTAATATTAACTGAAGTCCATAGTTTATATTATGGTTCACTTTTTGTGTTGTACAGTTATGTGGGTTATGATAAATGCATAATGTCCTGAAATTATCATTATAGTATTATATAAAATAGTTTTAGGTCTCTCAAAACACTCAGTGTGCCATTTGTTGATCTCTCCTTCCCACTCCCTGAGCTTACATCTTTTTACTGACTCTAAGTTTTTTACTGCCTCTGTATATATTTGCTGTCTATATAAATTACAGGTTTTACTGCCAGTGTCTTTTTCCGAAGTCTTATACTTGGAATCACGACAGTATGTAGCTTTTTTAGACTGCTTTCTTTCACTTAGCTATATGACTTTAAAACTTCATGTCTTTTTGCTGTTTGATAGTTCATTTCTATCACTGAATAATATTGAATGAATGTACAGTTTTTTCACCTCTTTCAGTTTTTGGCAGAAATGAATGAGGCTGCTCTAAACATTTGTGTGTAGGTTTCTTTGTGGAGATAAGTTTTCATTTGAGTAAATATCTAGGAGTGTGATTGCTGAATTTTATGATAAGCCTGTTTGCTGCCAAATTGTGTTCCAAATTGGTGGTCTACCATTTTGCATTTCCAGGAATATATAAAAATTCTCTATTAAGAGAGTAAAGCTATTTGGCATCCAGGTAGTAGGGCTAAAAGATTGTGTGTGTGTGTGTGTGTGTGTGTGTGTGTGTGTGTGTGTGTGTGTGTGTGTGTGTGTAGGTAGACTAAAATAAGGGTAATAGTTTATTATTTGATTTCGGTAGCCATTACAGCCATCTTTCTAGATCTTGAGGAAAGAGATGAGTCAAAATGATTGGAGGTGGGTTTTGATCACATGTATGACATTAAGATGCTGGATTGGGTGAGATTTTTTTCCCCCTCTGATTTTATTAAATTAATTAATTCTAAATGTAATTTATTGTCATATTGGCTAACATACAGTGTATAAAGTGTGCTCTTTGTTTTTGGGGTAGATTCCTGTGGTTCATCACTTACATACAATATCAGTGCTCATCCTATCAAGTGCCCTCCTCAATGCCCATCACCCATATTTCTCTATCCCCACACCCCTATCAACCCTTCAGTATGCTCTCTGTATTTAAGCTTCTCTTAGGTTTGCCTCCCTCCCTCCCTGGTTGTAAAGTTTTTTTACTCTGTCCCTTCCCCCATGGTCTTCTGTTAAGTTTCTCAAGTTACACATATGAGTGGAAACAAATGATAACCTGTTCTTTTCTTACTGAATTATTTCACATAGCCTAATACCTTCCAGTTCCATCCATGCTGTTGCAAATGGTATGATTTTATTCTTTCTCATTGCCAAGTAGTAGTCCATTGAATACATAAACCACATCTTTATCCATTCATTAGTTGATAGACATTTAGGCTCTTTCCATAATTTGGCTATTGTTGAAAGCACTGCTGTAAACATTGAGGGTACTTGTGTGCCTGTAAAACAACACTCCTGTATCCTTTGGGTTAATTCCTGTAGTGCTGTTGCTGGGTCGTAGGGTAGTTCTATTTTTAATCTTTTGAGGAACCTCCATACTCTTACAGAATGGCTGCACCAGTTTGCATTCCCACCAGAACGGTAGGAGGGTTCCTGTTTCTCCACATCTTCGCCAGCATCTGTTGTTTCCTGACTTGTTACAGCTACTCTGACCATTGTGAGGTGGTATCTCATTGTGGTTTTGATTTGTATTTCCCTGATGATTAGTGACGTTGAACATCGTTTCATGTGTCTTTTGGCCATCTGGATGTCTTCTTTGGAAAAGTGTCTGTTCATGTCTTCTGCCCATTTCTTTACTGGATTATTTGTTTTTCCGGTATTGAGTTTGGTAAGTTCTTTATAGATTTCGGATGCTAACCCTTTATTGGATATGTCATTGCAAATATCTTTTCTTATTCCGTCGGTTGCCCTTTAGTTTTGTTGATTGTTACCTTTGCAGTGCAGAAGCTTGTTTACCTTGATGAGGTCCCAATAGTTCATTTTTCCTTTTTAATTCCGTTGTTTTGGAGACATGTTGATGTCTCCGCAAGCTGCAGCGGAGGTCAAAGAGGTTGTTGCCTGCTCTTCCCTCTAGGATTTTGATGGTTTCCTGCCTCACAGTTAGGTCTTTCATCTATCTTGAGTTTTTTTTTGTGTGTGTGTATGGTGTAAGAAACTGGTCCAGTTTCATTCTTCTGCGTGTTGCTGTCCTTTTCTCCCACCGTGATTTGCTTAAAGAGACTTGTCTTTTTTCCATCGGATACTGTTTTCTCCTATGTCAAATATCAGTTGGCCATTTGTTTCTGGGTCCAATTCTGGGTTCTCTATTCTATCCCATTGGTCTATGTGTCTGTTTTTGTACCAATACCATACTGTCGTGATGATGACAGCTTTGTAGTAGAGGCTAACATCTGTGATTGTGATGCTTCCTGCTTTGCTTTTCTTCTTCAGTATTACTTTGGCTATTCGGGGTCTTTTGTGGTTCCATACAATTTTAGGATTGTTTGTTCTGTCTTTGAGAAGAATGCTGGTACAATTTTGATTGGGATTGCATTGAATGTATAGATTGTTTGGGGTAGTATTGACCTTTTAACAATATTCTTCCAATCCATGAGCATGGAATGTTTTTCCATTTCTGTGTGTCGTCTTTAGTTGCCTTCATAAGTTTTCCATAGTTTTCAGCATACAGATCTTTTACATTTTTGGTAAGTTTTATTCCTAGGTATTTTATGGTTCTTGGTGCAGTTGTAAATGGGATCAATATCTTAATTTCTCTTCCTGTTGCTTCATTATTGGTGTATAGAAATGCAGCCAATTTCTGTACATTGATTTTGTACCCTGTGACTTTGCTGACTTAAGGTTATCAGTTCTATCAGGCTTTTGGTGGAGTCTTGGGTTTTCTATGTAGAGTATCATATCGTCTCTGAGAAAAGAGTGAAAGTTTGACTTCTTCTTTGCTAATATTGATGCCTTTTATTTCATTGCTGATTGCTGATGCTAGCTGATGCTAGTTTGATTGCTGATGCTAGGACCTCGAACACTGTGTTAAACAACAGTGGTGAGAGTGGACATCTCTCTTGTGTTCCTGATCTCAGGGGGAAAGCTCTTAGTTTTCCCTACTGAGGATGATATTAGCTATGGGCTTTTCATATATGACTTTTATGATATTAGGTATTTTCATTCTATCCCAGCTTTCTTGAGGGTTTTTATTAAGAAAGGATGCTGTATTTTTCAGATGTTTTTTCTGCATCTATTGACAGGGTCATATGGTTCTTTTCTTTTGTTAATGTGATATACCACATGTGATTTGCAAATATTGAACCAGCCCTGCAACCCAGAAATGAATCCCACTTGACTATGTTGAATAATTCTTTTTATATGCTGTTAAATTTGATCTGCTAGTACCTGGCTTCATAGAATGAATCCAGTAGTTTTCCATCTGTTTCTATTTTTTGAAACAGCTTGAGAAGGACAGGTATTAATACTGCTTTAAATATCTGGTAGAATTCCCCTGGGAAGCCATCTGGCCCAAGACTCTTATTTGGTGGAAGATTTTTGATTTGATTCAGTTTCATCTCTGGTTATGGGTCTGTTTAAATTTTCTGTTTCTTCCTGTTTGAATTTTGGTAATGTGTGGGTGTCTAGGAATTTGTCCATTTCTTCCAGACTGTCCAGTTGTTGGTATAGTATTCTCTGATAATTGGTTGTATTTCTGAGGGGTTGGTTGTGATAAATCTATTTTTATTTGTGATTTTATCTATATGGGTCTCTCACTTTTTAAAAAGTTTGGCTAGGGGTTTATCAATTTTGTTTATTTTTTCAAAAAACCAGCTTTTAGTTTCATTGATCTGTTTTTTTTTTTTTATTCCATATTGTTTATTTCCGCTCTGATCTTTATTATTTCTTGTCTTCTGCTGGCCTTGGAGTTTCTTTGCTGTTCTGCTTGTTTTAGATGTGCTATTAGATTTTGTATTTGAGATTTTTCCTCTTTCTTGAGATAGGCCTGGATTGCAACGTATTTTTCTCTTAGGACTGCGTTTACTGCATCCCAAAGGATGAACTGTGGTGTTTCATTTTCATTTGCTTCCATATATTTTTTAATTTCTTCTTAGATGCCTGGTTGACACATTCATTCCTTAGTAGGATGTTCTTTAACCTACATGCATTTGGAGGTTTTCAAACCTTTTCCTGTGGTTGATTTCAAGTTTCTTAGCATTTTGATCTGAAAATGTGCATGGTATAATTTCAAAGCTTTTATGTTTATTGATGGCTGTTTTGTGACCTATGTGATCTGTCATGGAGAATGTTCCACGTGCATTGAAGAATATGATTTCTGCTGCTTTTGGATGAAAAGCTCTGATAACTTTTCAAGTCAAGTCCATCTGGTCCAGTATGTCATTCAAGGCCGTTGTTTCTTTCTTTCTTTCTTTATGTTTTGCCTAGATGATCTGTCCGTTGCTGTTAAGTGGAGTATTAAAACTCCCCTACAGTTACCACATTTTACCAATAAGATTGCTTATGTTTGTAATTAATTGATTTATATATTTGGGTGGTCCAAATTGGGTGCATAAACATTTATAATTGTCAGCTCTTCTTGGTGGATAGACCCTGTAATTATAATATATGATATGATATAAGTGATATAAGCACTTACTCATCTCTCGTTACAGTCTTTAGTGTAAAATCTAGTTTTCTGATATCAGTGGGGCTACTCCAGCTTTCTTTTGATTTCCAGTAGCATGATAGATGGTTCTTCATTCCCTCATTTTCAATCTGAAGGTGTCCTCAGGTCTAAAATGAGTCTCTTGTAGACAGCAAATAGATGGGTCTTGTTTTTTATCCATTCTGATACCCTGTGTCTTTTAGTTGGAGCATTTAGCCTATTTGCCTTCAGTGTTATTACTGAAAGATACAGATGTAGAGTCATTGTGTTATTTGTAGGTTTCATGCTTATAGTGATGTCTCTGTTCCTTTGTGATCTTTGCAACATTCCACTCACAGAGTCTACCTTACGGTCCTGGTCTCTTGTAGGACGGACGGGTTTAGTGGTGATGAACTCCTACAGTTTTTGTTTGGCTGGGAAAACCTTTAAACCTTTATCTCATTTTCTATTCTGAATCACCAGTTTGCTGGAAAAAGGATTCTTGGCTGCATATTATTTCTGTTTAGCACGTTGAAAATTTCCTACCACTCCTTTCTGGTCGGCCAAGTTTCAGTAGGTCGGTCTACTACTACCCTTACGTGTCTACTACCATTGTAGGTTACAGCCCGTTTGTTCCTAGCTGGTTTCAGAATTCTTTCTCTTTATATTTTGCCCGTTTCACATGGTATGTTGTGCAGAAGATTGATATGTGTTATCTGAAGGGAGTTCTTTGTGCCTCTTGGATTTCAGTGACTGTTTCCTTCCCCAGATTAGGAAGTTTTCAGCTGTGATTTGTTCAGGTACACCTTCGGCCCGTTTACTCCCTCCTCTTCTTATGGAATTCCTATGTTATGGGTATTAGTACGTTTCATTGAATCACATAGTTCTCTAAATCTCCCTTGTGGGCGAGAATTTTTTATATCTCTTCTCAGCTAATCTTTTTCCATAATTTAATCATTTGTTTAACTTATTCTGCCCTCTGCCTCGTCATTCTTCGCTGTCACCACCTCTGATTTATTTTGCATCTCATTTTCAGCATTTGTTAATTTATCATGACTATTTTTAGTTCCTTGATCGCTGCAGCAATAGATTCTCTGCTGTCTTCTATACTTTGTTCAACCCAAGATTAATCTTAGGACTGTTATTTTAAATTCTTGTTTAGGTATATTGTATATATCTCTTTTGAGCAATTCTTTAGCTATCATTTCTTCCTGGCAGTTCTTTTGAGAAGAATTCTTCCATTTCTTTATTGCACCTAGTTTTTCTGTCTTTTATGTGTTTTAAAAGCTTGTTGTGTGTCCAACACCTGTCAGCATTACTATATTAAAGATGGGTCTTACAGACCAGAGGGGGAAAGAAATACGGAGAAAAGGAAGGGGAAAATATATGTATATATATGGTAAGACTTGTCCAAGAATTCAGCAAATGCAAAAACCACTGGGTGCTTTGGAACTAGTGGTAGCGCTGGTCTGGAGTACTGGCTGCCTGGTTCATCAGTGTCAATCCCACTGCATTAGATACGCAGTTACCAGGCTTGGAGGGGTGTGTTTCAGTATATACCAGTCCTGCCTCCACTGTGGGCCACTGTCAGTTTCCTGAAGCCCCATCTTGTTGGTGATGGGGAGAAAAATGGCGACACCCCAGTCTCTCCTTCACCGACTGGATGTCCCAAACCAATTTGTTCAGGCCATCCATGAAGTGTCGTAGGCATAAACCAGGCAGTTTGTTCTGTTTTTTCACCTCCTGTGCCTCCCTGGGATTCGGCTGGAATTTAAACTTGGATGTCTTAAAGGGTCCTGCTCCTTGCAACTTGATTCTGAGGAATTGCCACTGCATGCTGCTGATACATGGCCTCTGGCTGGTGAACACAGGCAGTTTTTGTCCTTTGAATAGTTATATACATTCTTCCCATAGACCTTCTAGTGAGGGCGTTACTTTCTCCCACCGTGTACTATGCCTATGAACTAAGTTACTATGCCAGGGGCTGGCTCTCCTCCTCCCCAGGTGCACCAACAGGCAGCTGGCCCAGTCCAGAGAAAACCCCACAGTTAGAGATTGGATTTTTGTCCGTCCTGGTTCATGGTTTTTCTCGTGTCCAGATATAGTCCTACACTTCTCCAGCCTCTCTTTCTCTTCCATTTGTCTCTCTGCAGAAGGGGATCCCTCCCCAGGCTATTTGTATCTCCCAATTCTCCCTTCTATCTGGCCCGTTTTCTCTCTCCCAGTTCACAGTCACACACTGTGGCCCGCCAGGTTGTCCTTGTGGGTCTCTGGAGATGTCTTTCTCACTCTGCAGCTCGGACTCTTAGAATTCAGTCCTTTAGCCTCAACACTGCCGTGTTTGAGGGATAAGGGAAACTTGGGTGCCCCTACTTCTCTGCCTTGTTGGATATCCCTATTCCTGGATGAGATTTCTTAACAACAGTTTATGAAACAGTTGCAAAGGACAAGTACCAATTGGCAGATCTTGATTTAAGACATTTGTTTACTCAAATTTTGCTAGTGGTCGCTAGATTGTTACAGAACGTGATATATTTTGTGGATTTCTGAGGATTCACTGATGAGCAAAACTATAATGCCACAGTCATTATGAAGTTTATGTTTTACCAGCTAGAATAATAGTCACATGGTGCCAGAAAGGAAAGTTAAGGGCTATGAAAATTTAGTATAAGGGAGATTTAGTTATGGAGACCTCTCCAGAAAGGCTACATTTTAGTTACGGGTTAAGGAAAGTATGGATTAATAAGCAAAAGCCTCAGTAATACTCTGAGGAAGCAACTTCAAAGCAACATGAAGAGCATGTGATTCTCACATTTTGTTTTCTTATGAAGCAAAAACAAAAAACAAACCACAAAGAAAACCTCCAAAAAATCAAACAAAACTTAGAGATCGCTTATTAGGCAGTTGATTAGTTTTTCATTTTAACACACGGTCTTAAACATATCTTGAAAAATCATTTATATGTATTAGTGTAAACTGTACTTTGGAAAGGTTTGGGTATTAGTTTTGCTTCTGTGTGTCCATTGATACATGTCAACCCAGTAAATACCCAAATGAGGTTCATCTTGTATGATGGGGAAAAAAAATATGAACTCCTGCTTTGTATAGCATACTTTTCCAGAGAGTAGTACTTAAAATTTTTTCTTTTTACATTTATTTATTTTTGAGAGAGAGCGTGAACAGGGGAGGAGCAGAGAGAGAAAGAGACACAGAATTTGAAGCAAGGTCCAGGCTCTGATCTAGCTGTCTGCACAGAGCCCAGTGCGGGAACCCATGAACCGTGAGATTGTGACTTGAGCCATAGTCAGA
Source organism: Cryptoprocta ferox (assembly GCA_028646485.1). Taxonomy (NCBI): domain Eukaryota; kingdom Metazoa; phylum Chordata; class Mammalia; order Carnivora; family Eupleridae; genus Cryptoprocta; species Cryptoprocta ferox. The sequence continues at coordinate 395,682 of JAQQST010000022.1, read as the reverse complement.
CGCTCAACTGACTGAGCCACCCCAGGTGTACATTAAAGATATGCTTTCAGTCATCAAATGCAACAATTAGCTGTTGAAAACTTTAATTTAAATGCTTTTATTAATATTTAAAATAATACTGTTAATTTAGAAGTAAGTATTTTTGTGCTCTAACTTATTTTACATAGGACTTTAAATATTCATTGAACTATAGGGGAGAGTAAACAATTTATTATATGCACTTAAACATTTTAAGTCATTGTGACTTATATTTTCCTTATGTGTGTGTGTGTTTTTTTAAGTGTTTGTTTTTTTAAGTGTTTTTAAAGTTCACTTATTTATTTTGAGTGACAGGTGGGGAGAAGGGAGAGATGGAAGTAGGGCTAAACCCTGAGATCATGACCTGAGCTGAAATCAGGAGACGGACACCTAACCAGCTAAGCTGTCTGGTGCCCCTATATTTTCTTTTTGTAATAATTCCAAAATAGTTTAGAGTTGCTGTTAAAAGTTTAGTGTATCAAAGTGGTGTGAAAATAATGAGGTTAAAAGCTTAAGCTTTTCAGTTATACTCTTTGTCCATTTCCTAAGTCTGTATCACACAAGTGTTTATTTTAAATTGTGGTAAAATATACATAACACAAAATTTGCCATTTTCCTGATTTTAAGTATGCAGTTCTTTGTAGCTAAGTACACTCACGTGTTCTGCAGCCATCATTATTCATCTCCATAGCTTTTTTATCTTAAAAAACTGTAACTATATCCATCAGATAATATCCATCACCATTGCTCCTAGCTCCTGGCCACTGCCTTTCTGTTGTTTTACTCTTAGTACCTTATATGATGAATGCAGTCATATAGATTGGTTCTTTTTTGAGTGGCATATTTTATTTGACATAATGTACATAAGGTTCATTCATTTTGTAGCGTATGTGAAAATTATTATTTTAAGGCTGAATCATATTTTGTTGTATTTGTATACTACATTGTGTTTATCTCTTCATCTGTCAAAAAATAGTTGTTTCTACATTTTGCTTTTGGGACTATTCCTGCAGTGAACATGGTTGTACATATGCTTCCTCCTTAAGACCCTGCTTTCATTTCTTTTGGATATACTCAAAAGTGGTATTGCTAAGTCATATGGTAATTCTCTTTGGTTGTGTTGTGTTTTTTTTTTCTTTTTTTTGAGAAAGTAAACTATTCTTTTCTCATAATATTACACCATTTTACATTCCCGTGATGGTCCAATTTCTCCCTATCCTCACTGATTCTTCTATATTCTGTTCTTTGGTTTTTGTTGGTAGCCATCTTAAAGGTATGAAGCGACTTCTCATTGTGGTTTTGATTTGCATGCCTCGAGTGATTCATGATGTTGAACATCTTTTATATGCTTGTCAGTTTATATATCATCTTTGGGTAAGGTCTGTTCAGATCCTCTGTCTTTGAAATCAGATTATTTGATGATTTTGTTGTCAAGTTGTGGAAATTTTTTTTGTTCTGGATATTGACCTCTTATTAGAAATAGGATTTGCATATTTTTCATTCAGTTATGCAAGTTGCCTTTGAATACTATTCATTGTGTCCTTTGATGCACAGAAGTTTCTATGTTTGAGATAGTCCAATATGTCATTTTTTGCTTTGTTGCCATCACCTTTGGTGTTTTATACAAGAAATCCTTGCCACATTTAATGTAATATTTAATGTCATAAAGATTTTCACCTATATTTTAATCCTGGGATTTGTTTTGTTGTTGTTAATTTATTTTTTAAAGTGATCTCTACACCCATTGTGCTCAGACTCATTACTCTGAGATCAAGAGTTGCATGCTGTTGTGACTGAGCTAGCCAGATACTCTAGTCCTGGGATTTTTATAGTTGTGTTTTATATTTAGGTCTTTAACCCATTTTAAGTTAATTTTTGGTGGTGGTGTGATGAATGGTCCAACTTCATTCTTTTACATTCTGTTGCTCAGCACCACTGGTTGAAAAAAAAATTGCCCTTTTTCTCATTGAGTTGTCTTAGTACTCTTGCCAAGAACTGTTTGACCATTTATTTATATATTTTCAGGAGTTATTTCTGGATTCTCTATTCTTTCTTTTAGTTTTTGTGTAAGAACCACAGTGCTTTGATCAGAGTTGGTTTGAAATATTTTGTTTTGTTTTTATTATGTATATGTGTGTATATATATTCACACACGTATTATATTTATTTATTTTCAAGTTACCTAACATACAGTGTAGTAGTCTTGGCTTCAGGAGTAGATTCCACTGATTGATGAATTTACGTATAACACCCCGTGCTCCTCCCAACAAGTTCCTCCTTTTTAAAAAAAATTTTTTTTAATGTTTTATTTAGTTTTGAGAGAGAGAGAGAGAGAGAGAGAGACAGCGTGAGCAGGGGAGGGCCAGAGAGAGGGAGACACAGAATCCGAAGACAGGCTCCAGGCTCTGACTAGATGTCAGCACAGAGCCCGATGCAGGGTTTGAACCCACGAACCGTGAGATCATGGCCTGAGCCAAAGTCATACGCTCAACCAACTGAGCCACACAGACTCCTCAACAAGTTCCTCCTTAATGCGCATCACTCTTTCCTCACCACCATCAAACCTCAGTTTTTAGAATGTCTTATGGTTTGCCTGCCTCCCTCTCTGTTTTTATTTTTTGTATGTTTCCTCTGTGATCATGTTAAGTTTCTCAGATTCCACATGTAAGTGAATTTATATATCTTTCTCTGACTGACTTCGCTTAACACAATACCCTACAAGTTCCATCCATGTTGTTATAAGTGACAAGATTTGATTATTTTCCATTGTCAGGTAAGTATTCTGTTATATATATATATATACACCACCTCTTAATTCGTTATCAGTTGAAGGACATTTGGGCTCTTTCCATAATTTGGTTATTGTTGATAGTGCTGTTTTAAACACTGTGGTGCCCCTTCAAATCAGCACTCCTGTATCCTCTGGGTAAATTCCTACTAGTGCAGTTTATGGGTCATAGAGTAATTCTATTTTTAATTTTTTGAGGAACCTTCACACTTTTCCAGAGTGGTTCCAAAAACAACCAGTTTTTGTTTCCCCCAGCAGTGCAAGAGGGTTCCTCTTTCTCCACATCCTCACCAACGTTTGTTGTTGCCTGAGTTATTAATGTAAGCCACTCTGACTGGTGTGACGTGGTATCTGTGTGGTTTTTATTTGTATTTCCTTGATGAGGAGTGATATTGAGCATCTTTTCATATGTCTGTTGGCCATCTCGATGTCTTTAAAAAAGTGTCTATTCATGTCTTCTGCCTGTTTCTTCACTAGATTATTTGTTTTTCAAGTGTTGAGTTTGTAAGTTCTTTATAGATTTTAGGTATTAACCCTTTATCCAGTCTGTCGTTAGTAAATACCTTCTCCCATTCTGTTGGTTGCCTTTTACTTTTGTTGGTTGTTTCATTTGCTTTGCAGCTTTTTATTTTGATGAGGTCCCAGTAGTTCATTTTTTCTTTTAAGTTCCCTTTGCTTTCAGAGATAAATTACGTAAGAATTTGCTGCAGGTAAGATCAAACAGGTTGCAGCCTGGTTGCTCTTGTAGGATTTTGATGGTGTCCTGTCTCATATTTGGGTCTTTGGTCCATTTTTAATTTACTTTTCTGTCTATGGTATGAGAAAGTGGTCCAGTTTCATTCTTCTGCATGTTGCTGTCCTGTTTTTCCAGCACCATTTGGTATCATTTTTTTCCCATTGGATACTCTTTCGGTTTTGTCAAAGATTAGTGGGCCATGTATTTGTGGGTCCATTTATGGGTTCTGTATTCTATTCCTTTGGTCTGTGTATCTGTTTCTGTGCCAGTACCATACTGTATTGATAATTACAGCTTTGTAATAGAGGATAAAGTCTGGGATACTTTTCAGCTTTGTTTTTCTTTTTTAATGCTACTCTGGCTATACCAGGTCTTTTTTTGTTTCTATACACGTTTTAGGATTGTTTGTGAAGGATTGTTTGTTTAGGATTGTTGTGAAGGATTGTTTAGGATAGGTTTGTGAAGAATACTGGTGCTGTTTTGATAAGGATTGCATTGAATGTGTAGATTGCTTTGGGGAGTATCAACATTTTACCAATATTTGTTCTTCCAGTCATTGAGATTGGAATGTTTTTCCATATCTTTGTGTCTTCAGTTTTGTTTATAAGTTTTCTGTATTTTCAGTGTACAGATATTTTATCTCTTTGGTTTTTGATGCAACTGTAAATGGGATCGATTTCCTGGTATCTCTTTCTGTTGCTTTAATATTGGTGTAGAGAAATGTGACCAATTTTTGTACATGATTTTATATCCTGCAACATTGCTGAATTCCTCCTGTATCAGCTCTAGCAGTTTTTTGGTGAAGTCTCTGGTTTTCCACGTAAATTGTCATGGCATCTGCAAAGAGTAAAATTTTTTCTACGTTGCCAATTTGGTTACTTTTCATTTCCTTTATTTGTCTAATTACTGAGGCTAAGACTTCCAACGCTATGCTAAACAACAGTGGTGAGAGTAGACATCCCTGTGGTGTTCCTGACCTTTGGGGGAAAGCTCTCTGTTTTTCCCGCCTGAGGATGTTATTAACTGTGAGCATCTCATATATGTCTTTTATGATGTTAAGGTCTGTTCCTTCTGTCCCGGCTTTCTTGAGGTTTTTATCAAGAAAGGATGCTGTATTTTGTCAGATGCTTTTTCTGCATATATGGACAGTACCTAGAACCCTCTCTTCTATTAATGTGATGCATCATATTGATTGATTTGCAAATATTGAGCCAGCCCTGCTGTGTAGGAATGAATCCCGCTTGATCATGATGAATAATTCTCCTAATATACCGTTCGATTTGATTTGCTAGTATTTTGTTCAGAATTTTTACATCTAGTTTTATCAGGTGTATTGACATGTATTTCACTTTATAGTGGGGTCTTTGTCTAGTTTTGGAATCAAGGTAATACTGGTTTCATAGAATGAATCTGGGAACGCTTCCATTTCTATTTTTTGAAACCATTTGAGCAGAATACGTATTAACTCTGCTTAAAATGTCTGGTCGAATTCTCCTGGGAAGACATCTGGCCCAGGACTCCTACTTGTTGGGAGGTTTTTGATAACTGATTCCATTTCTTCACTGCTTATGGCTCTGTTCAAATTTTCTATTTCTTCCCGTTTGAGTTTTTGTAGTATGTGAGTGACTAGGAATATGTCTATTTCCTCCAGGTTTTCCAGTTTGTTGGCATATACTTTTTCATAGTATTTTGTAATAATTGTTTATATTTCTGTAGTGTTAGTCCTTTTTCATGTTGATTTTATCTGAGTTCTCTCTTTTTGAGAAGTCTGGTGAGAGGTTTATCAATTTTCTTTCAAAAAGCTCTTTGTTTCATTGATCTGTGTTTTTTTTTTTTTTTTTGGACTATATTATCTATGCTCTAATCTTTAATATTCCCTCCTTCTACTGTCTTTGGAGTTTATTTGTTGCTGCCTTTTCTACCCCTTTAGGTGTAATTGAGGTTGTGTATTTGGAAACCTTCTAGCTTCTTGAGATCGGCCTGAATTGTATTGCATTTCTTCTTAGGACTGCCTTTGCTGTATGCCACAGGTTTTGGACTGTCATGTATTCATTTTCATTTGCTAATATATTTTAAATTTCTTTAGCTTTCTGGATGACCCATTCATTCTTTAGAAGGGTATTCTTTAACCTACATGTATTTGGAGGCTTTTACATTTGTAAAGCACTTTCGTGTGACCCAGTGTATGATCTATTTTGGAGAATGTTTCTTGTGCACTGGAGAAGAATGTGTATTCTTACTGCTTTGGGGGATAATTTCTGAGTATGTCTTAAGTTCATCTGTTCCAGTGTTTCATCCAGAGCTTTGTTTTCTTTACGATTTTCTGCCTAGATGATCTGTCCGTTGCTGTTAAGTGGACTCCTACAAGCATGGTATTCCTATCTATATATTTCTTTATGTTTGTGAATAATTGATTTATACATTTGGGTGCTTTCACATTGGGGGCCTAGACATTTACAGTTGTTACTAGCTCCTCTCGATGGATAGAACTCTTAATTATGATATAATGCCGTTTTTCATCCCTCGTTACAGTCTTTATTTTAAAATATAGTTTGTCTGATATAAGTATGGCTACTCCAGCTTTCTTCTGACATCCAGTAACATGATACATGGTTCTCCATCCCTCACTTTCAGTCTGCAGCTATACTCAGGGCTCAACTGAGTCTCTTGTAGGCAGCATATAGACGGATTTTTTATTTTATTTCATTTAATTTTTGGTCCATTCTGATACCCTGTATCCTTTGATTGGGGCATTTAGTCCATTTATGTTCAGAATGGTTGTTGAAAGATGAATTTAATGTCTTCTGTTACCTGTAGGTTTCATGCTTGTGGTGCTGTCTCTAGCCTTTTGTGGTCTTTGTTGTTCTCCATTCAGAGTCCCCCTAAGGATCTCCTGCATGGCTGGTTTAGTGATCATAAACTCCTTTAGTTTTTGTTTATCTGGGAAAGCCTTTATCTCTCCTTCGTTCTGAATGACAGACGTGCTGGATAAAGTTCTGGATGCATATTTTTTCTCTTTAACACATTGAATATTTCCTGCCATGCTCTTCTGGCCTGACAAGTTTAAGTGGACAGGTTTGCTACTACCATTAATGTGTCTGCCCTTGTAAGTTGAGGCCCATTTGTTCCTAGCTGCTTTTATCTTTTTTATTTGATCTCTTTGTATTTTGCCAGTTTCATTATGATTTCTTATAATGTTGACCTATTTTTGTTGATTATGAAAGGAGTTCTCTGTGCCTCTTGGACTTGGATGCCTGTTTCCTTTCCCCAACTGGGGAAGTTCTCAGGTATAATTTTTTCAGATAAACTCTGCCCCTCTTTTTCTCTCTCTTCATCTTCTTCTGGAACACCTGTGATACAGATAGCATTTTGATTCATGGAATCACATAGATGTCCACTTCTCTCCTCATGGTCTATTAATTTCCTTTCCCTGTGTATTTTTTCCAGCTTTATCCTTTTCCATAATTTTATCTTCTGTTTTACCTGTTCTGCTTCTTCCAACCTTGATGTCATTTATAGCATATCTTAATTCATTGTTACTGTTTCTTATGGCTTTGATCTCTGCCAGCAGTAGATTCTCTGCTGTCTTGTATGCTTTTTGAAGCCCAACTATTAGTCCTCTGAATGTTATTCTGAATTCTTGCTGAGAGAGAGAGAGAGAGAGAGAGAGAGAGAGAGAGAGAGAGAGAGAGTGTGTGTGTGTGTGTGTGTGTGTGTGTTGAGCAATTCTCTGGCTTTCATTTCTTCCCTGGATTTTTTTTTTGAGGAGACTTCTTCCATCCATGCATAAATAGTTCTTCGTACACCCATAAACAGTTCCCTCATCCACCCACCCATGTTTTTGGCACAGTTTCTGGCTTTAATAGCTTGTTATGTGTCCTGGACTTGCTAGTACAACTATATTAAAAAGGAATCATACACTGTCCAGGGCCTAGCACTTCAGGAAGTATTTTTGGAATGTGTTGCATGCCCTCCGTTTATACATATTTGGCTATTCTGTGTCACTGGTCTGTCTCTGCAAAACTCCTCCTTACTTGTAGTGCTGGAGTGTTTGGACCTTCCACCAGGTGTGCTTTCATTTATTCTTCCAAGTAAGCTTCATAGGGCTCTTGGGATGATTCAGTAAGTTCTTGTAGCCGAACATCATGTCTGGTCAGTAAGGTCCAGCTGTGATTTGAAGCCAGCCCAGTGGCTCCAGCATCCAGTGGTTCAAAATCACCATTTTATATAATCACTGGGCAGTAGTCTCTGTAGGATCTTGCTTCAGGTGGTGTGAATAGCTCCAAGAGACTTGTTCACCTTTTCCTTCTTACACGCCACATCCCTCGGTACAGTCAGAAAGACCATGAACTCAAGAATTCTGGGGGCAGCACACATGGTTATCTTCTAATCCAGATTCATCGGAAAACAAAATTCAGCCAAGTAAAGTTGAAGATTTCATTGGCTTTATTATGCGTTTAGTAAATCTGGCAGCACTCCACCTAACAAGTAGCTGGAATGTTGACATCACAAACATTGTTACTTTTCAAGATTCTTTTGACCATTTGGAAGTTGTCTGAGATTCCAGAGGAATTTTAGGAAGGGTATTTATCTGCAAAGAAATGCTGTCTGGGATATTAAGGGATTGCATTGTATAGATTGTATTGGATAGTAATGACATGTTAATTAATAGTCATAAGTGTCTCATTCTGTATGGGATGTTTTTTCATTCACTTATATCTTGTTTAATTTTCCAGAAATATTTTGTAGTTTTCAGTGTGTATTTTATCTCTTCAGTGAGGTTTATTCCTAAGCATTTCTTTTTTTTTAATAAGGACACTTGCTTTATTTTTGTAATTTTTATTTTTGAGGGAGAGAGAAAGACAGCGTAAGCAGGGGAGGGTCAGAGAGAGAGGGAGACACAGAACCTGAAGACAGACTCCAGGCTCTTAGCTGTCAGCACAGAGCCTGATGCGGGGCTGGAACCCACAAACCGTGAATCGTGACCTGAGCCGAAGTTTAATTCTTGTTTGTGTTACTGTGAGTGGAGTTGTTTCCTTTTTTCTTTATTTATTTATTATGAGAGAAAGTTTGCCCCAAAGCAGGAATGGGCAGAGAGAGAGTGTGTGTGATAGAGAGAATCCCAAGCAGGCCCCACCCTTAGCATAGAGCCAATGCAGAGCTTGATCTAACGAGTATGATATCATGATTTGAGCCAGGTTGCTTCAGAGGAGCCATCCAGGACTCCTGGAGTTGTTTTCTTAATTTTCTTTTTGGATTGTTAAGTATGCACCTGGTGTTTTTTGTTTTTGGTTTTGTTTTTGTTTTGTTTTTTGGTGTTTGATGTGGGAAACAAAGGGAGAAGGAAATGGCAGATGAAATTAAATTATTTTATAACCTGCATCCCACTGACAAATACTTGAGACAGGCAGAGTAAAACAGTTCTCCAGGAACTCCCTACTGTCTTAATGCTAATGCTTTGTTGGAGGGGAAAAAAAACCTTAGCTTGACAATAGCTAGACTTCTTCTAGTATCCTTCGAGTCTTCTTCAGCATATGAAAAGCTCACTAGAAACTTCTCCTGGACTTTACCTCCTCCAACTCCATTGTATAGACCAGTCTCTTCTCGTGGTCCCTTGACAATTCTTCCTGTCCAAAGATCCTGTGTCCGTGCTTTAATAAAATCACCTTTTTGCACCATAGAGGTCTTTAAGAATTCTTTTTTGGCTGTCTGCTCTGGACCCCGTGAACCCACTGCCACCCCAAAAACCTCATCAGTATTGATTGTATGTTGCTACTTTACTGAAATCACTTATTAATTCTAAATAAATAACATTCTGTGTCTGTCTTTGAGAGAGAGGGGGAGACAGAACTCCAAGGAATCTCCACACTATCTCTGCAGAGCTCATCGTGGATGAGCTGCAGAGCTCATCAGACTCAAGAACCTTGAGATCGTGACCTGAGCCAAGATGGAGTCAGATGCTTAACTGCCTGAGCCATGTAGACACCCCCTAAGTTACATTTTTTAGTATTTTTTAAAAATTATTTTTTGGGACTTTAGAGTTTCCTACTTGTAAGATCATGTGATTTCCAACAAAATGCATTTTCCCTTCTTTCTTTATGGTTTGGATGCCCTTTATTTCTTCACTAAATACTCTGACTAGGACTTCCGGTTCTGTGTTAAATAGAAGTGGTGCAATGGGCATATTTCCTGATTCCTGATTTTAGAGGAAAAGATATTTATGTTTGAGGTAGTTTTCTTCTATTTTTGCCTTATTGAGTTGTTTTTATCACGTCAGGATATTGAAAATTGTCTAATCTTTTTTCTGCCTTTATTGAGATGGTGATATGTGGGTTTTCTACCTTCGTTCTGCTAATATGGCATTTTTTTATAAATTGATATTTATACATTGAAACATCCTTCCATTCCAGGGACAGGGGGTAGGGAGTCTTACTTGGTCATGGTGTGTGATGAGGTTTTCGGGTGATAGTCAGGTTCGTGGGGTCTGGAGCCAACGACCAAGAAAGAAATCTTGAAAATGTCTTTGGTGCCAAAAGGTGATTTTATTAAAGCACAGGGATAGGTCCAGTGGGCAGTAAGAGCTGCACTGGGGTTGCGATGGTGTTGTGACTGGGATTGGGCAGCCAGGAGTGCCTGAGGAAAGTCACACCTATCCTGCCTTGGTGGGTGGGTGGCATGCTAGTTTGTACTTTGCCCTCAGCTTGCCCCAAATTCCCTCTGATCACTGCTGCTCAGAGGCAAAGAACTGGGAATCTGGGTGCTCTGAGTTGCAGAAGAAAGCATCTCTTAGTTCTAGCACAGCGTTCAAGGCGATCTGTCCTTTAAGAGTGTATATATATATGTGTATATATGTCATTCCGCGTTTTTAAGCATTTAAAAAATGCTTCAACAGGCAGTTAAAAATTGAATTCTTCAGGGTTTCTTTTGTAGACTTCATTGCTTTCATAAGGTCATATTTTCCTCTCTATGATCTGTGTTGTTGGTTTTGTTGTTGTTGTTGAGATTTGGGCATTTTTTTAAAAAAAGGTGGTTATTCCAGTCCTGAACTGGCTTTGATGAAGTTTTGGGGTGATGGTGGAGTGGTTTGGAGCCCACAGCCAAGAAAGAATTCTTGAAGACATGTTTGGTGCAAAAAGGTGATTTTGTTAAAGTATGGGGATAGGTGCCATGGGTAGGAAGAGCTGTGCTGGGGTTGTGACGGGTAACTCATTATATCTTCTCAGGTTGGGAGGGGGTCAGGGATGGAGGAAGTCTCTAAGGTATTTTGGAAGCAATATTACCAGGACCTTGAGGGGCTGACTAGCTGTTGCTGGGGAAACACCACTTATTACCAGTTAATAAAATCTCAGTCATGAGAGCCTTCAGAGGAGTGTGATTGTCAGCATGTATCTTGGGCAGTTGAGATAAAGGAAGTAGACTTAAAAGGATCCTAAGGTTGGGATAAAGTTTAGCTAAGGTTCTCTGTTGACCCCAGCAAAAGTGTCATCCTGTAGGCAGCAGAGCTCCTAAAGGGAAGTCACTCTGCTTGTCTCACGGACTTGTCAGTGCTGCTAGGCAGTAAGGGAATTTAATTTTTCATTTACCTTAGTCTCCCACATCACCATGGCAAGCACTTAAGCCCCTTTCCCTTGTTCTTGGGTAGCCTGGAGTGAATATCACACATATTCCACCAGGGGCTGGGGATGGGTGTGGGGTGGATTTTGTCCTCAGCCTGCCTAATGCTCCCTCATCATATGCCCCCTGAACAATCTTGTTTGTCCCTTAAATCTTTAACGTTGTTGAAAGTGGAAGTTCTCATCTTCTGTAGTTTCTTCCTGCTGAGTAAGGGCATAGAGCATAGTCAGTATTGATCAGTAGGGAATACATGGGTGAGAGTTACAAAAGATGGAGGCAGCTGAATCCAAGGTAGGCAACATGTAAGAACCTGTAGGAGTAGTGAGGATTATCTGTCAGATGATTGTTATTGTCGTGATGGAATTTTGGCACCAAGTAAAGAGACACGGGAAAAACAGCAAAACATAATAACTAAAGATTAGCCCAAATGGAAGTCCTTTGGTAGTTGACAAAAATTGTCCAGTCCAGGACTTTAACCAGTCATTAAAGGAAAGAGAGGGATTGTTTAAAGCACCAGTGAGTATTCAGGTCAGTTAGAAATCCAGGTATGTTTTTTGTGGTAATCTGGAATGTTTTTTATGAGACTGTAAGTTCGACCTTGTTCATCAGTTAAAGCATTTGATGCCATTCTGTTTTGTAGAACTGTTTTATGCATTGAGTTTCTTTTGTATTTAATAATATAATGTAATTTTGAGAGTCATTTATGGCCTTAACTGTGTAACAGGTAGTATAGAGCCATCATAAAGACTGTGTTCACTAAGCAATTAGGTAATTAATAAGAGGTACTTTTATAGCAAGAAAAATGCAGCTTAATGTTTAGAGCAGATTACAAACCCAGGGTCTACCAGTGCCGCCAGTGAGATTTTTGGATGTCAGCCTTGTAGCATCCTTAGATGGGAGTGGGAACAGGCAGCTGGAATCAGGTTGGTCTTTCTGGTTTAAACTCAGAGGTCTGTGGTGATCCTTTTGAATGGCCCAGTATATGAAGGATAGTTAGTATAAATTGGGACAAAGAAAAAGAAAAAGGTGCAACCATCATAAGAGAAGTTTGAGGTGTTTCACAGGTTCACAGATAAGAAGACACATTAGTTTGTTCATTGATTTCCTGTGAAGGGGGTACAGGGTTTTATTTGGTTATAGGAACCCATGAAGAATGCCCGTCTAATTTTACTGCAGTGGGAGTACATAATATGACCCGGTAGAGAGGGGCCCTTTTATTTGGATTTAAATCCCCTGTTGTATTAGACTGTCCATCCTTTGAATAGTCAGGCCTTTTGGATTTACCTGGCATGGGTTTCCAGTAACTGTCAGATCAGGTTTAGGAAGGCTATGGTTTGCATATTTAGAGATTTATGAATTAACCCAAACTTACGTGAATAATTGAGCATTACAGTGTTGTCTTTTGATAGGTCTTCAGTGAGAAAAGTCTTGCATACAATTGTTGGGGGAATCCATCCCATTTCCCAGTTGTTTAAATAATAATAACCTATAGGGTCCTTTTACCTTCCCCCACAGAATAACAAGAAGATTGTTTGTTCCTGTGCTATTGTGACAGTATCTCTTAAGTTTACCTTAAGTAGTCTAGTTTAGGCAAACATTTAAAGACAACTAGAATTTAACATCCAAAATATACATTATTGAAAAAGTTTTCATTGGGACAATGAAAAAGAAAAAGGTGCAACCATCATAAGAGAAATTTGAGGTGTTTCACAGGTTCACAGATAAGAAGACACATTAGTTTGTTCATTGATTTCCTGTGAAGGGGGTACACTTTTATTTGGTTATAGGAACCCATGAAGAATGCCCGTCTAATTTTACTGCAGTGGGAGTACTGCAGTACTCTCTAAAAATCCCCATTTCCAGAGATTGCCAAATCGAGACTAATTTGTTTGTTAAATCCATTTTTAATAAAGTTGGCCTAATTATTTACATAAATTCAGCAAGAATAGTGATTGATCATAAGAATCTTTTTAAAAAATATTTTTCTCGTGTTCATTTTTGAGAGAGAGAGAGAGAGCACGTGAGCAGCAGAAAGAGAGGGAGACACAGAATCCAAAGAAGGCTCCCAGCTCTGTACTGAAGCATAGAGTGTGATATGGGGCTCAAAATCATCACCTAAGCTGAAGTTGGATGCTTAATGTACTAAGCCACCCAGGCACCCCCTTAAGGATTTTTTAAAGTTTGCTTTGCTGGAACCTTTTGTAAGGAATCTCTGGATTGAACTTCTGATAGCCCCTCCAGGCCAGAAGCCAATCCAACTACTTGCCGTCCGATATGCCTGCAATACCTGTAAATTGGGTGAATTCCACTTCATTAGGTCCCCAAGATATCCTGCGGTTCCTGCACCTGCCTGGTAAGGTGCTGGGAACTCTGTAAGCAAGGTATCAGGCCAGTATTTCCAAGGGGCTTTATGGCTCCATGTTTCATAAAGCCAGCCTTAGTTCCTTAAAGCTGTATGATCATATCTGAGTTTAGGCAGGAGTCTCATATACGACATTCCAGTCAAAGCCTTGGTAAAAACAGGATTTCCGGTGGTGTTTCAAGGAGAAGTTTTTTTTTTTAATTTTTTCAATTTATTATTGAGACAGAAGCAGAGCATGAGCAGGGAAGGGTCAGAGAGAGAGGGAGACACAGAATCCAAAGCAGTCTCCAGGCTCTGCACTGTCAGCACACAGCCTGATGCGGGGCTCGAAGCCATGAACCGTGAGCTTGTGACTTGAGCTGGATTGGCCACTTAACCGACTGAGCCACCCAGGCGACCCTCAAGGAGAAGATTCTTACTGAATGCAAACAAGTATGATTGCTGGAAAAATACTCACTTTGATTTTCAGAGACTGATTTTCAGAGGGTTTATGTAGAGAGAAAAGGTAAGTGCTTCTGTTTACAAATGAATACTTTATGACATCGCTATATAATTACATGGATATCTTAAGAGAAAGTATCCTTAATCTGGAAGAATTCGAGAACAGCAATATTTCCAAGACTCACAGAACTATAATCTTCCTCATTTAGTCCCATGTTCCTCGTTCTTGTTCAGTTTGAATGCAGCATTTTAGTTCTGGAAATTCTTCCTCATTTTAGTTTTTAGGATTTTAAAGATTCAGTGCCCTGGGACGCCTGGGTGGCTCAGTCGGTTAAGCACCCAACTTCGGATCAGGTCATGATCTCACCGTTTGTGGGTTAGAGCCCCGCGTCGGGCTTTGTGCTGACAGCTCAGAGCCTGGGGCCTGCTTCAGATTCTGTGTCTCCCTCTCTCTCTGCCCCTCCACCACTCATGCTCTGTTTCTCTCTGTATCAGTAATAAATAAACATGAAAAAAAATTAAATAAATACCTGTGTTTGTCCTAAAGTCCTTTAAAAAATTCTTATTAGTGTTTATTTTTGAGAGAGAGAGAGAGTGTGAGCAGAGGAGGGACAGAGAGAGGGAGACACCGAAGTGGAAGCAGGCTTCAGGCACTGAGCTGTCAGCACAGAGCCTGACGCAGGGCTCGAACCGCAAGATCATTACCTGAGCTGAAGTCAAACACCCAACTGAGCCACCCAGGCGCCCCCTAACATCCTTTTTATAAATCTCCTTGAAGATGAAATATGTTTTGTGAGAGAATAAGAACAATTATAAATGACAAAATTTCAGAAATGGACATTGTTAAAGATCTGATGAGAGTTCATTATGATACAGATGTCAAGGAAATCAGCTATTTTTGTGATACATGACACTTCAGTAGTCAGAATATCAAGTGATGACCTTATACCAAAACATTAAAATGTTAGGAATTGCATACATTATTTGAGCAGTTACAGCATTTGCCCATGCAATACAGCCTAAGGGTTTTGTTATTTGACTATGCTTTTCCAGGTAACTTTGCATACCAAAGTTAAAAAAAGGCTTAATTGCTCAAAAAGACTTCGTTTACAAATTAAATCTTGAGAAAGTTTGTTAAAACATTAGAAAGTATAGAGTAAATCCTAAATAGGATAACAGATTATTGTAAGTCTTAATTTATTTACCTAAATTGAAAATACGAATCATAAAGGCAAATATGTGGCATTACATAGTTGTTAGCAAAACCTCGGTCCTTCAACATTGATAAAGATAAATAAATCTTTGGTTTTCCCAGCAGCAAAAGAGAAAAAAACCTTTTTTTCTTATCAAGAGCAGATCAACAGTCCAAGAAAACTTTGTCTTTTGAAAAGAGAGGAAAGGAGAATTTTAGTCTTATACCTGTGTACTTTTAAAATCCATTCATGTAAACTTTAGTCCATCCTGACCACACTTAAAATTCCTTTCCAAAGATATCTACAACTTTCTGTTCCCTTCTAATTCTGTTCCAAGCCGTTTCTCTCCAAACAACTGTCTCATTTAGGACAAAATTATTTTCCTTTATCCTTAACAAAAAATTGGATTTCCATTCCTTATACCTTTCTTCCACATCTCCTACTTTCCTGCATACAGGGTTGGCTTTCCTTATTTCCATCGGTCTAAATATTGGTAATTTGAACTTAGAAACCTTAGTCTTCAGTGAAAACTTTGTGAACTGTTATATATGAATTTCTTTATATGGCAAATTCATGAATCTAAGCACAAAGCATGGTTTTCAATAGACTCAACTAGCCTTGGTTTCTCTCCAGCAAGACAAAAGCAGGTAAACCTTATGTTTACTAATCCATGCTCTAGCACTCCATTCTATTTGGAAAAGACCTAGATGTCCAGTGAATTTAATCTCATTTGTCATGCAAACTTTAAAGCAAAATTTTAAAGTTTCAGGTTACCAAAGAATTTGTAAGCTGTCTTAACAATTACCCTTGAAAACTTTAAGACAGACAAAATTAACTGTCATTTTTAAGTCATCTTTTTGGTGACAGATTGCAACAGAGATAACATGAGCTTATTTGATCTTTAGTAAACCCTGGTAGAATAAAAGTTTCATATGTAATCTTGATAACTCTAAAGATATGTCCAAGAAACTTAAATTAGTTTAAACACTGAATTGTTTCACCTACGTCCACTTTAAAAGTCAATTTTTTCCCACTGTCACTTTTTATTGGGAAACCAGTGGGGGAATCTGAAGTGGGTGGTCCAAGGAGGTGCTCTTGGTCCCCTTAAGCGCTGAAGATGGTTTATGATCCAGCTATGTAGGCTGCACCAAGGTGGTTCAGAAACAGGTGGGAGGGCAATGTAGAAGAGGTGAGATGCCGCAGAACACAAAGAAAAGTCCCGATTTTTAAACCTTGCCAGCTGAGACAGAGCAGCAGACACGTTATCTGTTTCTTTGTCTATCTTTTGTTTTTCCACCAATTAGTGGAAGTAGACAGACTATGTTGGGCTGGAGAAGGCACAGAATTTCCCTGAAACAAATGGACTTTTCGGCAGTTGGTTCAGAATGGTTCTTAAAGTTTCCATCCTGAGGTAGACTAACCAAAGTTGGCTCCAGTTACCTTTAGCCTGGGAAATGAATGAGGGAAAAACTATCACATCTATTAGGAGGAGGAACAGTGAGAACAGTCAGCATCCCCTTTGTCAGGGATGGCCTGTCTTTCCTTCAGAGACTGAGTTCTATTAGGAGGAGGCCTGTTTAGACACTTATCATCCAGTATATCACATGGGCGTTTACTGATCTGGTAAACTCTGCCAGAGGCCTGTGAGTCGGGGTAGCCCTGAGGGCTTGGACCTAGGGTATTTCTGTCCATTTGCCGTTTACTAAGGCCATACAGTGTTACAGGATCAGTCCTTTCTACATTTTTCCAATCCAGATTGTTTCCAGTGGGTTAAAAAAGGCATCCCAAGGGGGAATCCTTGGGGACTGAGTACAAGCTCCCATGTTCCTATTAGAAAAGTAGAAAGAAAAGGGAGGAGGTCCATTAGCCCTAGAATCTGCCCCCCCACCCCACCCCTCCAGCACTCTGACTCCTAGGTGGTATCCCCCACACAGGATATGCCAGAGGTGACTGGTGTCAAAGTGATCTAAGGCGTCCCTCTAACGAAATCCGTTATGACCATCAACCACTGACGAAGGGCTCCTGAAGGAGGGATGCTAGTGTTCCACCCCCTCGGCCCCCACTTTCCTCATTGCATTGCATTCTAGACTACGGATGGGTGCCTGACGTATGAACAGAAATACTGTACTCTGATGGTTATGCCCTGATTACCTAGTCTTTGAAGAGCATGCTATGGAGCCCCTGTTTTAGTTTTTTGAAGAACCTGCCTTTTTTTTAAACCCATGACAAACATTAGAAAAATTGTAAAAGGGGAATTACTAAATTTTGTAACTTAAGTAGTAGTTAGTAGAGGACATTGACTGGAAACAAGTAAAGGCACAAACCCGTCATGATCTAAGTGACATTGCAACACATCTAGTCTATACTCCCAGCTTCCTAGGAAACAGTACCTGGTTGGGTTTTAATTCAGTTGGGTTTTGGCCATCTCCTAATGGAGTTCTTGTGGACCAATGTGGCTAGACCAGAGATGTGGAGGGGATTACGTTAGACCAGTGAGGAGGAAACCTCTCACAGGAGTCTTCAGATTGGCAACCATCCTGTGCCCAAGACAGACAACAGGAATAGAAGGAAACAAGTTTTTGGGTCTTATTCCCATTCCAGCCAGGATACTAACTTCCAGCCAAAGGGCATGAAGTTTGGGCAGAGTAGTTATGGGCAGCCTGAGAAATTGACATGAAAGTGTTCCAGTAAGACCATACTTTTTGAAAAACCCCTGAAATGAGAGTAAAGGAGGAAAAGAGAAAAGTATTCTCAACCATATTTACACTAACGCTTAGAATTCAAATGAAAAGCCTCAGCCTCACATGTTGGGCACCATATGATGAAGTTTGGAGTGATGGAGTGGTCCAGAGGTGACAGCCAAGAAAGAATTCTTGAAGATGTCTGTGGCACAAAAATGTGATTTTATTAAAGCCATGGGGACAGGACGCATGAGTAGGAAGAGCTGCACTGAGGTTGTGATGCGTACCTCATTAATATACCTTCAGGTTGGGAGGGGTACAGGCATAGAGGAGGTTTCAAAGGAATTTTGGAAGCAAGGTTTCCAGGACCTTGTGGGCCTAACTTTTGTTAGGGATAAAACTTCAATCATGAAACCCTTCAGATATATATTGGGGACTGTAAGCTTGGACCATGATTGCCAGCATATATCATGGGGGAGGTGAGATGAAGGAATTAGACTTAATAACAGGATCCTCAAGTTTAGGACAATGTTAAGCCAAGGTTCTCTTCTGCCCCCAGTAAAGTGTCATCATCGAGACAGCAGAGCTCCTAGAGGGAGGTCACTCTGGCTATTTCAAGGACTTGTCAATGGGCCGTAGGCAGTACGGGAATTTAATTTTTCATTTGTCTCAGTTTCCCACATCACCATGGCAAGCATTTAAACCCCTTCCCTTTATCCTTGGGTAGCCAGGAGTGTCCAAGGAGCATCACACACATTCTTCCTGGGCTGGGCGGTGGGGGGGGAGGGTAGTGCCTGCCTATATTTGCCCTCTGAATGCCCCAAACTCCCTGATCAGCTTTGTGCAGGGGGAACCTTCCTTCAACATTCACTCCAGTTAAATGTCTGGGAGTTCTCAGACCACCCTGGGAATGCATGTTTTTTGGTATTGTGTGTTTTCTTTATGGTATATGTGGGTACTTATGACTGTCTTCATTTCCTGTTTTGTTTTTCTTTTTTTTTTCTCATTAGTTTGGGGCTTACCATTTTTGACTAATCTATTGCTTGTCTTGGCTTGCCTGTGCCTGTAGTGTTGGCTGTCGTAACATGCTACAGCACTTACCATGTTTTCACTGGCCTTCAACCTGTACTCAAACTGTGCTGCAAATTTTAGACCTCTGAGAAATCTCTACAAAAGCTAGAAATCTGGACTTAAGTTCTCCTTTACTTCTGCTGATCTGAGAGAAGGAGCCATTAGGAGCCATGCAGGAATTGGGTGTTATTTTCAGTTTTGTCTTGAGCTACATTGGATTGGGGAATGGGCTAGTGACTTAATTTAAAAACGTAAACTTCTCTAAAAGTCCTTTGTTCTGTTACTTATTCACTCACATGGGTACTGAATCTAGTTTCTCTGTTACCTGAGTCCTTAACTAGTGTCTGGCTTTCTCATAAATATAATTTTGTTTGCATATTGCTGCTAATTTGGTGTCTCTATGGAAGATAGGGCCTGAAGTTTTTATTCTGCCATCTTGATGACATCACATTGCTAGTTTTGATCTAAAGAAAGGTGATAACTTTTCCAGTCCTAGAATATGTTTAGAGATGCTGGAGTTTGAAAATGAAAAAAATGCTGTTATGATCTAAAGGGATGTACCATTGCTGTTTTGGGTTACTTTTCAGTGATTTGAATAATTACTAAATTTTTCAGAAACTGTGTCTTTGTAGTGCAGAGTTTCTCCTTGATGAAGCACTTGCTCTGATAGGTATACCTTAATAAATCCATATGATATTTTAACAGCATTATTTAAAACTTTGAGATTCCTACTTGAAATGAAGTAAAGCACTAATTTCTACCTGTTTCCTCTCTAATTAAATGCAATCAAAGATACAGTTCCCAGTATCATTCTACCCCCACCCATCCTCAGTATCATTCTTAGAGAACAGATATATGGCATAAGCTTTTTTGGATGTGACTCAGATCTTTCCAAATTATATTTGAAAAGTTTGCTTTCCAAAATATTTCTCAAATATTCAAATGCCTCACAGTACACTATAGCATGACAAAGCAAGATATTTGTTGAATATTAGTTTTTGCTTTATAATAGGGAGACACCATACTGGAGTAATTACATTTGTTTGAGTATGGTGGTATTTCAATTTTCAGTAACAGATTGGTTATTTTTTCTATCTCTTAAGATAGGCAGGTATTTTAGTGGAAGTGGTAACTTTGTGATCTGAGTTCATGTTTTGACTTTAGAAATTTACTTGCTCCATACATATTTCTTGTTCATTATTTTTGGTTTACCAAAAGACCAGCCATCTCAGTGCCTACAGGTATCAGAAGCCATCAATCTAACATGCTTAGAAGAGAATTTTATGTGGAGTCAGATGATGTGAGTGATAAAGCAGAAACAATAAACCGAATAAAGTATATAAGCTAAGACTTGGTATCCTATGATGAAAGTTAGTTTAGCACTAATGAATAGCTAAAAGTGAAGCATTTAAAGAGTAGTTAACAGGAAAAGCAAAGAACTCCCAGAGAACTGGAATTGTGAAAAGAGACAAAGTACCGTACAGGTAAGGCTTTCCCAGAAGCAAAAGATCGTTCTATGATACAGGAAATATATGATATTTGTTTGAGGGAAAGCGGAGAATTGCACTCTCAACTTGTTTCCACGTAGTCTAATAACAGTCTAATAACAGTTGAAAATGACTTAGAGGACCTGGGTAAACATCTGACTTTGGCAGCTTATGATCTCACAATTCGTAAGTTCAAGCTCTGCAGCATTGGCCTTGCTTTGGATCCTTTCTCCCGCTCCTCTCTGCCCTTCTCCCACGCACGCTTGTTCTCTCTTGCTCTCTCTCTCAAAAATTAATCAAACATTAGAAAAAGAAAAAAGAAAGAAAAAAGAAAGAAAATGACTTAATCCTTTTGCTGGAGGATATGTGCAGACATAAAGTGACAGGGGAATACAATTAGGACAGTTTAGTTCAAATATTCTCATACCACGAGGAATTACTGAAAATTTTAAGTAAAAATAATACCCACCCATTCCCACCTGCAAAGAGATGGGATTAATTCTAGGCTTGCATACTTACATACCTGTGCTTTGGTCAGAACACTTAACGTCTTAGAATCTGAGGTTCCTACTTCATAGAATGTAAGTTACAAACTCTCTGCAACCTACAGAGTTATATAGAGATAAATAGGGTCTTGAACCTGAATCATACAAAATCTGTTACCCTCCCCCAAAAAACACTTACACTGAAAGCTTTGCATGTAGTTTTGAGAGAAATTGGTTTATTTCCAGAAAGTACCATAGATGGACCTCCTTTAAAACCATCTTGACAAATGCAGTTTTGAACGTGAATCAAATGAGAAAAACAAATGACATAGATACTCTTTCGAGAAATTTCTGGCGAAGGACTGATATTAATGGCTTTTATTTTATTTCATTTAAATTATTTTAAAAAAATTTTTTAATGTTAACTTATTTTTGAGAGAGAGAGAGACAGAGCATGAGCGGGGAGGGGTAGAGAGAGAGGGAGACAGAATCCAAAGCAGGCCCCAGGCTCTGAGCTGTCAGCACAGAGCCTGATGTGGGGCTTGAACCCAGGAATTGTGAGATCATGACCTGAGCCGAAGTCGGACATTTAACCGACTGAGCCACCTAGGCGCCCCAATGGCTTTTAAGAGGCAGATTAGGCATATTTATAGACTAAGAAAAAAAAAGGAAATTGAGAGGGTTAAGATTAGAGACAAACTGGGATCAGGAGGAGCCCCTTTAAAAGGACAAAAGAAGAGAGCAAACTTGAAATAGTGAACAATGAAAAATTGACATAAATTTTTTCAAGTGGCATCAAAAAATTATTTTTAAATAGTTTTTGTAAGCAACAAGACTCAAAGAGAAAATGATAGGGAGCTTCTCTGAGTTTTAAAAATCATCTACTTCAGGTACGTCTGAGTGGCTCAGTTAAGCATCTGACTCTTGATTACAGCTGAGGTCACGATCTCATGGTTCTTGAGTTCAAGCCCTGTATCAGGTTACTGTCTGACATTGTGGAACCTGCCTGGGATTCTCTCTTCCTCTCTCTCTGCTCCTGCCCTGCTTGTGCTCTCTCGCTCTCTCTCAAAATAAACAAAATAAAAAAAATCATTTAGTTCATGTTTATAAGCTGGGGGGAAAAAACAGATACTGAATGTGATCTTATAGCAGTTGACCCTATGAAGGGGTTGTGTATGCATTTATGTGTGTATTTTGTTTTTTTTTTTTCTTAATTTTTGTTATTTATTTTTGAGAGACAGAAACAGCCTGAGCAGGAGAGGGTCAGAGAGAGAGGGAGACACAGAATCCAAAGACAGGCTCCAGGCTCTGAGCTAGCTGTTAGCACAGAGCCTGACGCGGGGCTCGAACCCACGAACCGTGAGATCATGACCTGAGCTGAAGTCGGACGCTCAACCGACTGAGCCACCTTGGTTTTTTTTTTTTTAAACCTACTTTCTCTTACTCTACGTATGATAAGGAATCCTATTGCTATTTGCTAACTTGGTTTTTCATTTATTTGTTAAAAAGTAGTCTACGCCTTACTTTTTTTAGTATATTTTCACAGTATATTTATGGCAGCATTTTCAGATTCTTTGTAAAGTCATATATGACAAGTAAGAACCTTGCATTTTTTTCTGTGCTACTATATATAATATTAATAATATACTTTCTGTATTTTTGTGTTAGAACTACTGGTAGGTACAATAGGAATTTAGTAAGTTGAATAAGACTGTTAATAACAATATACCATTTTACTTTGGTCTTTTTTTTTATAACCATTCTTTAATGACTATAGAGAATGATATTACTGCCATATACCTTAAAATTGGAATGATTCATTATTTGTCTTTTTAATATCTAAAACAAATATACCTTTTTTTCCTTCTGTTTTCAGGTTATGAAATGGTCTCTGCAAGATGGTCAGTCTTTGAATTTGAAATTTTTAAGCCTGATATATGCTGGTACTTATTCTCGTTTAAGTGGATTATAATTTCTTCTGTTACGGCCAGTATATAAAGCAGAGAAAATAGCAAAGATCTGTTCTGTGTCAAGTATGACAGCCACAACTCGTGGCTCTCCAGTAGGAGGGACTGACAGCCAGAGTCAAACTCCTGATGGACAGTCTCAGCCCCCCTTCCAACATAATCAGGTAGGACATGATGTTTTAATTTTAAGGCTGTGTTGTTCTGAATTACTAAATAATGGCAGATGTCCTGAATAATTTATAATCATCTGAAGCTTGTTGTCATTTTAAGTTAAACTTGTGAACAGTCACTGAAACTTGTAAGAGACCTATTGTAAATGGTTAAGAATATCCCTTCCACTTTTTTTTTTATGTATAAGTCTCTGAGGACAAAATCATTAAATTAGTTGTTTTGTAACTTAGTTATAAGCATAGAGTCAAGTCAGCTCTTTATTTTGGAGTCCTATCTTTGTGCCATATAACCGTACAGCTATGGCTAAGTAAGATAGCTATACCTTAATTTCTGTATCTTTAGTTAGTTAGGTAAGTAGTTATTTTTTTAAATTGTTAATTGTATTTATTATAGCATGTACAAACCACCCACAGTCTATATCTGTCAGAGACTAAGGACACTGTCCAGCCTGCATCTGTGTGTCTGGTAACCCCAAACCCTGCCCACCTTCAGCACCTCCCAGCATTCTTGAATGGCAGAGCAGCCATGACCCCATCAGTGACTGTCCTGCAGGAATGTATGGTGGCACAGGGTCCAAAGCTGGCCCCCAAGCCTTTTTTTGGCTGAGTGTTTAAAATGTTTTTTCATTAGTTGCAAGCAACTCAAAATCAGAATATTTCACATAAATACCTGGCTTTTTGGCTTCTCCATATTTTTCACATTAGATCCACACTTGCATTTTACAGCAATTAGGTATAACTGAATGTCAACCACAATTTCAGATGGGAATCTGCTTCGTCACTTAAGGCCAGTTGCCATTAGTTACTTAATCATTCAAATACTTATCACAACGCCATGTCTCTCTATGTTATATCCCCACTAATAGAAGGAAAAGTCAGAGTTGTACTACAAAGACCTCACAACTCAAAGGCCTACTTACATTTTTATTAGCTTCTTGGCCCTGAGGGCATATGAATAAGAGATCTGTGAACTACCAGCGGCTATATCTTTAAAATGAGGAAAAGTAAAATAATATATGTAAAGAGCTCAAACCAGATTTTATTTTATTTTTATTTACTTAGTTTATTTCATTTAAGAGAGAGTGTGTGAGTAGGGGAGAGGGACTCACAGAGAGGAGAGAGAGAGAGAGTCAGAGAGAGAGAGAGAGAGAGAGAGAGTCTTAAGCTGTCTCCACGTTGAGCATGGAGACCAACATAGGGGTTGAACCCACAACCTGAGCCATAATCAACAGTCAGATGCCTGACTGACTGAATCTACATTTTAGATTCAAAGTTTAATGCTGGCCTATATGGATAAAATTATTGTTTTCTGTGAAAGAATTTGTATTAATGGAAATGTATTTCCATTTGATTAATGGAAAATAATTGTTAATACATTAATTCTTTATTTCCAAAAATTATAATATGCATTTCCTTTCCTTGCTTAGTTTTTCTATGGGGGTTAGTTTCCTTAAACTTTGCAAAGTAAAGTTTTGCAGAGTATTGGCTTGGAAGATGGGGTTTCTTTTTACATTAGGATATTTTATTATTTAATCTTTATTAGTTCTTTCCTTTTGTTTTCTTTGGGTTCAATTGCTATGTATTTTCTGGTTTCTCGGTATGGAAATTTAGACAGTTGTTTAGGACTTCTCTTTAAGTTTTGACCCTTGATTTTAGCTCAGCAGATGTTCATGAGTTCAAGCCATGGCACTTACAGTGTACCGCCTGCTTGAGATTCTCTTTTCTCCCTTTCTCTTTGCCCCTCCCCTACTGTGCATGTGCTGTCTTTCTCAGAATAAATATTTTTTAAAGAAGAATGTATTTAGAAATGTATTGCCTCATATTGAGGCATTTGGAAGTTTTCTGTTAACTCTGTCACTGGTTTATAGGTTAATTTCTTAATGGATAGACAGTTATGTTCTCAGTGATGTCGCTGTTTAGGAATTTATTGAGGCTTGATATGTTGCCTGCCTAGCATATAGTAATTCGGAATGTAAGAGAACTTGGAAAAAGTTGATTTATTTCATTATAGAATTTGTTAGTTATTTCCAGTTTGCTCATTATGTTTTTCAGATGTTCTGTATAACCTGGTTTTGTTTTAATTTACTTGTTTTATTAGTAGTTGGGAGTTGTGTTAAACTCTACTTGGGATTTTGGACTTGACCATTTACTTTTTAAAAAAGAATAATTTATTAATTATAGTCAAATAAAGTTTTAATGTATAAGGTCCATGCATATTGAGAATAGTGATAATTTTTTGCCCTTGTCCTGGTTCCTACTTATATCTTCAACTTTGTTTCTACTTTTTGTGGTTTTGAGTGAGCATTTTATAGGATTACTTTTTAAAACTCTGCTTTCTTAGCATATCTTATAAATCATACTTTAATATATATTTTTAATGTTTTTATTTATTTTTGAGATTGGGATAGGAACAGAGGGTGGGGGGAGACAGAGAGAGAGGGAGACCCAGAATCTGAAACAGGCTCCAGGCTCTGAAATAAGCCCCCCCGAACGTGGGCTTGAACTCACAAACCGTGACCTAAGCTGATGTCAGATACTCAACTTACTGAACCACCCAGGTGCCCTCTACTTTTTTTTTTCTTTTTATAGTGGTTGCATTAGAGTTTACAGTATACTTATATCTACTTAAAAGTAACCTATACAACTTTATGGGAAATGTAGATTCTCATCACAATTTACATCTAACTCCTCTCACTTTTCCTCGTATCATTCCTGGCCTTTATTCTGTCCAATTATTGAACACATTGTTGCTTTTGGACAAATTGTTGCATATTAATTAAGAATATGGAGGAGACACCTGAGTGGCTTAGTCATTTGAGCAAGATCTTCAGAGCTTCAAGCTCTGACTTCTGATTTCCAGTTCAGCTCATGATCCCAGGCTTGTGAGATCTAGCCCCACAGTGGGCTCCATGCTAAGCCCATGCTTAGCGTGGAACCTACTTAAGATTCTCCCTCCCCCCCTTAAAAAAATAAATATATAAAGAATAAAGGTACTTACTTTATCTCATTCCTTTTGTAATGCTTTTCCTTTCTTTACACACATTCAAGTTTCTGACCTATACTATAATTTTCCTTCTCTTTGAAGATCTTAACATTTCTTGCAATATAGGCAATAAATTCCCCCAATATTTGTGTGAGAAATCTCTTCTTCACTTTGAAGTACAGTTTTCAAGTACAGGGAATTCTAGAGTAGTGGTTGTTTTTTCTCAACTCTTTAATCATTGCGGGGGTTTTTTTTTGTTTATTTGTTTGTTTACTTGTCTGGTCTGAGGAAAAGTCCAATGTTGCTCTTTTGTTTGGTCCTTTGTACATATACATGAAGTATTTTTTTTTAATCTCCCTAAATTTTCTTAGAAGATTTTCCTTTAGCATTTATATTCTCCAGATTGAATTGGATACACTGGTATGTTTAGATGCCTTTTTAAAAAGAATGCGTATATATACATATATATTCTGTATATCTATGTATTTACTATGCTTCTTGTTTTCTGAACCTTTGGTCTGTGCTTTGGTGTCTGACATTAATTTAGGGAAAATTCTCAGTTGTTACTGTTTTAAATATCCTATTCCTTCCTCTCTTTCTTGGCATTCTGGTATTCCCACTATAGCTTTGTAGTTGTCCTACAATTCTTGAGTACCTTTTTTTTTTTTTTTTTAACATTTTGCTTTCCAGTGTTGGAAGTTTCTCTTGACATATATTTATTTAACATTAGAAGTACTTTCCTCAGCTATGTCTTACCTATCAGCTGCATTTTTGGTTGTTACTATAGTGTTTTTGATCCTTAGTGTTTCTTTTTTGTTTTTCCTTAGAATTTACTTTTTCTACTTGCAGAGAGCTCTTAGCATATTAGTTGTAATTACTTTAAACATTTCTTTGGATAATTCCAACATGCTAGCCATATCTGAAGCTCATGTTTGCACTCTATACATACTGCGTTGATTGTTGTTCATTATGCTTTGGATCTATTTCTGAAACTTGGGTATAATAAGTTGATAAAAGTAATTTTGTAAATAGTCTTTTAGTATTGTGTAGGTAAGGAGGGGCAGGATGGCTAGAGAGGACTGGAATCGTTTAACTTTCCCCCACATGGAAGTCTGTATCAGGCTAGAGTTTGGATTTCCCTACTAGGTTGGTTTGGTTCTGATGAAAGCCTAGAAGATTAGAACCTGGTAAAATAGCTTCTCTTGAGGGTATGCTTTTTTTCTCTCTTTTTTTTTTCTTAAGAGTAGAATGCTGTACCATAGTTCAGAATGGCCACATTGCATCTTCTCCTGGAAATAGGGATTTTTCTGTAATCCTCATTGTGATAATTTGATAGAATTTCTGCAAGTTCTCTGCAGGTTCTGAGTGTTCTCTTAAGTCTAGATCCTCTGTAGTTTTAAACTCTTAGACTTCACACACTCTTGCTTCCAAGTAATTTATCAAGTGCACTTAGGTTTTCCTACCCCAGTCCATATTCATTCCCATGGAGGTTTTGGTCATGATTTTCTGCTGATTATTTTTTTATTCTATTTGTCCCAGAGATACTTTTCTGATTTTGCAGGCAGCAGTTTGCCCCATGAACTTCATTCTCCCATCAGATCTGTGAAGAGTTGTTGATTCAGTTTATTGGTTTTTTGCTTGTTTGGAAAGAGTGACAACTTCAAAGCTCCATATATGCTGAACCAGAAACCAGAAGTTTCCTCCTGACCTTTTACTTTCTTCTCTTTTATGTCCTTATATTTAAGCTCCCATACTTTATTTACCCTATAGCTATATTCTGTGGTTTTGTCTTGTTCTTTTCAGTTGTATTTTTAGTCCTTTTAATATAAATGCTGATATATTTTGGATATTTGTCTTCTATGGTGTAGGTGCCTTGAGAATTTGGAATGGCTTAACTGAGTGGTTCTGACTCTGTTTTTGTGTGGTTGTAGTCAGCATCTCAGCTGGGATTACAGTTTTCTAAAGGCTTGACCAGAGTGGTTCCCTCATATGATTTTTGGTTGGATGCCTCAGTTTCTCACCACATAGCCCTCTGCAAAGGACGGCTTAAGTGTCAAGTCATGACACTTTTCCCAGGAAGATTGTTCTAGGAGAGGAAGAAAAAAGGAGTAACTTTTATGGTGTCACTTCAGAAGCTTTAACTGATATTTCCACAAGGATATATAATTAAGAAGGTTAGGCACCTGTGTGGCTTCGTTGGTTGGGTGTCTGACTCTTGATTTCAACTCAGATCATAATCTCACAGCTCATTGATTTGAGCTCTGCGTTGGGCACCACATTGAGTATGGGGCCTGCTTAGGATTCTCTGTCTCCGTCTCTCTCTGTCCTGTGCCCCCACATTCTCTCTCTCTGAAAAATAAAAAAGTAAATGTTAAAAAAAATACTCATTACACTGTTTCATTAGCAGTGAACATTACAAAAACTAAAGTTCTCTAATTTTAGTCTGCTCAGTCCATGGAGTGCTGTGTACTCAAATTAATTTTTCAAAGATTCTTAATCTTTTAAATCTTTTAAATACAGTAAGTATGGAAAACACCAGTTTACAAAAAAGCAGTGTGATCACAGTTGTATTAAATATTTCTAGATATATGTGGAAAACTTAAAAATATGTAATATTTTCACTTCGTACTGAATTGTTAAATGTTATGTATATGTCATAGAAATTTAAGTCTGGAGTATTTAATTTTTCAGACCTCATTAGCTGATTCCTTCAATGAGAATTCCCCAGCAACTCCTCCAGATGAACAGGGTCAAGGAGATGCTCCGCCACAGCATGAAGATGAAGAAACTGCATTTCCACATGCTGACCTAGTAAAGTTGGATGACATGATCAACAGGTGAGTAGTTTGATATATATATTTGTAATGGAACTAATAAACGGGAAAAGCAGATTTTTTTTTAAATGTTTGTGTATTTTGAGAGCTAGAGCAAGAGCGCATGTGGTGGGGGATGTCAGAGAGAGAGAGAGAGATAGGGAGAGGGAGAAAGAGAGAATCCCAGGCAAGGCTCCTTGCTGTCAGCACAGAGCCTGATGTAGGGCTCAGTCCCATGGACTGTGAGATCATGACCTGAGTTGAAATCAGGAGTCAGACACTTAACCAAAACTAAGCCACCTGGGTGGTCCCTTGTTAACCAGATTTTTTTTGTTTTTGTTTTTTGTTGTGTTTTGTTTTTGAAGAGATGGCAAGTGAGTGAGGGGCAGAGAGAAAGAGGGAAAGAATTTCACAAGGGGCAGAGAGAGAGAAGTGGGGCTCACCTAGGGGTTATTTTTGTTGTTGTTTTTACCTGAAGTGGGACTTGAGCTCAACCAGTGTGAGGACTCATACTCAAAAACTGTGAGATCATGACCTGAGCTGAAGTCCAATCATAACAACTGAGCTACCAGGCTCCTGATAACCAGATTTTGAAATCAGCATTGCCACTGTTGAAGAATGAGAAAAAGACTGGATTGCAGTGTCACAAAAGAAATTTTGCTCTTTCCCTAATTACACTGACACTTTTAGACATTGCCAGATATTCTGTAATTCATTGCTAATGCAGGCATTTTTATGGACTTTTAAAAATTAAAAGATGATATGAATAAAGATTTTAGATTACTAATGCTTTGTGATCATAATGGATGTGTTTCTAGCCTAGAAACATAGGTGGGATTTCCTTTTGAGTATTTATAAAGGTTTATTTCTCCTTGGTATTTTGACTACTAGACTTGCTAGATGACTTTATTTCTAGGATGTCCATTTTCTATACAGAGAAATTATTGTAAAAGATTGTGTTTTGTCTGGTGATTGTTTATTTTTATTAGAGTGTACTTCTAATTAGGACTGGAGGACTGAGTTATATTAAATCTTAAATATAGGGAAAAATTTAAAAACATCTTTTAAGTGTATTACATTTTTTGTAATAAGGTATCTTTATTAAAACAAGATATTTGGGGATTTTGTTGTCCTTCTGGAAAGGATTTGGGGACAGACACAATACAGTTCTTTCTGGGAAGTAGAGGGTTAGTCAGTGGAATATATTCCTAGATAACTGAGCTTTTCATTATTTGAGGGTATATTAGCCTGGGTATGGTGGGATCTGCATTGCTTTTGATGCAGGAGTTTAGTTATGTGGTACACAGGCTCAGGAGCTCTTTAAGCCATACAATTATCTGGAAAGGTTGGTAAATGTTATGTTGAGATGAATTGAAGTAAAAATTAGCCATTTGTCTCCCTATTTATTTTGTGTTTGTGAAGATCAAAAGAAAAAGGATGTTTTATTGTTTCCTCTTAGTAATATATATGAACTTCAAAAGAACAGTTTCCTACTGACTTTAACAATAAGAATACATTTAGTTGATAATTGATGAACTTTAGTTTTTGGGGCCTGTGAAAGTTATTTATTGAATTCTCCTTCATTGGTATATTTCTGTATCTCTAGTTTAACAGTGCTTTTAAAAATTGTGTGAGCTGGGGTGCCTAGGTGGCTCAGTTGGTCAAGGGTCTGACTTAGCTCAGGTCATGATCTTGTGATCACTGAGTTTGAGCCCTGCCTTCATCAGGTTCTGTGCTGACAGCTTGGAGCTGGAGACTGCTTCAGCTTCTGTGTCTCCCTCTCTGCTCCTCCCCTGCTCTCTCTCTTTCTCTCTCTCTCTCTCTCAAAAATGAAAAAACATTAAAATTTTTAAAAAATTATGTGTGTAGATAATCTTAGTTTCTAAGAAGAAACTCTTATGAAGGGGAGAATTCAATAAATAACTTTCACAGGCCCCTAAAACTAAAATTCATCAATTATCAACTAAATGTATTCTTATTGTTAAAGTCAGTAGGAAACTGTTTTTTTGAAGTTCAGATATATTACTAAGAAGAAACAATAAAACATCCTTTTTCTTTTGATCTTCACAAAGACAAAATAAATGGGGAGACAAAGCAGATAATTTGCCAATCTCTTTTTAATTTATGGTGAGTGTTTAATATAGTCAGAGTTTTCACTTTTTCATAGTAAAATTAATTTTGTAGGTAAGTTATTTATAGTATTTTATTTGTGCTCAACTAATACAGTATTTTAAAATTGCATAATAATTTTTAGGCCTCGTTGGGTGGTTCCAGTTTTGCCAAAAGGGGAATTAGAAGTGCTTTTAGATGCTGCTATTGATCTTAGTAAAAAAGGTAAGTTCGTAGATTACGATGTTTTCCATAATGCAGTATAGATTCTTGCATATTGTTGTTTAGACTTTGGTTTTTTTTCTTTAATAAAAAGTTGCTAATTATTCTTAGACCACACTGTCTTACTCAACTTTCTGTTAGGGCTTATATGTATACTTAGAACCAAGATTTGTATATCTTTGAATAGTTTGTAAGGACTTCTGAATCCTTTAAAGTTTTACATAGAATTTTATGTATGTATTAATATTTATAAGTGCAGGATCTGTTGTTTGTACATTTTTAAAGACTGTTAATTAAATGTTAAAAATATTTTCTAGACTGATAATTTTTAGAAATCTGATGTGTGAAGTAGAATACATTAAAGCATATTTTGCAATTTAAAAAATACTAAATGACCATAGATTTCAGATTTATCTGTTGACTGTTTTTGCATGTAAGCCATTTATAATTGGGAAATAATGTTAATTTGCAAGTAATTTCAGTAAAAATTATTTAAATTTACTATTTGAATGACTTACTGAAAGCCAGAGAACCAAAAGATACACTAATCTTATATTTTTAAGAAAATTACTGTTTCATTAACATTTTGTAGTAAAATCTCAAGATTGTATTTTGACTTTTTGAAAACTCAAGGAATTTTTTGAAAAAGTATTTTGAGAACAATAAGATCTTTTTTTTTTTTTTAAGCAACCAGTAATCTGGTATTTTTCACTATTACCCAGAAGTTAAGTTTCATATTGGAGTTGATCACTTTTTGATGAGTCTATTCTGTTGAATATTAGATGCAGCTGAATTCTTGTAGGAAATGACTAATTCTTATAATACTCTCCATTCACAGCTTAAGGCTGTGAAGGATAAAGAAAAGGGCACTTTTGTATTTTCCTAGTTACTCAACAAGGTCTCAAAATGGGTTACCCATCAGCGCGTTTATTAAGTATCCATGTCCTAACATCTTTGGTATCTGTGATGTTCGTTACAAAATCTGTGTTAGTCTTGGCAAGGGTAGTAATTTCATTAACAATTATCCTACAGTCATTTAAAGAATGTCTTATTTTATTTATTTATTTTTTTAATGTTAATATTTTTAAGAGAGAAAGAGAGTATGAGCAGGGGCAGAGTGGGAGACAGATCTCTAAAGCAGAGTCCTGAGCTGTCAGCACAGAGCCTGTTGCAGGGCTTAAACTCTCTTAACTATGAGATCATGACCTGAACTGAAGTCAGACGCTTAACTGACTGAGCCACCCAGGCACTCCAAGAATGTTTTATTTTTAGTTTTACAAACTATAAAAATATTTTTATCAACACTCAAGTTTCTTGTTTTGTGCATTTGTTCATTAATTGAAGGACTTATGAACTGGGTATGTGATCAGTCTAAAGATACAGAATGAACAAAAATTGAAATGCTACTTTGTTTAAAGCATTACCATTCAGTTGGCTTTATATCATTTGGAGAGGGTTTTCCCTCCTCATGCATTTTCTCTGGGATCCTAATTACACAAAACTTAAGTTTTTTAAAGGGAAGGTCCTGGGTGTAAATGGTCTACCAATATGTATATGGTCTAAACCATACTAAACTGCAAATTTAATGTTTGAGTTCTTACGAAGTGTTACAAATTTTCTTCTTCTTTTTTAAGTGATCTACCAATATGTATATGATCTAAACTAAACCAAACTGCATATTTACTGTTTGAGTTCTTATGAAGTATTACAGTTTCTTTTCTTTTTAATGTTTGAGTTCTTATGAAGTGTTACAAGTTACAAATGTACTTTTAAGTCATAAGAAATTAATAGAAGTAAGCATGCCTAGATGCCTAGAAGTGATGAAAGGACTAATTAATTAGAAGACGAGACAGGATTCATGTTTTAAATTTGGTATTATACAGATAAAATGAAACATTAAAATGGTTATTTTTTTTAAGTTTTGAACTGTAATTTTGGTGAGTAAAATGCTATGAAATGCTTTAATTTCCTATATCCCCAGTAACTTTTTTGTTTAAAATGTAGTATCATATCTTGAAGCATTTTCAGTTAATCATCACATTGCTTGATTTCACATATACAACATTTATACAACTTGGTGTTTTTAAAATTCATTGAATATAGCATTTCACTTTTCTGAATCCTGTAGTTTTTTTCTTGTAAAAAAAGTTATCTTTTACCCTCTTATGAAAAGAAGTCATATCTTGTTTCAAAAGCTGCAGTGCTGTTTGTGAGAGAAACTATCAACAATTCTAACAATTTATCGTTAATGGTCTGATTGGCTAGAGAAATGTTTTTTCTTTATGTTAAATTTATTATAATTTTTTTATGTGTTCTTAGGTCTTGATGTTAAAAGTGAAGCATGTCAGCGTTTTTTTCGAGATGGTCTAACAGTGTCTTTCACTAAAATTCTTACGGATGAGGCAGTGAGTGGCTGGAAATTTGAAATTCATGTGAGCCTTATATTTTGGAGATTCATGTTTATATGGTGATGCCTATGGATTTATCTCTGGAAAGCATTCTTGTGAATAATATATCAAGTCTGCTGATAATATTTGACAGAATTGAAGATCTTTAAGAAGTTTTATCTTTTAGAATGAATTTTAAGATTTAAGTTATGAAAACTTGGTTTAAACTCTCCGGGAATCCAAAGTACCTATAACTATATGCAGGTCACACATTTCATCAAATGTGTCTTGTTATTGATTGTAAGAGTCTACTATTTTATATACCTTTAAGAAAGAAAAATGCCAAAGGTGGCAAATAGAAAACTCCCAATATAAACAGGACCATATCGGGTATAATTTTAATAGAGATACGGCTGATAAATTCATTGACAAGAGATCTTAAAAGCTTTAACGTTGGTAGAGTTGAGAAAAGAAAATCTTACCTGGAAATTTAAACCATAAACCAGTACTCTCACAGGTTTTTGGTGTGGAATCAAAGTACAGTTTTTTAGAAATTAAAAATGTCAGACAAAATCTAAAAGGTTTCTCAAACTGGAAGTGTCTTTATTTAAGTGAGTGGCTGAGTGCTGAATACTCAGTAAATATCTTCAGTCTAGGAAAATGCAAGCAAATGCAAAATAATGTGAGTTACCACTGATTCTTAGATACCTTTGTGTTCCATAGATTCCAAAATCCATAGATTTTGAAAGAGAAATAATTTGCACTTGAATCATTGAACTCTGTAACCTGGTTCTTGGGTATAACACAGAATTAATTATTCAAGAGTTATGAATAAACATAATATTGTTCTGTGGGCTTCAACTTGGAAAATATAACATGCCTGATTTTTCCATTGATATTAGATGACAGATCTCCTAATCTTAAATACTGACATAACTGAATTTTTAGGGTGTAGAATTACTGCCTCTAGAGTACAAATTCCACAAATTACAAAGAAAGAAAATTTGCATGGCTCCTTTATGCACACAGAGTAGACTGGCACCCACTTAATCTCAGATTTCATATAGCTTTTGAAATTAGATGCATTACAAATACGAAGTAAATAATTACTGATTCATTTTTATTGTCAGTTTGATCACAGTATTTATGAGGTTAAGCAGAATTCAGATGACCAATATAGAAAATGGAGAAAGTGAGCATTAATTACAAGATTACAGTGTTTCTGTGCTTGAAATTAACGAATATCTTTTAAATGAACTTCTCTTGTCCTTATCCCCTTACATATAACAGAGGTGTATTATTAACAATACTCATCGTCTGGTGGAGCTGTGTGTGGCCAAGTTGTCCCAGGACTGGTTTCCACTTCTAGATCTTCTTGCCATGGCCTTAAATCCTCATTGCAAATTCCATATCTACAATGGTACACGTCCATGTGAATCAGTTTCTACAAATGCTCAGTTTCCTGAAGATGAATTATTTGCTCGTTCCTCGGATCCTCGATCACCAAAAGTGTGTTGTTTTTCAAAATTAAATCTTACTTTGTGTTTGTTACAAACTTGTGACATAAACTCTCTTTAACATCATGATCAGTGTATAACTTTGTTTTATATGGAGTTTACTTGAAAAGCACATTATTTAATACATGCAGTTGATTCATTGAGTCAGGGGCCAGCATCACAGTAACTCACACCTGAACAAAGCTGATTATGTATTGCTCAGTTAATAAATATGCTCCTATTGGAAGCAATAACTGTATGCTCCCCTAGTAGCACCATACAGTATTTGCTTCTTCAGTGTTCAGAATGACTTTAGAGAATGTAATTGCTGTAAGTCAAGAGCATGAACTGTACTTTGCACTTATATGTATATTTAATAGCAAAAACATTTATGTACAGGTGATATAAACAGATTTTTAAATTTTATTTTCTTTTGTAACATGCTATTAGTCGTTTCTTAAAATGCATTTGATTTCTTATCAGAAAATCTTAGTGGTGATTAGCATCTGAGTTTTGGGTCAAGTAAATAATTTTTCAGTCTGTTTCATTTTGCAGAGAAGGTACAGTCTGCTCAATTGTAACTAATTTCAAAGAAGCACAGCAGAAAAATTTAAAAACTTACGATACATCAGCACAGCTAAGAAATCAGCCAAAATAACTGAATTAGACCTGGCTGTATAGAGAGAGATGGTCTGTTTTGTATATGTTCATTCTAATGTGTCAGTGACTTACATGTCATTTTAATGGCTTTTTGATGTCTCAGAGACTACTTATTATATTCATCATTTTGATTAATATTTGAACATGCTGAAAGAACATAGCAGCAGAAGCAGAAAACAGAACTTAGCTTTATTGTGTGTTAGTGCACACACACACACAAATACAATCCAAAACATGACAAAACAATACAAAATTCCTAGAAAGAATTGTCAAATAGGTAGATACATAGATGATCTACAGTCTGTTTGATTACCAATTTGGATGTCATTCATTTCTCTTTCCAACCTGATTTTCATGGTTAGGACTTTAGTACTGAACTAAACCTGTTCAGACCAACTGCTGAACAGGTTTGGTCAAGGCAAGCATCCTTGTTTGTTCTAATTCTTGGAGTAAATGCTTTCATTTCGTCTTTTAGTTTGATGTTCGATATGGGTTTTCCATATGTGGCATTTCTTATTTTGGGGTAATTTTCTTTTGTTCTTTGGTGTTTTTATTGTTACAGATTATTGAATTTTGCCTTATTTTTCTTTATGAATTCAGATCATGTGAGTTTTTCTTTCATTATGGTAATCTGTATTACATTAATTTTGTATATTCAGACATCCATGCATTCTAGGGAAGAACATCCCACTTACTCATGTTGCTAGTATATTATTGAGTGGTTTTATATCCGTATTTGTCAGGATTTGTCTCTAAGTAAAGTCTTTGGGTCTGTTTTAACAGTAATCCTGGTCTTTTAAAATGAGTTTGAATATATTCCTTCCTCTTCAGTTTTTTTGGAGAAAGTCAGGAGATTGGCGATAATTGTTCCTTAAATGCTTCTTAGCTTTTTTCAGTGAAGCTATTTGGTCCCTCATTTTCTTTGTTGAAAGGTGTTTGATTGCTCATTTAGTCTCCTTACTAATCATAGGCCTGTTTGTATTGTTTCCTCCTGATCAGTTGTGGTATAAGGGGTGTGTTCTAGAAATTTGTCCATTTTATCTATGCTTATCTAACTTTTGTTAATACAGTACTTTCAGTAGTTAATCATAGGGCTTTCTAATCTTTTATTATTTGTGAACTCTATCGTAAAGTCCTCTCTATTTCTGATTTTAATTCTTTTTTTCCTACTTAACCTTTCAAAAAGCTTATCATCTTGATTTTTTTTCAGAAAGCAACTTTTGTTTGAAATTTTTCCTCTATTTCTTTCTTTTACTTTTTTTCAGTTTTGAGAGAAAGAGAGTGTGCAAAAGTAGGGGAGAGGGGCACAGAGGGAGGGAGAGAGAGATGGAGAGAATCCAGGCAGGCTCCATGCTCCATGCAGAGCCCAACACAGGGTTTGATCATAACCCTGGGACCATGATCAGAGCCAAAATGAACCACACAGGTGTCCTTTTACTTCCTTTTAAAATGTAAGGTTACATTGTTGAGTTGAACTCTGTTTTTTAAACACATGTTTGAGACTACAAATTTTCCTTTGGGCACTGATTTCTTCTTTGATCAGTTAAGAGTATGTTGGTTTTTTCCTTCATATGTTGTGGGTTTTCCAGATAGTCTTTTATTATTGATTTCTAATTCCATTTCACTGTGTTCTGAAAAGATGTTTTCCAGTTTTTACTGTTACTAAAAGACTGTTTCTGCAAAATGTTTCATGTGCACTTAACAAAGCATATGTATTCTGCTCTTATTTATAATGTTCTGTATGTCTGAAAGATTTGGTTCTGTATTGTTGTGTAAGACCACTTTTTGCTTTTTTTTTCTATTTAGTTGTTCCATTATTGAAAATACTGTATTGAAATCTCCATGTAGCACTGTAGAACTGTTTCTCCAGTCTGACGTCAGTAGTTGATTTATATATTTATGAACCCTGAAGTTCTGTCTTCCTGGTAAATTGACCCTTTTTTCATTGAGTAATGTCTTGTCTCTTGTGACAGTTTTTGAGTTTTGTAGTCCTTTCTCTTTGGGTTACTATTTGCATCGAATATATTTTTCCATTTTCTTTTAGCTCCACATATCCTTAGGTCTAAAGTTAACTCTCTTAGAATACAGTGTGTCATTGGATTCTGGTTTCCTGTTTATTCTGCTGATTTGTGTATCTAT
Source organism: Cryptoprocta ferox (assembly GCA_028646485.1). NCBI lineage: Eukaryota > Metazoa > Chordata > Mammalia > Carnivora > Eupleridae > Cryptoprocta > Cryptoprocta ferox. The sequence goes on along the minus strand of JAQQST010000022.1, from coordinate 357,860 downwards.
ATTTAAAAGTCTGTCTTTTTATATTCAGTGTTGTTACATTGATAAGGAAGGATGTACTAATACCATTTTGTTACTTGTTTTGTATATCTTGTAATTTTTGGTATAATAATTTTTGGTGTATCAGTTTCTTCGTTGCTGACTTTCATTTATTAAGTTGATTTATTTGGACTGACATGTTTTCATTCCCTTCTCATTCCGTTTTGGGTATAAGTGTTCACTCTGGTTACAGTGGGGGTTAAATGCAACTAAGGTGCATATCACTAAGGTGAAAACAGTCTGGTCTAAACTGACTCCAACTGAAATTTAGTTGCATACAGAAACTACTCCTATATAGCTCCACCATTCCCTAGTTTGTTATTGATGTCATAAATTACTTCCTTATGTATTTATATCTATTAATGGATTTATAATTTGTATTCATATTTTTGCTTTTTAAAATTCTGCAAAGGATTAAAGAAGTGAAATTATGTGCCAAAATCAGAATGATGCTGGTTTTTAGGTTGGTCCATTTGTTTACCTTTTAGCGTGTTCTTTATATAATATTACTTTAGAGCATTGAATTACTGTCAAGCATCGTTTCAGCTTCAGGCTCTATTTAGTATTTCTTACAGAGCAGGTCTAGTGGTAATCAACTTTCACAACTTTCCTCTGAGAATGTCTTGATTTCTTGCTCATTTTTGAAGGAATGTTTTACCAAATAAAGAGTTCTCACTTTACAGTTTTTCTTTCACTGCTTTAAATAGTATTCATCTGGCCTGTAGGTTTCTCCTAAGTAATCAACTGATTACATTACTGGGTGTGAAGAGTCAGTTCTTTATTGTTTAAGATTCTTTCCCTGTACTTGATTGTAGTTTGATTATAATCTATCTTGGTGTGAGTCTCTTTGGGTTTATCCTCTTCACAGTTTATGGACCTTCTTGTATTTCCTCAGATTTGGGAACTTTGGTGCCATCATTTCTTGATAAGCTTTCTCTTCTTTTCTTCTTTTGTGATTCCCATAATGTCACTTTTAACACTTGATGATGCTAAAACCCCCTAGGAGCTGTTCATTTTTTTAGTGTGGTTTTGTTTTGTGTTTTTTCTTTTTTTGTTTTTTTACTCCTCAGACTTGGTAACTTCAGATGATCTGTCTTCAAGTTGTTACTTTATTCTACCTGTTTCAGTCTGTTGTTGAACATTTCTAATGAATTTTTAAGTTTTTGTATTTTCATCTCTGTAATATCCTTTTTAATTCCTTTTTATAATTTTATCTTTTTTTGGTATTCTCATTTTGTTCAGATACATATTCCTTGTTTCTTATATTTTTATGTGTCTTCTTTAACATGTTAAGCACATTTAGGCAGATTTAAGGTTTTGTCAAGTGAGTTCAGTGTCTCTGTTTCTCCTTGGATGGTTTCTGGAAATTTTATTTGAAAAGTCACCGGGTGCTCTTAGGCTTTGCAAGAGTGATTACTTGCAAGGGAAGACCCTTGATTAATGAGCTCAGGCTTGAGATCTTCTTAGGCCTTTTCTGGGCATGTGTCTTCACATGCACTTTTTCCCTTTCCAGTTCTTCTTTGTACACAATTAGTTTTAAATGCCTTCATTCCCTAAAGTGTCTCATCGCTCCTTCTTGGGGTTTTAGGAGTTCTCATTTATTTCTCAATCAGTAATTTGCCTTAGAGTCTTGTAACCTATTGCTGCTTTGTCATTTTCATAAACTATGCCTGCTCTTTCCCTTGGCTTTCTCCTACCCTGAGTTCCAAGCTGCTTTTTGTTTTTCTGACCTCCAAAATAGATGACACAAGAATAGTCTGTCAGGCAGTCACAGATAGGTTATAATGTTACAGATGGAGTAGTGTCAATTCATGTAATGGAATTGAGGATAAGACTCTAAAATGTGCTTCTCTGTGCAAGTTAGGCATTGCTATATAAAAACACAATGGAATTGTCTATTTTGGTGATTGTTTTTTATTCAGTGCTTGCTTGGTTGTATAAATTTTTGACTGATTTCCAGAGGTCCTGGAAATAAAGTTATTTCACAATAGGATTTTTGAGCTTCCTAATTTGACATCTTGCTTAGGTCATTCTCCAGTTTAACATTTTAAATGAAATGTAAAGGTCAGAAAATTTTATAAGACTTTATTCAGAAATTAAATAATTGTTTACTGGAGGTTTTAAAATTTATTTTAGGGTTCCATCACTAAATTTAACATTTAATGGGTACCAATGTTTCCTTCTTAAAACAATTTTCTATTATTTAGCATTTCCTGTGTTTCTTGAATAATTTTTTTTGTTTTTAAATGTAGAACTCATTTCTATCTCTGATCTGTTTCCCTATTTTTGGTTTGTTTTGTCCTAAAAGTTGGCTTTTTAGTCTTATGGTAAGACTTAAAGATCTTGTGTATTTGTTTATACACTTGATTTTTATATTTATGTAACTTTTAAGTTTATTTTACATTCTTACATATAAAAATGTTTTTAGCCAGGTACACAACCTTTGCCTGATTCCTGTTCACCAGATACCTGGGACATGAATAAATAACAGCTGTACCGTTCTGAGGTTGCCCTTGCAACCTGTGTTGATTTTGACTTGGATACAAAATACAAAACAAAATACAGAACAAAATACAATAGGAAGAATCTTAAGTCTCCCTAAATAGTAAATGACTGTATGTTACAAATACTTTTTATCCTTTTAAAAAATAATTTTGTGTAATTACTTTATTGAGCTATTTCTAATTTATATGAAATAGATATTTCTGGTAAAACTTTTAAAATGTTTATTATGGAAAGAATTAACTCCTAACATTAACTGTGTTGCAGGGTTGGCTGGTGGATCTCATCAATAAATTTGGCACTTTAAATGGGTTCCAGATTCTGCATGATCGGTTTATTAATGGATCAGCATTAAGTGTACAGATAATTGCAGCTCTTATTAAGTAAGTTATATTTTAAATTTAATATTTAGGGTGTACCTGGGTGGCTCAGTCATTTGAGTGTCCGACTCTTGCTCTCAGTTCAGGAGATGATCTTACAGTTGGTGTGATCAAGTCCAGTGTGGGGATCTGCTCTGACAGTGCAGAGCCTGCCTGGGATTTTCTCTCTCCTTCTCCTTCTTCCTCTCCCCCTCCCCCACTTGTGCTTTTTCTCTCAAAATAAACAAGCATTAACCTTTATTTATTTATTTGTTTGTTTGTTTAAAGTTTTAAATTTTTTTTGTTTTTTACATTTATTTATTTTTGAGAGACGGAGTGAGACAGAGTGTGAGCAGAGGAGAGGCAGAGAGAGCAGGAGACACAGAATCCAAAGCAGGCTTCAGGCTCTGAGCAAACGTTCAGCACAGTCTGATGCGGGGCTTGAACCCACGAACCGCAAGATCATGACCTGAGCTGAAGTTGGACGCTTAACCGACTGAGCCACCCAGGCACCCCAAACATTAACAATATAAAAAATTTAAAACAATTTTAAAAATAATATTTAGACTTATTTTGTTGCCTTGAAAATCATTAAATGGGGGCGCCTGGGTGACTAAGTCGTTTAAGCGTCCGACTTCGACTTCGCTCAGGTCATGATCTCACAGTTTGTGAGTTAGAGCTCCGTATCGGGCTCCGTGCTGACAGCTCAGAGCCTGGAGCCTCCTTCAGACTTTTTGCCTCCCCCTTTCTCTGCCCCTCCCATGCTCATGCTCTGTCTCTCTCTCTCTCTCTTTCTCTAAATAAATAAATAACTAAATAACTAACTAAATAAATAAATAGTATGTGGAAAAAAAAGAAAATCATTAAATGTTTGTTTTCTAGTCTGCTTTCTTATTTTAAATTGGTAATGTGGACGTTTCAAACTAATTTGGAAATTCAGTTTTGGTAAAATACAGATATTACAGAAATTTTCTCTTCTTTTTTTAGACCATTTGGACAATGCTATGAGTTTCTTAGTCAACATACAGTGAAAAAATACTTTATTCCAGTTATAGAAATAGTTCCACAATTTTTAGAAAATTTAACTGATGAAGAACTGAAAAAAGAAGCGAAAAATGAAACAAAAAATGATGCCCTTTCCATGATTATTAAATCTCTGAAGAATTTAGCTTCAAGGATTCCAGGACAAGAAGAAACTGTAAAAAATTTAGAAATTTTTAGGTTGAAAATGATACTCCGGTAAGATACTTCTCTCTTTAAATATTTGCTTGGGTGGGTGTGTGTGTGTGTGTGTGTGTGTGTGTGTGTGTGTGTGTGTGTGTGTGTTATGCTTAATCAAAGTTTTCTCTTGCAGATTATTGCAAATTTCTTCATTTAATGGAAAGATGAATGCATTGAATGAAATTAACAAAGTGATATCTAGTGTATCTTATTATACTCATCGGCATGGAAATCCTGAAGAGGAGGAGTGGCTGACAGCTGAACGAATGGCAGTAAGCTCCTTTGATTCTACTTTCATGAATTAGAATCTGCTTAAGGAAACTAGACTGGCACCAGTTAGTGTTAGAAGCAATATACAAAAATAACTCTGAACTTGGGAGATTGATGTATAACTGTTGTACAACTTTTTTTATAATGGTAATAACAGTTTTATGTAGAAGTTAAGTGTTAATTTTTTGTGTCTTTGGTAAGTTTACCATTGTTGGATATAGTTGTTCATTATGCAGTTATAATTTGGTGAGTTGGCTGAAATAACATACAATAAAGGTGATCATTAGAGGGGATGGGTAAATCTGGAATCTAGTGAATGAACTGGCATGGTAACTTGGCAATTCAGTTTTGAAGTTCTAAGGTGAGGATTATAATTAAAGCAATAAAATCTCTGAGTTAATGTTTTATCATTATTTTTTAAGACTTAATTTTTAAAATTACATCTATCATTTTGACATTCAAACAGTTTATCAGAGATAGCTATATATATTTTAGTGTTGAAATGAATAGTAGTGGGCCTTGTAAGTTATTTGCTTGATAACATTTTGACTGTATATTGTATACCAGCACTGGGGAATATATCTGTGAAGAATGATCTCCACCTTAAAGGAATCTGTGGTTTAATAGTGAAAATGATCAAAATCCTGTAAAAGGTCCTTGAGGACTCTTTGTTATTGTCAAATGGTATGTAATGTAGACCCAGGTGTTCTGACTCAGTGATAGAAGTCAGGTTTCAAGTGTACAGTGTGTCTGCTTTGTGAAATGCCAACATATAAGTGCTTAAAATGTCCACTAGTTGTGAATTATTACCAGTCCTTGAAAGTCCAGAATAGGACAGTGTTAAGAATCTTTTGAAGCACTTTGTCATCGCTATGGCATTTCTAGTGATTTCCCCCCAACAAAAGAATCAGTATAAGAGATTGGAAATATGACACTAATTATTCTTCACAGGTAGTATAAGAAAAGGGCCAAAGTACGTTTTAATGGGACTATTTCTGGATGTGAAAAAAAAATTCAGTACAACTATTTATTATAGTATTTCTTATTAAAAAAACCAAGCACATTACATTTGTGATTTATAATTTTCAGGTTTGATATATCTAAGCATTTTGTGTGTGCAATTCGGATTCTAATATTGTAATGTTGAATAGTTTTGCTTTAAAATGTTAAGCACATTACATTAGTATATTATAATTTTTAACCATAAACTTGATAGAGGCTTCTAAGTTTCCAATAGTGTTATTTTGAAATCTGAACTATAGTTTTATTTTTTTCCACATTTTGAGATGTAATTAATATATATAAATTACGTATATAACATAATAACTTAACTTATATATACAGTTGACCCTTGAACAGTCCATGGATCGTGGACATTGACCCCCCAGGAATGTTGGAAACTATCACATAACTTGAAACACCAAAAGTCTTTTAACTACTAAAAGCATTCTGTTGACTAGAAGCCTTATTTATAACATAAGTCAATTAACTATTTTGTATGTCTACTATATAATAATCTCACAATAAAGTTATCAGAAATATTATTAAGAATTATGAAGAGAAAATATATTTATACTACAATAGTGTTTATTTCAAAAATCTGTTTATAGGTGTACTCAATTCAAACATCTTATCATCTCATATAGATTTTTTAAAAGAAAAAATATTTTTATATCATTGTAAGAACTTTTAGAATGTACTATCTGTATCACAGTAGCTTAACTATTAATATCATGTTGTACATTATATTCCCAGTACTTATTTATCTTACAAGTGGAAGTTTGTACCTTTTGACCTAAGTTGTCCACTCTAATTTTTAGTATCTGCTTTGAAACAAATTTTTGTATCACATTTAGGAGTGGATACAGCAGAACAATATCTTATCCATAGTCTTGCAAGATAGTCTTCATCAGCCTCAGTATGTGGAAAAGCTAGAAAAGATTCTTCGTTTTGTGATTAAAGAAAAAGCTCTGACATTGCAGGATCTTGATAATATCTGGGCAGCACAGGTAAGGAATTTAACATGGTAGCTATTTTATTTTAGAAGGAAGGAGGCTCCTGGGTACCTCAGTCAGTTAAATGTCCAAGTCTGTAGGCTCAGGTCATGGTCTCCCAGATCATGATTTTGTAAGTTTGAGCCATGTGTTGGGCTCTGTGCTGGTGGAGCAGAGCCTGGTTGGGATTCTCTCTACTTCCTCTCTGTCTGCCCCTCCCCCCCACTCATGCTATCTCTGTCTCTCTGTAAATAAACTTTAAAAATTTTTTTAAAAGATAAAGTTAAATAATCAGTGGTAGTCATTATGTATTATGATGTAACTTTGTATTTCGTGATTTTTGGTGGGTTTAACTAGTTTTCCAGGGTGACTGGGTGACTCCATTGCTTAAGTATCTGACTCCTGATTTCAGCTCAGATCATGATATCTTGGTTCATGAGTTAAAGCTCCAATGTTAGGCTCTCAGGTGAGAGCAGAGACTCTTTGGGATTCTGTGTCTCCCTCTCTTTCTGCTCCTCACAGGCACTCTACTCTCTCTCTCTCTCTCTCTCTTTCTCAAAATAAGTAAATAAACTTAAAAAATAAAAAATAAACCTCCCCAATCGTGATCCCCTTTGCTAATGGTATAAATCATAAATTGCACAATTGTATATATTATGTACTTATAAGAATAATACATATGATTTTCAAATCAATAATAAGTAATAATTTTGTTTTTTCTTATAAATTATGTGAGGAAACAAATGTTACAGGAATATATTATTTTTTCATGAATAAATTAGGAAGTATTATTGAGCTCTAGATTACAAAGTCCTGCCCAGTCCACCCTTTTTTTAAAGAGAAACTAACAAAATACTGTCTCACATCATTGACCACTTCAGTCCTAAGTTTTGAGGTGATCCACTATTTTGCCTTATTTTCTCTTACTTTATTTATAAATATCTGCAGTAAATTTTTATTTGAATTCTGAAAGTGCATTACTATTTATGTCAAGAAATTGAGTATAAAATGAATGTAACTGATTCCTCATAAGCATTTAAAATATTACCATAACCTAAGGGCATCTGGGTGGCTTAGTCATTAAGCCTGCTGACTTCTGCTCAGGTAATGATGTCATGATCCATGAGTTTGAGCACCGATTTGGGCTCTGTGTGGACAGCTTAGAGCCTTGACTCTGCTTCATATTCTGTGTTGTTTCCGTCTCTCTCTCTCTCTCTCTCTCTCTCTGTTCATGCTCTGTCTCTCTCTCAAAAATTAATAAAAACACATTTAAAAAAAGGTTTTTCCCTCCAAATAAGTACACTGCTGATTTTTTATGTTTTACTTTGATGTATTTCGTATTTGTTTTTCAACAGGCAGGGAAACATGAAGCCATTGTGAAAAATGTACATGATCTGCTGGCAAAATTGGCTTGGGATTTTTCACCTGAACAACTTGATCATCTTTTTGATTGCTTTAAGGTAGTACTTCAAATAGTAAAAAAGCACTACTTCATTTTAAGTAAACTGAATTAGATATATTTGAGTTTACAAATTTACAAATTTCACCAATGTTTCCATGAAGAAAAATTGTTTTTTGTTGCATATTCCAGTCACAATTTAACAGTAATTTTTTTATATTTCTAATAAACATCACAGATTAGTACTCTTTTTTCCTCAGGGTATTTCAGTTTATTTAACTTTCTCTGGCAACTTTTATTTTTGCTTTAAGTAAATAAGCTGTAATTGCAGGGGAGTGTTATAATAAGTAGTGAGACATTTTTAACAAATGTGGAGATTAAAAAGATACATTAACTGCAGATAGTTCTCTAGGATAATGTATAATGACATACAAGTGAGATTCAGAAAAAACTGAATCTCAGTAAAATTCAGAAAAAACTATATTCAGTATATTCAGTAAAAACTGAATCAAGTGAGATTCAGAAAAAACAGAGTCTATTACCTGTCTGCATTTATCTAATTGGGCACATTTTTATATTCAGTCTCTGTGGTTGGTAAAGTTGGTTGGAGAATTTGTAGTTCAGGAAGATAAAATTATGCCTTTGTTTACAACTGAATATTCTACTAACTAGGCATTAGAATACTAGGATTTCTTGTTAAAAATAATTTCCATTACTCTTGGCAACTTTAGTTGGTACAACCAATGAGAAAAAGCAGTTTGACATTATCTGTTAATATGTATGTTTTTGTGTCCCATGACACAGGTATTGTATTTCTATACTGTATACTGGAGAAATACACTATCTGTATACCAGGATACATGTTCAGAAACGTTTGTATCACTGGCTGGCTCAGTTGGTGCAGCATGCAACTCTTAATCTCAGGGTTGTGAGTTTGAGTCCTACATTGGGTATAGAAAGTACTTAAAATCTTTAAAAAGGTAAAAATAAAAGTTAAATTCTGTGATCACTTCTGAAATGTGATATATCTATAGTAGACATAATGGGAGAAAGATGGAGGGGTATCAGTATTTCCTCTTTTTAAAAAATTCCATCATCTTTGCATATACTCCTTCAGTTTATTAGGTGTTCGCTGAATATCTGTTGTTCAGTTAAAAGCAGTATATTTTAAGATGTAGAATGGTATAATTTATTGTGTCTTGGAAGGCCTTTTACATCTTTCTGTAAAAAAAGATGTCTTACTAAAACTGCTGAAAGAAAGCATAAATTAATTCCTTGAACAATTCTTAATAAGTTGTAACTAAATGATCCTGACTTTCTCTAAATATTTGTTATTATATTTGCTTATGTTATTGCTCAAATGGTGGTCTATAAATATTTCAGTTCTTTTTAAGTCTTCATCTGTTAGAGTGTTTGTAAAGTCCTTACCAACATTTTTTGTCAGAATTAATTTTTTACATCTCATGAGTTTCAAATTCTTTGTTTTTGTGTTATTGTTCTTTTTAGTCATTGATGAGATTGAATTTTTTTTAAACAGGTTTTTGAACTATGTGTCTTCTTTTTGGTGACTGGTTATTCCTATCTTTTACCTGTTTGTTTTTCCAATTTGATTGTTCCTCTTTTTATTCATTCCTAAGTTTTTTGTACATCTGATTGCTGAGTCATTGCCCATAGGGAATAAAAATAGTTTCTTATAGTATTATTAACACTTTGTTAGGTTCCTAACTATGACTTACTTGTATTTTGTTAAGGGTATTTTTAGGCTTTTAAGAAGCTGCCGAACTGTTTTGCAGAGTTACTGTAATATTTTACAAACCCTTCTACAGTTATGAATAATTCTTTTCATATCCTTCCCAGATTTTGGTGTTTTTATTTATTTTTAATTCTAATAGGTGTGCAGTGAAGTTTCTTCATGGTTTCAGTTTGTATTTGGGTTAATTGCTATGTTAGACATCTTTCATGTGCTTATTTGCCATTAAACAGTTAACTGCCTGTTCATGACTGTTGCTAAAATTCTAAGGGAGTTTTCTGTTTTTTAATTATTCAATTTATAGATTTCTTTACGTATTCCAGTTACTCATTGTTTGTTAAATATGTGGTGTGTATATATTTTCTTCTGGTCTTTAGGTTGTCTTTTCATTCTGTTAATAGGATCTTTGGGCAACAAGTTCTTAATTATGATGAATCTAGTTTATTTATTTCGTATGTGTTACTATTTTGCTGTCAAAACTGTAATAACTTGTTGCCTGTCTGTAAACTCTGAAGAATTTTTCCTACATTCTTACTTTGGGAAAGTTTTATAATTTTGCATTTAAGTATGGTCCATTTTGAGCTAGCTTTGTTCAGATGTAAGACATAGATCACAGGGGTTTTTTAGTTTTTCTTTTGGTTGCTGTTTATGTCCAGTTGTTCTAGTACCATTTAGTGAAAGGCAGTCTTTCATCTTGCCTTTTTAGATTACTATTGCACCTTTGTCAAATATCAGTTAAACATACTTGTTTCTTTAATCTCAACACCCATTGTGATTATTAGTATTTCTGTAATAGAATATATATTCAGTATTCTCAAATACAGAAGTATTTTAGTATTTGAACTCACATTGCACACTCAAGTAACTGAGCCAGCCAGGTGCCCAAGTTTGATGTATTTGTACAAATCTATTTCTGAGTTCTCTGTTCTGTTCCATTTGTCTGTCCCTTGGCCAGTTATACCCAGTTATGTATAATATTGAATAGAAGTAGCTAGAGCAGATATCCTTATTTTAGGGAGAGAAATGCATCACTGTTTCACTATTAAAATAATGTTAGCTGTATATTTTTATAGCCACCCTTTATCAGGTTGTGAAAGTTTCCCTCCATTCCTGTTTTTCTAAGTATTTTTATGAATGGATGTTGAATTCTTCAGATGTTTTATTTGACATTGATGTTACTATACCATTTCTGTTCCTTATGTGTTAATGTGATATATTATGTTAATGATTTTCAACTATTGAATCAGCATTATATCCTAGGATAAACTGCACTCATTCATTTATTTTTTTATATTTTCCTGAATTTCATACACTAATATTATGCTCAGTAACTTTACATTGTATTCATGAGGGATACATTGTCTATAGTTTCCTTTCTTTTTTTGTATTTTTAGTATTTCTTGTTTCATAAAATAAATTTTGTGTGTCTCCTTTTTTCTGGAAGAAATACACAATTGTTACTTTAAATGTTAGGTAGGATTATTCAGTGAAGTGCATCTGGATCTGGTGATTTCTGTTTCTGGGAGGTGTTTTTTATTTATTATTATTTTTTTTTAAATTTTTCTTCTGTCATTATTATTGAGACAGAGAGAAACAGAGCATGAGTGGGGGAGGGACAGAGAGAGAAAGAGAGACACACACAGAATCTGCATCAGGCTCCAGGCTCTGAGCTGTCAGCACAGAGCCCGACACGGGGCTCAACCCACACACCTTGAGATCATGACTTGAGCTGAAGTCGGCCATATAACAAACTGAGCCACCCAGGCACCCTGGGAGTTTTTAAATCATTAATTAAATTTTGTAATAATTATATTCTACCCAAATGCTCTATATTGGCTGAATTGTAATTTGTGGTTTCCATGATGTGGTTCATTTCATGTAATTTTTCAGTATTAGGTCTATAAAATTGCTTTTGATACTTTTTATTATGCTTTATAGTGAGATCTCTTTTATTCTTTATCTTAGTATTTTGTGTATTCATATTTTTCTTTATTTCCTTTGATAGAAATTTGTGAGATTATTGATCTTTCAAAAGAAACAGTTCTTCATTTCATTAATTCTGTTTCCTTTCTGTTTTCAATTCTATTACATTTTCTTTGTTTTTTTCTTTTCTTTCCTTTCTATTTTCTTCCTAGTTCTTGCCTCAGGCTTTATTTTGTTCTTCTTCTGTTTTCTTAAAACAGTTTAAAACGTGCCTGGGTGGCTTAGTCTCTTGAGGGTCTAATAACTTGGTCTCATGGTCTATTAGTTCGGGTCCCCCATCAGGCTCTGTGCTGACAGCCTAGAGCCTGGGATCTTTTTCAGATTCTCTGTGTGTGTCTCTCTCTCTCTCTCTCTCTGTGCCCCTCCCCTGCTTGAGCTCTGTCTTTATTTCTTTCAAAAATAAGTAAACATTAAAAATGTTTGTAAAAAATGTTTGAATTACTTACTTATTTGAGCTTTCACTGTTTTCTGATTGTGCATTTAGTGCTATATATTTCCCTCTTTAAATTTATTATTACATGTATTTTATGTACACTTTGGAATATGTCATTTACATTTTTAAGGGTCTCTCTCTTTGACAATATAAAACTATATTGTTTAGTTTCCAATTACTAGTAAATTTTCTGTCATCTTTTGTTACTGGGTTACAGTTAGGTTTGCTTCCATTTGTGGTTGGAAAAATATTGATTTCCATTCCATCAGATTTCTTGATGTTTATATTTTGGGCAGAAAATTGTCTATCCTGGTATATATATATTTTTTGTTAAGTTTTAATTTTAATTCCAGTACAGTTAACATGCATTGTTGTATTGGTTTCAGGTGTACAGTATAGTGATTCATCACTTCCATGCAATACCCAGTCATCATCACAAGTGGGTGATGACTTAATCCCCATCACCTATTTCCCCCTTTCCTCCACCCATCTCCCTTCTGGTGACCATCTTTTTGTTCTCTAGAGTCTATTTCTTGGTTTTTCCACCACCCCCACCTCCATAATTTTTCCTTTGCTTGTTTCTTAAATTCCATATGTGAGTAAAATCATATGATACTTGTGTTTCTTAGACTTATTTTGCTTAACATTCTTCTCTCTAGGTCCATCTTTGTTGTTGCAAATGGCAGAATTTCACTTTTTTATGGCTGAATAATATTCCTTTGTGCATTTATTGCCTTGGGATTTTTCTGTGGGTATTTTGAAAAGATGTATTCTGCTATGGATGGTTATGTCAGTTAAATCCTCTTGATGTTTTTTGTTGATTTCAGAATTTTGCTGATTTGTTTCTAGTTCTGTTAGTTGTTTAAAGATACCTGTTGTGGGGTGCCTGGGTGACTCAGATGGTTGAGCATCCAGCTTTGGCTCAGCTCATGATCTTACAGTTTGTGGGTTTGAGCTATGTTGACAGCTCAGAGCCTGTAGCCTGCTTCAGATTCTATGTTTCCCTCTTTCTGCTCTTCACCCTGCTCACACTTTGTCTCTCTCTCTCTCTCTCTCTTTCAAATATATATATATATATATATACACACATATATAAATTTTTTAAATAAAGACGGATATTGATGTCTCTGCTTATAATTATGGATTTGCCTGATTCACCTTTGAATTCTTTTCACAGTTTGGTTTACATATTTTATACTGTACACAAACTTGACATGTACATTTAGGAGTGCTATGTTTTATTGGTGGACTGACACTCAATATATAATGTTTTATACCCTCTGAAATCTGTTTTAGCTATTACTACTAAGGCCATTCTTTCGTTTAATATTTGTGTATTTTTTGCTTTCACCATGCCTCCTTTATATCTTAAGATATATTTTCTGAGAGCTTTGCTTTATAATTGGGGTATCTAAACCATTTATACTTAATGTGATTTTTGATATGTTAGGGTTTAAGCTTGCTCTTTTATTTACTCCATTTGTTTTCTTCTGTTTTTCATTTTTTTTCCTTAATTTGAGTATGTTTCCATTGAAACTTGGAGGTTTTATTACTTTATGTTTAAGTCATGGGATTATTCAAATCTTCTGTTTTAGGGGCAGCTGGCTCGCTTACTCAGTAAAGCATGAAATTCTTGATCTTGGGATTGTAAGTTTGAACCCATGTAGAGATTTCTTAAAAACAAAATCTCTTGCAGAATAAAAGATAAAAGGGCACCTGGATGGCTTAGTCTGTTGAGAGTCGAATTTTGGCTCAGGTCATAATCTCACAGTTCATGAGATCAAGTCCTGCCTTGGGCCTCATGCTGACAGTACAGATTCTGTCTCTGCCCCTCCCCTGCTCACACTGTCTTTCAAAAATAAATAAACCTCTGTTTTAGCTTATTTTGCCTGGCACACTTCTCATGGAAGTTACCTGTTGCAGATAGAACCATAGTTTCTGCTTTAAGCCTTACTGTCTCCCAAACGGTGGGCATTATTTACTGCTGGTGGGAAGGAAGTTCCGACAGTTGATGTTTTTCATTCTGACCCCATGATGGGGGATGGATTTATTACTAATTGGCAATAGTAAAAGTTCTGATTTTCTACTAGTCCTCCTTTAGCACCACTTAAGTAGTGGGTGTTTTAAGAAAAAAACAAAACAAAACAGTAGCTCCTTACTGCCCTTGACAGGTGATTGAAATCCCAGCTCCCTACTTAACGTTCTTGTATCATCACCTCATTAGCTATTGGGATGGTTTGTTACAGCTTTATGAAGTCTAGGCTTCCCAGTCAATTTTTTCGTTTGGGTTGGAATAAGCCATAATTTATTCTGCATTGTTGTTTATGTTTTTGTTTGGAATAGGTTAGTTCTAAATCTTTGTCTTGCTACGTTGTCCTTTCCCTGGTTCTTTGACTACTGAGTTGGCCTTTTGGGGGTGCTTTCTTTGACTCTGGTAGTCAGTACTTCCACATTGCTGACTCCTCAGCTTCAAGCTTGGGATATATAAAATTTAAAAAAAAATCTATGGAGTTAAAACACGTTTTTGTTCCTTGGGTTTTGAAGTCCCTAGCAGTTCTGCCTTTCTCTCTCCTCTATTTCTAGTAGTTTTCATCTGATTGTTTTATGTATAACATCCAGAGTTTAGTGATTTTGTAATGGGAGGATAAATATTCTATCTTCTCCAACACAGAACTATTTTGCTTTTTGGGTTTTCTAATGAGCGTTTTATTTCCTTCTAAGCATTCATTATATATCCTTATAAGTGCAGATTTAAAATATCTGTGGCCAACACTTAAGAATTTGTCAAAAAAAATTTTCTGCCCATTTGCTTTTTCTTTTAAAAATACTCAAAAACAGATTAGTTGATGGCCTGCTCTCTTAATTTATAACATTTTCCCTTTTTTTTATCATGTTAAAATACTCATGACAAAAAATTTAGCCTCTTACTTTTTTTTTTTTTTTTTTTTTTTTTTTTTTTTGAGAGCATGTGTGCCCCAATGCATAGCAAGGGAGGGGCAGAGGGAAAGAGAGACTCTTAAGCAGGCTCCACCCTTAACACAGAGCCTGACGTAGGGCCCAGTCTCACAACCTGACCTGAACCAGTATCAAGATTTGGATACTTAACCGACTAAGCCACACAGGCACACCTACCATCGTAACCATTTTTAAGTCTGTGTTTCATTGATACTAAGTATGTTAATAATGTGAACTGTTACCTGCATTCATCTTCATGGCTCTTTTCTTCTTATAAAGCTCATATTTCTAAACCTGTTAAACAATACTGCTCATTCCTAGTCTCCCAAGCCCCTGGCAACCACCATTCTACTTTTCACCTCATTGATTTTGATTGCTCTGTTAGTTTATATAAGTGGAATCATACAATATGTATTACCTTTTAGTGATTGGCATTTCGCTACCTGTTCTGTTCTCAGTTTTTACCATATTTTAACATATTTCAGAATTCCCTTTTTAAGTGAATAATATTTCATTGTATGGATATGCCACTTTTTGTTCATATATTTTTTCATTGATAGACATTTGGATTGCTTCCATATTTTAGCTATTGTGAATAAAAATGTTGCTGTGAACATGAGTATACAGATGGCGCTTTGAGACTGTTTTCATATATATATATATATATATACCTACAAATAGAATTGCTGGGTGATATGGTAATTTCACATTTAATTTTTTGAGGATCTGCTGTACTGTTGTCTGTAGTGGCTGTACTAGTTTCCTTTCCCACAAACAGTGCACAGTAGTTCAAATTTGTCTAATATTCACCAACACATACTAATAGTTATGATAAAGAATGGGAGGTGCTATTTCATTGTAACTTTGGTTAACATTTCCCTAATAATCAGTGGTGTTGAGCATTTTTTCATGTGCTGATGGATAATTTGTGTATCTTCTTTAGCAAATGTCTGTTTAGGGACACCTAGATAGCGCTGTCTATTGAGCTCTTGATATCAGCTCTGCTCAAGATCTCAGAGTCCAGGTTGGGTTCTGCACTGGCTAAGCATGGAACCTGCTAATTTCTCTTTCTACCTCTCTCTGTCCCTCTCCCCCACTTGCATGTGCACGTGCACTCTCTCTGCCTCCCTCTCAAAAAAATAAATAAATACAAGGAAAAACATTTATTTAAGTCATTTGCCCATTTTTAAATTAAGTTTGTTTCATTTTTGAATTTTAGGATTTCTTAGCATATTTTGTATCTGATTTTAAAGTCAGTAGAGATAAAGTTATTTGTACACAGAGATCATTTTCTTGAGTTTAGGTTATTCTGTCCCATGAATACTATTAGTTTTCTCAAATGAGACCTGGTTAAGTAAGTGCTTAGTTAAACTAAGCTGTTGGTTTGTATATCTGGCTGTGATGAATTGAATGTAGTTTATTGAAAGCTGTGTAATTAAAACAGTGGTAACTTAATATACATATATAAGTTGTGATATTTGCATTAATTTAAACTTTCTTTTAGGCAAGTTGGACAAATGCAAGTAAAAAGCAGCGTGAAAAGCTACTGGAGCTGATTCGTCGTCTTGCAGAAGACGATAAAGATGGTGTGATGGCACACAAAGTTTTGAACCTCCTTTGGAATCTTGCCCACAGTGATGATGTGCCTGTAGACATCATGGATTTAGCCCTCAGCGCCCACATAAAAATACTAGATTATAGTTGTTCCCAGGTATGAGAGTGCTTCCTTATTAACTCATTTTTATCTTCCATTTTGTCTTCACTATTAGGATGATTTAGTTATAGGGTAATTCTGTTGTTTTTGTTATTAAAGTAATCTTGAAAAATTGGTGTAACTTTGTTTCTTTTAGCATTTTTCATGTCATTCTAAGCATTTTTACCTCTTTAGAAAAATTTGCATAGGTAAAACAAATCATTACAGTAGTATTATAGTTGAGTATATGAAGATAGAATAAGTATCAATCTAGTAGTGATTTTAGAGGAAAAGATACTTATTTTGCTTAATAGAAGTTAATAAAACTAACAGAACTTCATAAATAAAGTTTTCTTTACAGCTAAATCAGAATATCTTCCCTGTAACTTCTGCTATTTATGTTTACTGATTAGGAGTTCTATTTTTAAATAAATATTACTTATATTCTTAAACCGGTTTTCAGATTTTTATCAGTGTTTTGCCATACTTCTAATATGTTGGTTAAAGAATTTAAAAAAAAAGTTAACAGTGGGAAGGGTTAGTTTGACCTGACTTTAATCAAGTCTATAAAAGGTCAAGATGATATCCTCAGGTTTTGGAAAGCATGTAATTGTGAAGGCTTAGAAGAATTAAGTCTACTAATTACCTTAATCAAAAAAGTACTGTCATATACACATATAGAGAGAGTTCAGTGAATAAATTCAGAGGAGAACATTCTTTCTTCATTCTAGAAAAATGAAGATGGACCATTTAATTGCAAATACCCATATAAAAATGATTTTCAGTTCTGAAAAAGATACAGATTTTTATCCTAACTGTTGTCCTTTACAGGTAGATTAAAAACATGTTTTTTTTTTAAAATTGCAGTTGAAGTGATAGATTAGATCTGCAGTAACGCACTAGAAGTTTCAGATTTATCAAAGGGAAAAAAATAAACTTGGTACAGTTATTTGATTAGATGACAGTGTTATTTTGTACTTGATCCTCACAAAAGAATAATTAGTCTTTGCCCTGTCAATCCAAAGCATTTTTGAAAGAGTCCTGACACATTTAATATTGATGTATACATTTTGTTTATGTACATTTATTTTGAGAGAGAGAGAATCCCAAATAGGCTCCACACTGTCACCGCAGAGCCCAACACTGCACTCAATACTACAAACCGTATGATCGTGCATGACCGGACTCAAAATCAAGAGTTGGACACTTGGCCAGCTGAGGCAACTAGATAACCCCTCGTGTATAAATATTTTTAAATCCTTAAAAATGTGCATAGAACTCAGCCCAGTAATTTCATATGTAGAAATATTTTCCTAAGTAATAATATGAAAAAAGCATGATATTTACAGACTAGACTTACCTTACGTTTAATGAATGAAAAGTGGAAGCCACCTAAATTCATGAATATACTCTATAGCATATTATGCAGTCAGATTTTAAGATAAACATCACAAAAACTAAGAATAATTAAAAACTTTTCTACTTTGTAATTTTCAAAATAATTTGAACATAGAATTATGTTGAATACTCATCCATATAACTATTAATTTTTGGTATGTGTGTTTAAGGATCGAGACACACAGAAGATCCAGTGGATAGATCGCTTTATAGAAGAACTTCGTACAAATGACAAGTGGGTAATTCCTGCTCTGAAACAAATAAGAGAAATTTGTAGTTTATTTGGTGAAGCACCTCAAAATTTGAGGTAAGGTTTTTAATACAGAAAAATATCTAATTTTTGTGTACTTATTATGTTGAAGACAGCATACAAATAAAAGCAATCTAGAGTGAGAAAACAGGGTTTGGAACAAAAATGAGAAGCCTTGATTTTATTCATTTCCATTGTTTTATGACACAGATTATAAGTTATTTGTGCAGTGTCATATAGCAGTTAAGTATTAGTCAACATGTTGCTTTCGTCTCATAGTTCAGAATTGTCTAAGACTTCTAGCAGATCTGCCACACATTATGACGTTGTTTATATTTATCTCACTCTTCAATCTGTTTTACTGTTTTTATGGGTTTTAAGGTAAGAATAAGTGATTTAAGTTACGAAAGATAATAAGATTTTGTTTAAGAACATTTTTTAGTCTTAATTTGTTTTAGCTAGAATTTAAACAGCTAATTTTGTGCGGTCTTGACGCTAAATTGTGGTTACAGGAATAATTTACCTTTTATTTTCTTTTAATGTATTTGAAATGAAACGACCTAAATGATTGAGCCACCCAGTCGCCCCAGAATGAACTTTTAATGGCTAATATACTTCCCCATGTAACCACCTCTGTTTTGATACTTCTATACAATTAATTTGGGTAAAGTTGGAGAACCCTAATAGGTGATTATTCATGTAAAGTAAGAATATTAGAATAAATAGTTTTGAGATATTGGTTTTTCTCTTTAAATTGCTTGATAGTTTTCTTTTCATCAAAAGATAATGTTTGAGACACACAGAAGATCCAGTGAGCCAAATTTTATTATGAATGTAAAACATTTTAAACTTCTGAGTTAGCCGCTAGAATTTAACCTCTGTAAACTCTTCATTACAGTCGTGTTCATTTGCCTAATTATACTGTTAAGTTCTTCTTGTTTTAGTCAAACTCAGCGAAGTCCCCATGTATTTTATCGTCATGATTTAATCAACCAGCTTCAGCACAATCATGCCTTAGTTACTTTGGTAGCAGAAAACCTTGCAGCTTACATGAATAACATTCAACTGTATGCTAGAGGTATGTACTATAAACTAAAATTAACTATTGGGAATCAATGATGGCTTCTCTTCCTTGGTTTTTTGTTTTCTTCTCATTGTTAATTACTCAGAAATGAAAATATATTCGTTTTGCAAGGACCGGAAAGCAAAAGTGAATTTGTGTTACGAATTATATTCACTTATAAATGCACTCAGCCTTATAATAGTCTTATACAAACTAAACTTTTAAGTCAATTTTTCAAGGCCCATTTGTAAGTGCTTATGTTTCTGTTCATTCTTACTAAATCGGTTTCTTTTTTTCCATATCTTGGAGCTCTGTCTACTTTTACCTACATACCCAACCCATTTATATTTTTTTAATGTTTATTTTATTTTTGAGAGAGTGTGAGCAGGGGAAGGGCAGAAAGAGAAGGAGACACAGTAAAGCAGGCTCCAGGCTTTGAGCTGTCAGCACAGAGCCAGATGCAGGGCTCGAACCCACGAACTGTGAGATCATGACCTGAGCTGAAGTCTGTCATTTAAGAGACTGGGCCACCCAGGTGCCCCTGCCCAATTCATTTTAAATACCTAACTCATTTTAAAGTTTTGCATTCCTCATGCTACCACTCGTTGCTTTTTCAAGAAAACTTGATTAGTAATTCTTCTATTAATTTTGTCAAAGTCTACTTTAGAATAATACATAACCTTGCATTAATATTTTTCATTGTTGAAAATAATCAGAAATTTATAGAATGAGTACACATTGGTTCACAGAATATGAAACTATTTAAGTATATTATGATAGGTTTCCTGTGGCTCCAACAGAACCTTTTTGTATTTACTGTATGTGAGATTCAGCTGACTTCTTGGTCCTTTTAAAGATCAATTCCAATGTTATTTGCCCTTTAAGAGTTTTATTAGAATCTAATGTGTGCTGGAACACAAAACTTTGTTTTGTCTATAACTCCTTTGTATTAAACCAAATTCATACACCAAACAATCCTAGCTACCTTGTAGGTCCAATTTTATACATTTGAGGATAGAGAAGTAAAATTTTTTGTTATGGAGTTGAAAACTGAATTGAGCATAACATAGAACTGAAAAATACTACTCTGTTGATGTGCTACATCAGGATGTGTGGAATTGCGTCATATATATTTTAAATGTGGATATTTGTAATACTCATTATTTGACTGGAAAAACAGGGTCTTTGCTTGTGTATGCATCTTAGATGGTTGCTGTGTGGTTGGTTGAGTAATAAGATTTATAAAACTCCCTAACTTAAAAATTAAAGAAACAAAATGGAAATAAAGTAATATATTAAGCTAGAATTTTTATATATAGTTCTTTTCAGATTGTTATGATATTAAATACTGTATATTCTTGGCATACCTTTCATGATCTCAAATGTAAGCATTTTTCATAATCAACTTTGTATTACTTTTTTGCAAGGTTAGGAATAAGAGTACAGGTATAGAGTTAAATGTCTACCTTTAAAGCCTGGTTCCAACATTTGATTAAGCCTTCTATAATTAACATTTACCAAATTGGTAAAATGAAGATATGAAAAATGTGTGTCTACTTCTTAAATGAGCAGATAGTTGAACATTAAATTATTTCTATGATACAGAACTAAGACCAACACAGACAGTAGTGATTGCACCTCTGTAAGCATGTTTCATAGATCTTCTCAAGGATGTAACAAAATATGCTATCAGATGTAAGATTCCAACAGTTCAGTGATTTCTTCTGTTTCATTTCATTGGTATTATGCATTTGTCCAAAATATATCACATAATAATACACTTCAGTTCATTAGGATGGGACCCTTTGCACTGATATGCACTTAATGAAAGTTTTAAGTGTCATTTTCTTCAGTTTCTGGAGAGATTTATGACAACTTATACTAATTGTAGGAAACATTGCAATTCATTTAGGTCTTTGTTTTCTAATGACTGACATTACATTACCTTTATCCATTCTCTTTGTTTTCATTATGTCACCTGACTATTCTCAGGACAGCTTGCTAACATAAAAAGTTCTCTTTACAAGTGTCATTCAGTAAGAGTGCTTTGGTAGAATGCATATCGTGATTCATTCAGTTCACTTATTCTACATATAAGCCATAAAGAACTGTTAGATATCTGTGGGTTACTGTAATTTAAAAAGTACTCTTCTTTATTCATTTTATTAAACTAATCACTCTTTGGAGAAGAGTCATTTTAGGTAGGCCTGTAGCAGTAAAGTACAGAATGAGACCTGAATGTTATTGTTTCAAAGTGTTTGTAAAGTATTTTTAAATAATCCTATTGGCATGTGAAAAAGATAAGTCTTCTCTCACTAGGTTGATTTATAATACTTGGAGCATCAAATTGATACTGTGGATTATAACCTTTTCAGTATATTACTGCTCAAGTCCACAATGATATAAATTAATAAATGAAAGAGAATGCAAGCTAAAAATGTAACGAAAAATAATAGATAATAAAAACTAGTAAGTGACATTTACATGAGGCCACAATAATGACCTAGTATTGGAGAATCATTCCACAAATAATTAATACAAAGAGAGAATGGTAGCCCTTCAGTGGAAAACCTTGATGGAAACAACTTAACCAAGTAATCTCACTAAACATTATTAATATCGGGGCAAATTGACATGATATCTGATAATAGTATTTGTCAAACATACAGCTTTACTTTTGTGTTACTTCTTACCAAAAATGCATAACCTGAATGTTATTAGAGAAAACATAAACCCAAATTAGGTGGCTTTAGACCAGTAGCTTTTTATTCTTTAAAATGGTCAAGAGACAAAGAAATGAACTAAAGAAACTGTAGATTTAAGGAAACAACTTCTGCAATGTATGAGTCCAAACTTGGTTTTGAACTGGGAAAAAACATCATAAAGGACAGTTTGGGGATAGGATATTAATGCACTGAAATTTAAATGTAGGCTATGGATCAGACGATACTCTTTTATTAATGTAAAAATCAGATGAGTATACTGTGATTTATGTCTTTGTTATTTTTTTTTAATGTTTATTTGTTTTTGAGAGAGAGCGAAACAGACCGTGAGCACGGTAGGGGCAGAGAGAGAGACAGAATCTGAAGCAGCCTCAGCACAAAGCCTGACATGGGGCTTGAACCCATGAACTATGAGATCACAATTTGAGCCAAAGTTGGACACTTTGCCAGCTAAGCCACCAAGGTGCTCCCTGTGTCTCTATTTGTAAATAAATCAAGTTTTAAGGAATAAAGGGACTTCTATACAACTTACCTTCAGATGGTTAACAAAACTAATAGAAACATGAATAAATGGAAATACTGATAAAGATATGGACAAAATGT
This sequence comes from Cryptoprocta ferox, assembly GCA_028646485.1. Taxonomy (NCBI): domain Eukaryota; kingdom Metazoa; phylum Chordata; class Mammalia; order Carnivora; family Eupleridae; genus Cryptoprocta; species Cryptoprocta ferox. Next base: position 335,228 of record JAQQST010000022.1, on the reverse strand, counting down.
AAACAATTGTATGTATCTGGGCAAAGAATAATTTCTTGAATTATTTTTGCACCTTGAAATTATATCAAAAAAGAAAGTTATACAAAGCTCTCTTCTCTTCCCCTCACCTGACCCTGAAAAGTAGTCACACATATTTTTAGACAGCAGTCGTTAAACTATTTAAAAAAAAAAAAAAAAAAACAGCTAAAGTGGCAGTCCAGAGTTTAGTTCAGTTCTCTGAAAAACTAGAAAACTTCCACATAGTAGGAAAAAATTTTTTACAATTTTGGAAACCTATGGTTTGCCACAATGGATGACACTCTAAAGAAGTGCTAAAATTGCTGGCAGTTGCTCTCTCAAATGGAATGTATAAAAAGTTATAATATGGTCTTCTGTCTGTATAGCAAGTCAAAGGTTTATATACAATTGTAGTTTTTCTGATGTGGAGAAAAATACTGGCATTTGGAAAACGTGGATTGCCTTCATCTATTTTAAAGGGATTAGATGATATCCCAAGTGACATGATCAAGTTTTAAGAGCTACATGACGGATAAATATCAGAACTTTTTACTAAAAAGGAATTGTATAATTTCCAAATCCTCTCTAACATGCCTTAAAATTTTGAAGTAAATGTCCTTGATTGCCGATTCGTTGACCGTGCTTATTGGAGGCATTTACTTCTATTCTACCGACAAATCAACTTATTTCCAGGCAGGGGATTTTATCCAAAACATCTAATTCTTTGTGAAGTTCTTTTGCCTGATACTGAGATACTGTCATCAGATTTTTAAAAGGGCTTTATATTGTAAGCCTCAATTCTCATTGGCTTCTGCTTTTTTAAAAGAGAACATCTCACACACACCTAACAATATAAGTAGCATTTTTAGGACAGTGTTTACTTTAATTTTTTCCTTTGCTTTGTCATTGACTCTAAGGATTTTTCACCTAGCATATATGTTAATAAGGAAGTCCATAGTACTTAACTAATTTTATGTTTTAAAATTAGGATTTCCTGGGCACCTTAGATACTCACTCAGTAAAACATGGGACTCTTGATTTGGCTCAGGTCATGATCCCAGGGTCGTAGGAATGGGTCCCCTGTTGAGCTCTACACTGGGCAAGGAGCCTGCTTTGATTTTATTTATTTTTTATTAAAAAAAATTTTAGTGTTTATTTTTGAGAGAGAGAGAGAGAGACAGTGTGAGCAGGGAGGGGTAGAGAGAGAGAACATCACAGAATCTGAAGCAGACTCCACGCTCTGAACTGTCCGCCCAGAACTCCACACGGGGCTTGAACTCAGGAACTGCGAGATCATGACCTGAGCCGAAGTCAGGCACCCATCCGACTGAGCCACCCAGGTGCCCCAAAGAACTACTTTTAGAATCTCTCTGTCTCCCTGTCCCCTGTTTGTGCATGTGCTCTCTGTCAATAACAACAACAAAATCAACAAAAACCGTTTAAAAAAAAAAGGGATTTTCCTACTGAGATAAATGAAGGTGAGGCCTCATTACTAACTTGTTTTCATAATATTGTGAGGGGAGGGTTTTTTTAGTTTCTAAGACAGACATTCATAATCTGGTGATGGTGTACTGAAGTGTATCAAATATAGTAGCTTCTTTGTCACCCTAGCATTTCTATATGAGTGCTCTTAATATTTTTTATGCAAACATGCTATCCCTTGTAAGATAAATTTTAAAGTAAATTTTAGTACTAATAAAAATTTTTAAAAATCATAACCTGTATTCACAAATTGCTTTAGTGTGTACGAAGAGTGAAAGAGGGAGGTATGCTAAAAATTTTTAATTGCACATTTAATTGCACATTAATTTTCGCTCTGTAAAATGTTTACTTTTGTTGGGAAAATTGAATATATGTAAATACAACTATTATAGTTTACCTCAATGATAAAGTGATTATTGACTTTATAATTTCCTTAAGGTTACCACTGATTTGGATACATACATATTGTGCATAATTTTTATTAATTTGCAGACAATGAAGACTATGACCCACAAACTGTGAGGCTTGGAAGTAGATACAGTCATGTTCAAGAAGTCCAAGAACGGCTTAACTTCCTCAGGTTGGTTTTAAGCAAATAGTGCTGATCTCTGTAAGCAAAGATAGGAAATGCAGTAATGTTGATACTCATTATAGCTATCTTTCTGTGGCAGTTCCACCTTGCTGCAGCTAAATACTTTCCCACAAGAAAGCATTACCAAAAGTTAATGTAACATTTCCTGTGTGTTCATTATATATAAAAGTGTTTGCTAAGCTTTAATTTTTCTCTATTTTTTAATTTTGAGGAAAATACATTTTAAATTTCAGAGTATAGTTTATATTTTTTATGTTAGAAATAAAGACTGATTCATTACACATTTTTTAAAATTTTATTTCACTTTATTTTTTATTTTATTTAATGTTTTTTATTTATTTTTGAGAGATAGAGACTGAGCATGAGTGGGGGATGAAGCAGAGAGAGACAGAGGGAGACACAGAATCTGAAGCAGGCTTCAGGCTCCGAGCTGTCAGCACAGAGCCCAGTGCGGGGCTTTAACCCATGAACCGTGAGATCATGACCAACATCAGACACTTAACCAACTGACCCACCCAGACACACCTTATTACACATTTTCAACTCCAAAATACAAGGCACTAAACACCTTAAGGGGACTACATTTTCGTTAATGCTGGCATGGCAGTAAAGAACAGTGTTGTTGATAATCTTTGGTGCTTTGTTTATAATAATGATGGCTAATGAAAGTAATCTAAAGCTGTATGTAATAATGTTCACATGGGGCTAAAAAATACAGCATTAGGCTGAATTTGCTCAGTAATATTTAACTTTTAACAACGTGTTATGTGTGTGGATAGGTATATATGACTTAAATGAGATTTTTTTCTTAGGAAAGCAGTTTACACATCCTAGCAAAACATTTGACTCATAAGTATTGTAAGAAAAAAATACTGAGACTCAGTTTTTCATAAAATCTATCATATTTATTATTTTCACATATATTATTAATCTTTAGGAAATTTCTCTTTGGAGTATTTATTAAATACTGTATTTCTGTTATTAACTATGTAATAATTTATTGAGAAATATTTAGATTGATAGTCTGTTTTCAGATCATCCCATGGCTACATTTAACAATTGTATAATATACCAAATTGATCTGATGTTTTCAGATACAAGTGTATATCACTTGAACTTGAGAAGAATTCTAGTTAACAAATTATATGGTACTTATTTAAAGTGCTGTTTTTGGGGGCGCCTGGGTAGCTCAGTCAGTTAAGCGTCTGGCTTCGGCTCGGGTCATGATCTCATGGTCCGTGGGTTCGAACCCCAAATTGGACTGTGTGCTGACAGCTAGCTCAGAGCATGGCACCTGCTTCAGACTTTGTATCTCCCTCTCTGTCTGACCCTTCCCTGCTTGTGCTCTCTCTGTCTCTCAAAAATAAATTTAAAATTCATAAAAATAAAAAAAACATTAAAGTGCTGTTTTGGGGAAGGCACCTGCGTGATTCAGGCAGTTGAGCATCCAGCTTCGATTCACATCATGATCTCACAGTTCATGAGTTTGAGCCTTGCATTGGGCTTGCTTCCTGTTTGCGCAGGAACCCTTTTCGGGTCTCGGGTCCTCTGTCCCTCTTTCTCTCTGCCTCTCCCCTACTTGTGCTCTCTTTCTCAAAAATAAATAAAAACTGTAAGAAAAATAAAGTGCCCCTTTTTTTAACCACCTGGAAAAAAGAACATGCCTCATATGGAGACTCTTCCCAAGGCAATTTTGTTAATAGATGTGTACTGTTTCACTTAGATCTATTGGAATAGAAAAAAATGTTGTAGAATTTATTTACTCTAAGAAAGTTTAGCATCTGAAGACCTTTTATAATTCTTGTTCTGTAAATCCTTAGTACAATTCATTAAAGTCAGAGAAGAACTGAGAGTTAATGCCTGCTGCATATTTGAATTGGCACTAATCCCTTTAATCTTCATAACAACTCTCTGAGACAGGTTACTCCCAATTAGAAATAAGACTGTGATTCAGTTGGATGAAGTAACTTGATTGAAATCACACAATGGATGTGATAGAACTGGACTATTTATTTAGTGTGTCTCACTTTAAAACCTGCTGTTCCTACAACACCAATAATTTGGCAAATACCTGGGTCCTTGTTTTAAAAAATTTTGCATTTTACTATAAACAGTAAGGCATTTTTTGTGTTTTATTATTCTGGATCCGATGTTCATTTTTGTGTGAAGGTGTGAAAAATTAGGTAAGGATTGAAAGCTAAAAGGCCTCTTCCTACTCAGCCCATACTCTCATACTTCTTACTTATGAAATAAGTGTATCACAATTCTTTTGGACATGAAGCCACTATCATTTTGTTAAGTAAGAATTAATGTAAAAGTATTATTTTGATTAAAATTTGCTTCTGTTTTCTTTAACTGTCGTTTATAGAAGTAGCAAACAGTAGATAGTACAGACTTCTAGCTGCAGGACACTAGAATCTGAAGAAAGACTACTTGCAGCAGAACCACCAATCTTACTGTAATTTTACTTTAATGACAGTAACTTTAATAGTCACAGAATTAACAAGATTCTGTGCATATCATATCATAAACATGCTTGTCAAATAAATGTTATTTTTTTACTACCAGATATAATATTAAGAAATAAGTTCTTTTGAAAGAATACCTCTTTAAGCTATAGTTAAAGTTTATTTGTGATAAATACAACTTCAGGCATACTGAAATAAATTGTGTTTGAGGATTACATAGACCTAATTACTGATTTTTTAAAATTTTTCCAAGATTTTTGTTGAAGGATGGCCAACTGTGGCTCTGTGCTCCTCAGGCAAAACAAATATGGAAATGCTTAGCAGAGAATGCAGTTTACCTTTGTGATCGTGAAGCCTGTTTTAAGTGGTATTCCAAGTTAATGGGGGATGAACCAGACTTAGATCCTGATATTAATAAGGACTTCTTTGAAAGTAATGTGCTTCAGCTTGATCCCTCCTTGTTAACTGAAAATGGAATGAGATGTTTTGAACGATTCTTCAAAGCAGTTAATTGTCGTGAAGGGAAACTAGTAGCAAAAAGAAGAGCCTATATGATGGATGATTTGGAACTAATAGGATTAGACTACCTCTGGAGGGTAAGTGAGAAGTAGGAACTCTTGTTTGTAAACATTGTACCTGAGGCTGTTTTTAAATATACTTAAGGAAATCATAATTTTACTTGTAAGTTATATGTGTTGATCCTGCTTTGATGTTTGTCATAGAAATCTGGGGGTAGAGACTGTTCATCATTACCTTCTTGTTATTACCACTTTTGTTTGCCAGTGATCTGTGATTTTTTTTCCCCTCAATTTTTTCTTTTATCATCTGCCACCAGTGTTTTTATTTGACTTAAAATCTTTTCAGATGTACATGAATGTATTATCCATTGTCTACCTACACATTTTTCATCCCTCTTTCATGAAAGTTACTATCTCCTGTACGTAAGTTAGGTCTTCAGACTTGTATATTTAATGCCAAGATGAACACTGGAGACAAGGAGAACTATTATTCTAGAATAATTATGTTATTATTCTAGAATAATTATGTTTTACTACCTTAACTTACCCTGTTTAATTTCTTATGTGTGTTTAAGTACCTGAAAGAGAAAATTTTACCTGTTTTCTATTTAAGGTTAACATTTCCATTTTGATAGTGCAAATCTTGTTGGCATCTTAAATGTAACCTTAGTTATAGTGTTATATATTTCAGCTTCCATTATATTTTTGTTATATTAAGGTTTTGTTGTTGCTTGTATTTTTTTGCAAACTGTAGGTAGACTAAGATGTGCTGTGGTTATTTTATTAAATTCAAAGATTTTCAAACAGTTTTAAACAGCAGTAACCCCCATGATAAAAAATTACACAACGCCAGTTGAAATATTCCTTGAAAGTCTCACAGCTTGTCTACCAAATTGCAGAGTTAAATAAAATACATTATCCTGATTAAAATATATTTTTATCTGAAGAGGGGGAAATATATATAAAATTGCACTCTTCAGAGCACCTACATTTTATATATATAAATCCTTAATTTTTAGGTTGATTTAATACTACATTATTTAACTGCCAAATAAAATAATTTTTGAATATTACTAATACTCTAATTTTTTTATCTAGGTTGTGATTCAGAGTAATGACGACATTGCCAACAGAGCTATAGATCTCCTTAAAGAGATATACACAAATCTTGGCCCCAGGTTACAGGTCAATCAGGTGAGGTTTCAAGTGCATAAAATCTTTTACCAGCCAGGTCAAAAGTATTCTTCTGTTTAAAGAAAGCTTTTTAAATTTAAAACTGGAAATTAGGTTTCTTAGCTTCTTTCAAAATATTTTAAGTATTTAGTCCACATTTGTCCCTTATAAAATACTAATAACTCAAAGAGTATTGGCTTGGTAATTAACCTGAGGTGTTTAGTATTATTTTGAATAAAACTAATTATTTGTTGTTGAGATAGCCAAAAATTTGATCTATTTGACACTTAGTCCCAAAGGTTTTTTGTTGTGATTGTTTTCAGTAATTGGTTTAATTCCTTGTTTTTTTTATTGTCATCTTTCTTTTGTGTATTATTAGTGGGTAGATATGTGATTGATAACTAGGTACAAGTTGAAATTTTATTTAATTAGATTGCTGTCATATTTGATTGTGAAGCTACTTAAACCATCTTTCTTTGGTTTGTTATTTATAGGTTGTTATCCATGAAGACTTCATCCAATCTTGCTTTGATCGTTTGAAAGCCTCATATGATACACTGTGTGTTTTGGATGGTGATGAAGACAATATTAATTGTGCAAGGCAGGAAACCATTCGAATGGTTCGAGTATTAACTGTGTTAAGGGAATACATAAATGAATGTGACAGTGATTATCACGAGGAAAGAACAATTTTGCCTATGTCAAGGTTTGTAGGAAAATAGTTAATTTGCAATCATTTGTTTTCCTAGCCAGTAAATTAAACATTTATTGTGTCATATTAGTTTAATCATAAATTATAAATTTCAATATTACGCAGTATAAATCAGATAATCATATATTACATAACAAGCTAAATTAATTAAAAACCATTTAAATGACAGTTTTTAGATTTGGGAAAAGTTTGTACAGTAAGTACTGTCAGGCTTTTTGTTTTTTGTTTTGTTTTGTTTTTTGTTTTTTAGTATATAGTTTATTGTCAAGTTGGTTTCCATAAAACACCCAGTGCTCTTCCCCACAAGTGTCCTCCTCCGTGTCCATCACCCCCCTTCCCCTTTCCCCCTCCCTCTTCATCCCTCAGTTCGTTTTCAGTATTCAAGAGTCTCTCATGATTTGTCTCCCTCCCTCTCCCCAACTGTTTCCCCCCTTCCCCTCCCCATGGTCCTCTGTTAGGTTTCTCCTATTAGGCCTGTGAGTGAAAACATATGGTGTCTGTCCTTCTCTGCCTACTGTCAGGTTTTTATTTGTGATCACTTTTAAAGTTAATTCTTGAAAGACATATTTTTTTACTTATTTTTAAGGATTTTTATAAATGCATAATAGATACATGTGCCTTATTTTGATACATTCAAGCTGTGGTGTATGTCTTCATTTGAAACTATTCTTAGTGAATTGAGCTTTTGTAGTTTAAAATTAACTGATCTCTATCATAAAGTAGAAATGTTTCATTCTGTAGCCATAGAAATAAAGAGTAACAACTGTGTGTATAATTATATTGTATTTCCAGATTTTAATGTTTATAATTTAAAGTTATTTTTAATATTCTATAAACAAAGTAAATCTGACTATCTGCCTCTTATAAGAAGATACAGAAATCCCAATTTTATGTTCTTGGTAATCTGCTGAATATGATTGTACTTTTCTTTTTAATTTTTTTTATTTTAAAATTTTTTAGGGCATTCCGTGGTAAACACCTCTCTCTTATAGTTCGATTTCCGAACCATGGCAGACAGGTTGATGACTTGGATATATGGTCTCATACAAATGATACAGTTGGTTCAGTACGACGGTGTATTCTGAACCGTATTAAAGCAAATGTAGCCCATACAAAAATTGAACTTTTTGTGGGTGGTGAGCTAATAGATTCCGAAGATGACAGAAAGCTAATAGGACAATTAAACTTAAAAGATAAATCAGTAAGTACTTATGTAATTTTCTTTTCTTTTTTTTTTTTTTAAGTTTGTTTATTTTGAGAGACTGAGCATGAATGGGGAAGAGGCACAGAGATGGAAACCAAGAATCCCAAGGGCTGAAACTCCCAAATCATGACCTGAGCCTTAAACCAACAGTTGGATGCTTAACCAATTGAGTCACCCAAATTTCCCAGTACATATATAATTTTCAATTATTCCCAAAGAGTTAAACATCCAGCCTATTTTTCATTCATTCACTGAATGTTTAATGAACTATGTGTGTGGTCTTCTCTGTTAAGTTTTTGTGTTATAACCCTGAAAAAGATAAGTATCATGACACTAGTATAGTGAAGAAACTAAAATATTAAATGGTTATTTTGTACATTACTTTTTCAGTGTTTTTCTAAAATTAAAGTGTGAAATATATTTTAGTCTTCTGGTATGTCAAATTTATGTATTATGAAGAAGTATTTTCCCTTGTCTTTGCTACTAATATATTTTATCTTTTTAGGTAATTACAGCTAAACTTACACAAGTAAGTTCCAACATGCCTTCAAGCCCTGATAGTTCTTCTGATTCATCAACTGGATCTCCTGGTAACCACTGTAATCACTACAGTGATGGTCCCAATCCAGAAGTGGAGAGTTGTTTGCCTGGTGTGGTGAGTAAGCTATGTTGGCAAAACATTACCCATTTCTTTTCAAATACAAAGAAATGTGTGGAATGGTTCTTTTTCTAAGGAATTTAACAAGCTTAATAGATGAGTCAAATATCAAGTAAATATGTATAGTTGGCTATAACTTCTGGATGGATTTCTTAATTGTTGGAATTTAAAATATAAATTACATGTAGATACAGTATTATCTTTGGGTAGAATTAATCTGTTGCAGTTAAATTATAGTATACTATTAAATATATATCTATGAAAATGCTACTATATTTCAATCTTTTCTTTGGACCTCTTTCTTTCTTATCTGAAGAAACAACAACTGTTAAATTTCTTACACTTTCTCTTTCCTCTACCTCTTAAGAATTGCTATCACTGCAATAATACCAGCTGCTTCAGTGTAAGAGACATTTGAATTCCTGCCAACAATGAGCTTAGGGATTTAACAGTAACCCCTCAAGGGGTGAAGTCCCTTTTGTATAAACAGCATCCTGAGTCATATATGAGATTTATAGTTTACAAAAACAGTATAAGCTGCAAAGCAATTACACCAGATAGGTTAGAAAGCTTAATGAATTATAAGTTTGCATCATAATGGAATCATTGGATTCGTAAATGTGAAAAGATGGGAAATGAGATAATTTCATGTAAGACAGTAGTAAACTTAACTTGGGGACAATGAAGAGATTAATTCGGAATAACAAAACCTTTTAAATGTATTTTATATGTAAATCTTCTTTTCTGTATTCCAGATAATGTCACTACATCCCAGATACATATCTTTCCTTTGGCAAGTTGCGGACTTAGGGAGCAATCTCAATATGCCCTCTCTTAGAGATGGAGCAAGAATACTTATGAAACTCATGCCACCAGGTAAGAAAATAGCCTGACCTTTTCCCTAGCACTCTCCCCTTTAGTGTTAACAAGTACATGATAGATTCTGTTCCCTATGACATATACTTTGTGGTATACTTTATAATATGGATCATATGTTACCCACACAATTGTTGATTTTTCATGGATAGATAAAGAATATTTAACATAGGAGGTGTTTGGCTGGCTTAGTCTTGATCTCAAGGTCATGAGTTCAAGCCCCACATTGGATTTAGACATTACTGAAAAAAATAAAAATAATAGTAATATTAAGCATAATTTTAAAACATTCGTAGCAAACTAATGCACACAGTTCAGAAAATCGGGATTTGTAAAAGGCTAAAAGGAAGAACATTCCTTTTCAAAGAAACGACCATTTTCAGCATTTAGCTCTTATTGTTTTGTCAAATTATCTCTAAATATACTTTCATATCATTTACAGGTAGCTAGTTGTATACTGACTTCAGTGTAGACAAAAATACATTTCTTACTCCCATTCTTTTTTGATCATTACTACTTTTTGGCTAAATCTATATTAATGATTGGCATTTTTAAAACTATGTAAATATGTGTATATTAAACATTGTTAAACAATTAAAATACGTTACTAACATTTTAACAAGACTGTTAAAATATTTTTTATTTTATTATTTAAATTATTTTTGTTTTTGTTTTTTTTTTAGGTAATCTCTGCATGTGGGGCTCAGTCACACTCCCAAGATCAAGAGACGCATGCTCTCCTGACTGAGCCAGTTAGGGACCCCTATTTTTTTTAAGATTCGTTATTTCCAGTTAGTTAATAGACATTATTATTTTAGTTTTGGGTGGACAATACAGGGATGCAGCAGTTTAGGAAACACTATAATTTCATAGGTTACTCACACTTCTTTATTGTAGATTTAAAAATTCTCCCCTTTGGGTCTCCTGGATGGCTCAGTCAGTTAGGCATCCGCCTCTTGGTTTCAGCTCAGGACCTGATCTCACATTTTGTGAGTTCAAGCCCTGCGTTAGCAGTGCAAACAGACCTTTCTTGGGATTCTCTTTCTTTTAAAATAAACTTTAATAAAATAAATTCTCCCCTTTTTGTTCATTTGGTTTTGTATGGCATTTATTTTTAAGTTTGTCACATTCTCTTTAATAATTTTGTAGAACAGTTTACCACACAGTCAAATGCATTATATCAGGTTTTTGGAATTTCCTCCTTTTCTGTTAGTATAGTTCCCTTTGATACAGTTACTGTTCTGGACTTCTTTTTTTTAATGTTCATTTTTGAGAGCCTTTGGAAGTCACTGTAAAATGGGAAGAATATATATATATATATTAAAAAAATTTTTTTAATGTCTGTTTTTGAGAGAGAGAGACTGAGCATGAGTGGGGGAGCAATGAAGAGAGAGAGAGACACAGAACAAACTCACTAACAGATTATGACCTGAGCTGAGGTTGGATAGTTATCTGACTGAGCCAGTCAGGTATCCCTTTTCTGGGACTTCTTTATAACAGACTTTTTTAGTATGAATCCTGCTTTAGTCCTTTGTTGAGTCAGTCCTCATTTTTGCCAAAGCATATCATCCTAATAAAGGAATCCATGGAAAGCATATTTTTTTTAAGTTCACTTAGCTGAATACAACTAAACTCTCATTTGCAATAATAATGTATTTTTTTGTTTTGTTGTTGTTGTTTTTTTTACATGCAGTAGTTTGAACATAGTGTTAGTGGTTGAATGTTTGTTCCATTATAGTGGCATAGCAGTGTTGGCTGATGGTGGGAAGACTGAGGCTGTTTGTATGTTGTATTTTTTTTAATTCTTGAGTTCTGAAATCTTCTGATGAAGTGCTTTGGGGTAGATTTGGGTGTGTGTGTGTGTTATATTGATGAGGGTTCATTGGACCTTATTGATAAAAAGTTATTTTTTCTTTTTGTTCATTCCTCGTGGCTTTATTTGTGCTTCTGAAAAGGTTTTCCTTTTTTTCTTTTTTTGTTTTAGAATATACTACTGTATGTTAAATCCTTTAACAGTTTTGCCTCTCATGCATTCTTTTGCTTTTCTTATTGAAGATTATTTGGGGCTAACTCTTCATTTGACTCTTTAGCTTTCTTGTAACATTTCATGATCTCTTTTTTTCTTTTACTTCTTCATAGCCTTGTGTTTTTATTTTATGAACATTTTACAGTGTTTCTGCCATACTTTTGATTACCTAAACTTTGTTCTGCAAAACCATGCATGTATTATTTAATGATGTAATTGCAAAATTTAGAGAAGTGGATAGTATAATACAAAGAACTTTTTCTTTGTTAAACCACATCACGGTAATTGATGTAATGTTTTTATTGTATCCCAAAACAGTAAGAACTTACTGTGTTTCTTTCAGATGAGGACCATCTCCTCTATAACATGTAAATCAGAAAGTTAACATTGATAGTATTTCTGCCATCTAATTTAATGACCCTTTTTAAGAGTCACCAGTTTCCCTAGTAATATCTTTAGCAAAGATAAACTTTTTTTGTTAATGACCAGATAATAAATATTTTAGCTTTTGTTGACCAAGAGACATTATGTAGGAATTTATATAGATTATATATGATTGTATTAGCAAAATTTTAACTAAAAATAATAGAATACAATTTTTTTCATAATATGTGTCTCTTAATGAGAATTAATTGAGTTTTTTATGGGGGGGGTATGATTTTATTCCAGTGAAGGGCTCAAAGTTTGTATTCACTATCATTAAACTAGCTGTAAATAAATTTTATAGCGACACTTGGGTGGCTCAGTTGGTTAAGACTCTGACTTCAGTTCAGGTCTTGATCTCACAGCTTGTGAGTTCAAGCCCCGTGTTGGACTCTGTGCTGACAGCTCAGAGCCTGGAGCCTGCTTCAGATTCTGTGTCTCCCTCTCTCTCTCTCTCTGCCCCTCCCCTTCTCATGCTCTCTGTCTAAAATAAGTAAGCATTAAAAATTTTTTAAATAAGTACATACATAGATGATAGGTAGGGAGATAGATAGATACATAGATTGATTGATTAGATAGATTAGATAGGAGGTAAACTGAGACACCTGGATGGCTCATTTGGTTAAGTGTCCAATCAAGTCATGATCTCAAGGTCATGAGATTGACCCCACATCGGGGTTCATGTCCAGCATGAAGGATGCTCTCCCTCTCTGCCAGTGGTCTGAACATGTTCGGGCTCTCTCTCTCCTATTTCTTTCACTCTCAAAAGTAATCACAGTTAGACTTTATTACTGCTAAACCAGTAAACTGCTGTATAATACGGCAAGTCAAGATACCCAGATTCTATTTGCAACAGAAATTCATGAAACTAATGAATGATGTTAAGTCCATAGTAGTCAATGAAGTTTACTATTGGCACTGCTGATTTAATAACAGATGATAAATTTTCACGTTTTCCACAGAATAGTTGCTATTGAGTAATACTGTGAATGACTAAGCATGGATGACATGAAACAAATATATTTAATATATGAAAATGGACATTTTCATGATTATACAAGTCTTTTCCTCTTAAGTCATTTTCTGTTCCATATATAACCGTACTATAATGAGTTGTAACACATTTTAGCAGGTTATACTAGATTGCACTCAATTAACGTTTTTGTCAGCTTTGAAAATAGTTTGATCTGCAGTTCCATGTGGATGTTATTATAGGCCATTTCCTTAGTTACTGAATGAAAACTTCAGATTGACTCAGCCTAAACAATTATTGAGTTACACTGATAACTATCACCTTATCATGAGCCTAGCAAAATAACTCAAATTTATTCATTGAATTGCTTTTGTGTTCACTTACTGCATTATGTTTGTATTATTTTCCTAAAATATAAATGATTAAAAATTTGCCACTTATAGCCATTTCAAAGTGGCATTAATTATATGCACAGTTCTTTCCATCATTATGCCTATATCACCACAATTTCTAGTGCTTGTTTTTTAATTGTGGTTTCCAGTGCTCTCAACTCTTAAGGAGATTTCCTTGTAAAAGACATTTATTTTCTCTGAACACATTTCTGTAGCTGCTGCACTCAGCAGGCCTTATCAAGGTTACGTGTCATTTACATGTTAGCCAGCAAATGAACTTTTTTCAAGCTCTGCAATCAGCCGTTTCCTGAGCCCCAATTCCTTTTAGTGTAAAACGGTATTTAGAAGCTAAGATATGGATGCTAAGTATTAATTGCCTTAGATCTATACGTATATGTATTTATACATATGAGGTAACAATAGTATCTCCAATTGTGGTCTAATATATAGTCTTCCTTATGCTTTCTCTCCTTGTTAGTATATTAGACTTACTTACCTAACAGTGACAAACCTGGTTTGATACTACCTTTGATATATATGCTTATGTGATTAATCTTGTAATGCACTAGTACCTTGCTCTACTACCACCCTTGTACATATACCAACCTTATTTAGCCTGGTCTCCAGTTCTAGAGGCCAGGATTTTCTTTCACATAAGATTAAGCAGAGCACTATGAAAAACAGTAAGTGGTTTCTTTGGAGATAATCTGTATAGCCCTGGCAGGTATCTTTGTGTTCTAGATCCTGTTTGGGGTATATAATAAATATTTTAGATAAGAAGAAAAGAGGAGCTACTACCTAGACAGCTTTCAGTCAAGGCATTCAGTTGGAAGAAGAGCTCTGAAATAAAAAAAAGACTTTGAAAAAGGGGCCATAACAAGGAAATGGAGCCTACTTAGAGGGCTGAGGCATTGCAAAACCTGGGAATAGTTGTTAAGTCCTGTTGACTATATTCCTTATGCTGTACCTTTCATTCCTGTGATTTAACCTGTTTCTACCACTCCCTGGCACTCCTTTTGCCCAGGCCATCTGCATCCCCTCCCATTCTGGCAACCATGAGTTGTTCTTTTTACTTAGAGGTCTGTTTCTGCTTTTAGTTTGTGTGCAGTTCATTTGTTTTATTATTTTACATTTTATATGTAAGTGAAATTATACAGTATTTAAACAATGGCAACATCTTGTTCATTTTTATGGCTGAATAATATTCCATTCATATATACCATATCTTTTTCATTCACCTTTTGATGGACATTTGGACTGGTTCCAAATCTTGGCTATTATAAATAGTAGTAAACACAGGAGTGTACATACTTTTTAAATTAATGTTTTTACTTTCTATTTGTAAATAATAGTAGAATTACTGTATCATATGGTATTTCTATTTTCATGTTTTTGAGGAACTTCCATACTATTTTTTTTTTTTTTTAAGCTTACTTATTCTGATAATGGGTGTCAGCACAGAGCCTGACACGGGGCTCAAAATCACGAACCATGAGATCATGACACCCCACCACCACCGCTGGAATCAAGAGTCAGACACTTAACCGGCTGAGCCACTTAGGTGCCCCAGAACTTATATACCTTAACATAATGACTGCATCACTTTACATTCCCCACCAGCAGAGTACAGGGGTTCCTTTTTCCACATACATCTTGTCAACACGTATTTTTTGTCTTTTTGATTCTAGTCATGCTAATTGGTGTTAAGATCCTGATTTATCTGATAATGTTGAGCATCTTTTAATATGTCATATTATACTAATATACATAATTATACATATATTCTTTTTGCCAGTTGAATATGATCTTATTGGTGTTACAGAAATATGTTATTATGGGACAGACTGTAGCTATCGTTCTTAGAGTATTATTGGTAAGGTATTTTTTTCTTTTTTCTTCTCTTTCCTGCACTGTCTTACTTTTTTTTCTAGTTAGACAATGATTTTATTTCTTTAGTGCACACACAAATTTATACAATCAGGTCAGAGACTATGGATGACTTTTATTTCCAGTTGGTAGGGAGGATTCATTTGGTCTTACAATATCAAGAATCAGTTGGCATTTAGCATCTTTATCCTGTGTGTTCCTCTCAAGATGCTTTCAAACAACAGCAGCTTTCTTAATCAATAGAGATTCTCAGGATGATCAGGAGCAAGTCCTTTCAGCTTAAGTATTTTCAAAATTTTATTGCCTGTTCACAAAACATGCAACATCATGGGAGTCTTTTAAGGAGAGACTGAGGCAGTCAGGCCCTTCTTGGCCAGTTTGTGGATCTGCTCCTTCACATCAGCAGCCATCAAGTTCAACTTCAGTCATTGGGAATGTGCATATGACCCATGATGGCAGTGGTCAGGCAGAGAAACAAAATAATTGTCTTCTTTTTCCATGAAAAATCATTTGTCAGTGGGGGACCGGGCTGCATGGCTTAGCCAGTTGAGTACTGGACTCCTGATTTCAGCTTAGGTCATGACCTCACAGTCATGAATTTGCACCCTATGTTGGGCTCAGCACTGATAGTGCAGAGATTCTCACTTGGGATTCTCTCTCTCTCTGTCTCTCTCTCTGTTTCTCTCTTTCTCTCTCTCAAAAATAGACTTTAAAAAATCCTTTTTTTAATTAATCTTCTTTGTTGCCCCACCCTTACAAAACCCACTTCTTTTCTTTTTCTTTTCTTTCCTTTTTTCTTTTCTCTTTTCTTCTCTTCTCTTTCCTTTTCTTTTTTAATGTTTATTATTTTTGAGAGAGAGACAGAGTGTGAGCAGGGGAAGAATAGAATGCAAAGTAGGTTCCAGGCTCTGAGCTGTCAGCTGTTTTAAAGCCAGGACTTTTAAAGCTAAATAAAATGATACAAAGAACTTCCAAACATGGTGCACAGCTCAATAATTGTTAACATTTTGGCACATTTACTGTATTATTATTTCTTTATATAATTTCTATAATTTTCTCACTTCAGGGAAAGGGGTAGAGATCCCTATACAGTTTTGTAAGTTTATTTATTTTAGGAGAGAGAGCACAAGTGGAGGAGGGGCAGAGAGAGAGAGAGAATGTCCCAAGCAGGCACCATGCTGAAAGTGCAGAGCCCATTACAGTACTCGAACTCATGAACCATGAGATTGTGACCTGAGGTGAAAAGTTCAGACCACTTATTTTGCAGTCTACCTCTCTACTTGGACATATGCTTTTTCATGATCACTGCAACTTTACAGAATATTGTGGTAAGATAAATACGTAAAATTGGCCATCCTAAATGTGTTGTTGTTGTGCAAACAATTCCAGAACTATTTTATCTAGAAAAACTGAAACTATATCTGTTAAACAGCAACACCCCGTTTACCTTCTCCTCTGAACTATATTCTACTTTCTGTTTCTTTGAATGTGACTCATCTACATAACTCATAAAAGTGGATTCATACAGTATTTGTCTTAATATGACTAGCCTATTTCACTTAGCATAAAGATGTCAGAATTGAATTTCTTTTCTTTTTAAGACTAAATGTATATTTCAGTATGTGAAAATCACAGTTTTGTCATCCATTTCTCTGTCACCCATTTCTCTGAGAACATTTGTTTACTAGTTTTGATGTGAATGGACATTTATTTTTTTGGATATATACCTGGTAGAAAAATTGCTGGATGATGTGGTTATCTCCATGTTTAACATAATGGGGAACTGCCAAACTTTTCCAGAGTTGGTGCACCATCCTAGTTCCACAAATTTAAGAGTCCCCAGTTTTTCCACATTTCACTGATCTCTATTTCTGTTTTTCTATTTGGTCTTGCTAAGTTGTGTTAAAGGGACATTTCAATGAGGTTTTCATTTGCATTTCTTTGGTTTTTTCGTGGGCTTACCAGCCATATGTACATCTTTGGGAAAATGTCTACACCAGTTACTTTTTAATTGGGTTGTTCATCTTTTTATTGTTTCTTAAGTTTATTTTGAGAGAGAGAGCAAGCACAAGCATGGGAGGGGCTGTGAGGGGGGAGAGAGAATCGCAAGCAGACTCCATGCTGTCAGTGTGGAGTCCCACATGGGGCTTGAACCCACAAACCATGAGATCATGACCTGAATTGAAACCAAGAATCAGATGTGTAACTGACTGAGCCACATAGGTGCCCCTGGCCTTTAATTGTGAGTGTTCTTGGTACATTCAGATAGAACTCCTTTATCAGTTACAAATTTACAAGTAGTTCTTCCAGTTTGTCCATTTTCTCTTTAATTTCCAAATAGTATACTTTTATGCAAAAAAGATTGTTTAATGTAGTCCACTTAATCTGTTTTTTATCTTGTCACTTGTGCTTTTGGCACCATACATAAGAAATCCTTGTGTAGTCTCACTCAGATCAGGAATATCTACTGCTGTGTTTCCTTTCTTTACGTGGGGATTATGTTGTTACCATCGTGTCTTTTATTTTTAAGTCTCTCATCTTTATAATATGACAAAAGTGCGAAGGGTTTACACTGTTGGATACAAAAGAAAAGTTGTTTCTTTTGCTCTACTCTCTTAAGTTGTGCCTCAGTTTCCTTTTTAAAATAAAAAATCGTTCATCATATGAGGCAAATAATTAAGCTTTTGGTGAGGAGCTTGTCTTTGTGTTTCAAGGAGAACTAATTCCTTTTCAGTGTTGTGGCTTTTTTTTTCCCCCCACTGTCTCCAGGGGTGCAAGAGAACATGTTGATTTGCAGTCTCCGGATAGGAAATTATTCATTTCATATTTTGGGTTGACAGTTAAAGAACTGTGGTTGATCATTAACCAGTCCAGAACTGATTATATACTAACATTTGATAATACAGATCAGCTTTGCTGATACTTGTTGGTGGTGTTTTATAATTAAGATAGTATACTCTTCAGTATATTAAATGTGAAATATTAACATGTGTGAATTACATTTTACTTCAGTCTGTGTTTTTTTGCAGACAGCACAACAGTAGAAAAATTAAGGGCTGTTTGTTTGGACTTTGCAAAACTTGGAGAAAATAACCTTGGACCATCTCTTGATTCACTTTTCCTTGGTCCTTCTGCCTCCCGAGTGCTGTATCTAACAGAGGTTTGTTTTATTTTAAAAACTGTAACTTTTATGTTATATGGTGATAGAAAGAACATACGCAAGATTATAATCTTTGAAAATTTTAATATCTTTTAATACAACCCCGTCTTATTTTTTTTCCAGGTAGTTTATGCCTTGTTAATGCCTGCTGGTGCTCATTTGGCAGATGATTCCTCTGACTTTCAATTTCACTTCTTAAAAAGTGGTGGCTTACCCCTTGTCCTGAGTATGTTAACAAGAAATAACTTCCTGCCAAATACAGATATAGAAACTCGAAGGGGTGCTTACTTCAATGGTCTTAAGATAGCCAAACTATTGTTAACTGCCATAGGCTATGGCCATGTTCGAGCTGTAGCCGAAGCTTGTCAGCCAGTTGTAGAGGGTGCAGATCCTATAACACCGGTAATAAAACTTTTTAAATCTTATAATAAATTTTATAGTTGATGTTTAATTTTTAAACTGCTTACTGATTCCTAAGTACAGAATGCAAGTTCAGTTCAGTCTATTAAATTATATTTGTATTGTAAATGTAAATACTCTCTAGTGATTATACTGATCTCATAGGCCACCATATTACCTTGTCATTTTTTGAGTGTCAGTTTTTAGGTCTCAGAAATTTCACCTGAGCCTTTTATTAACTGATATTTGAAAAATATATAAAGACAAGTAGGTAGAAAAGAAAAGATCTAGTTGGCATATTGCCCACCTCTTCTACCACTGTGACCAGTGTAACCATCATGATTGATAAAAACTGCTCTGCCATGGTATAATCCTGATACACTAAGATTTGATGCAAGGGTTAAGTGGGGCATTCAGTCCACACTAAATTTTAGTTCATCTGTTTACATCATAAATAGTGGTTACTTATGATGGTATTTTTAAATTACTGGCTAAATATAAAATGGGTTAGGGTTATAGATTTTCTTTATAAATATGTTCGTTCTTCATTACAGAACTTTGAATGACTAGACATTTGATATTTACAATTCCCTTTAATAACGAGGTAGGATAATAGTATTGTGAATTTTACTTCAAAGAAGACTCCTATATTGAGACATTTTAAATAAGATACAGTGTCTGAGATTTTCTCCAAAATATTTCTGGGGAGGTATGGTCAGAGCTAGTGAGTTGCAGATTCAATGAAATAGTTTGGCCCTCTGATAATTATTTAAGCTAGATAATAGATTATTTAAAGTAATTTATATTTTACTTTTGTTTTAAAATTTTTTAAGTTTTTATTTACTTTTGAGAGAGAGAGAGAGAACCAGTGAAAGGGCAGAGAAGAGGGACAGAGACAGAATCCCAAGCAGGTTCTGTACTGTCAGCACAGAAACTGATGTGGGGCTTGAACTCATAAACTGTGAGATCATGACCTGAGCCCAAACCAGGAGCTGGATGCTTAACTGACTGAGCCACCCAGGCACCCCTCTATTCTTTCACTTATATATAATTTTGCAATTTTCTGTTTATAAAAGGATTAAAAGAAAAATAGTGGTTGTATACAAGTAAATTTCAAAAAGAAAATTACAGTACTCTTACTCTAAGTTTGATGCTTTTTTTGTGAGTTCTATGCATGATTATATAAAAACAGGTTTTTGTCATGATCCTTTCCATACTAGCTTAATGAAGTATGTAGAAAGCAATTTTATGTATCTCTATACCTTTATATTTACTATTTCAAAAATTTACTATTTTATTTTAAAATATAAAGGTATACCTAATACTGTCCAGTTGCAGGTTGCTCACTTTCTAATATGTGGCTAAATACAAAGTTAAAATTAAAAATATGTTTATTCTAGGGGCTCCTGGGTGGCTTAGTCAGTTAAGCATTCAGCTTCAGCTCAGCTCATGATCTTGTTCATGGATTCGGTCTCTGCTTTGGGCTCTGCTGACAGCTTGGAGCCCAGAGCCTGCTTTGTGAGTTCTGTGTCTCCCTCTCTGTCTCTGCTTCTCCCCTGCTTGTACTCTGTCTCTTTCAAAAATAAATAAAAACATTTTTTAAAAATTAAAAATGTTTATTATATAATTACCTATAATATAAAGAAGAGGGTCATAATTTAAGAAGTAGAATAACTATTGAATAAAATTAAATCTGGGAAATTTTTCTTATAGATTTAACAATTTCCATAGTGTTGAGTAAAACTTTGTGGCCTTTATATTTTTTATTTTTCCTTGTCTAACTTCTTTTTTCATGAAGTATTTGAGGCCTTGTTTTTTTAATAGAAAAGTTTATAATTTCAACAGTACTATAGGGAAGAGTTATTTTGATCCTGAAGAATATACTTCATCTTAATCACAGTTTATTGATTTGAATTGGAAATTAATACCAGTGTTGACCTTAATAGTTGCAGCATAAGAAAAGTGCCATGAGATTTTACCGATGTAAAAATAAAACCTAATTGATTGTTAAAATTGAATTAGCCTTTTTTTAAAGATACTTTTTTAAGTTTATTTTCACAGCATACAAACAGGGGAGGGGGAGAGGGAATAAAGACTGAAAGGAAATTCATTAAGTGGTTATAAATTTAAAAGTAAGAAAGAAATTGAAGGTATATTTATGTGGTACCATCATTTTTCTCAATCATATCATGACAGGAATAGCCAGGAGGGTAAGGAAAGTGTTTATCTGGAAACATATAATAAGATTATTCAAAGCCAGGTCATTTATCTTCTGCAATTTTAAATGAACTCTGGGGCTCCTGAGTGGTTCAGTCAATTAAGCGCCCCAACTCTTGATTTCAGCTCAGGTCATGATCTCACAGTTCTGAGAGCCCCGCATTGGGCTCTATGCTGGCCTGAAGACTGCTTAAATCTCTCTCTCCCCCTTACCGTCTCTTACTCTCTACCACTCTTGCTCCCTCTCTCTCTGTCTCTCTCTCTCTGTCTCTCTCTCTCTCTCTCAAGAAAAGAAAACAAAGAAAGTGAATTCAGTTGTAGAAACAATATTCATCTAAGAGTTGAGTTTAAACTCAACTGTTGTCGCTCCAAAACATAACTAAGAGAAGTCTTCCAGTGTTGGCAGTCTGAAATGCTTTTCATGCAGATCACTGTAAATTGTACAGTGGATAAGTGGAAGGATTACATTCTAAGAGAGTGGTGAAGGATGAGTAGCAGAGAGTTAGGTTTTTGTTATGTGCAGATTTTTGAAACTGTGCTTACATGATTTTTACTCCAAGTAAAAATGTTAACGTTTACAGATCAACCAAGTTACTCATGATCAAGCAGTGGTGCTACAAAATGCTCTTCAGATTATTCCTAATCCATCATCTGAGTGCATGCTTAGAAATGTATCTATACGTCTTGCCCAGCAAATATCTGATGAGGTTAGTATAAGATTTTGAAAGCTTTAGGGTCTTGAATGGTTTGTTTTTTATTCTTCCTAACACAGTATCTACTTACTCATAAATAAATAAAGATTATCATAATTTAGGATTAAATATATGAGACCATAATCTCTATTTTATTTTAGCTTAAGTTTATTGAAATTGTATTCAATGTTGTCTATTAACATTAGTACTTCAGAAAATATTTTTTAAAACTTTATACATGGGTTACTTATGGTATACTTTTTATAGTGGACGAACTGGGTCAAAATTAAGCATGTGGTGAGTGTAAAACAATGATACAGTTAAGAAAACAGCATTTTCATCAACCCCAACAGTTTTCTACTTTGACCTCCAAAGAACCTTTTTTTTTTTTTTGTCATTACAGAGTAGTTCTCTATTTCTTAAATTTCGCACAAATGGGATCATATTGTGTACTGTGTTGAAAATTCAAGTCACACATGCTTTGGTAGGCTTTTTTTATGTGTATATACACGTAAACACATAGTAATGAATGGCTGGGTGATTTGGTTTTCCTGTGTTGAAAAATTCTTAAAAATATGTAATGAGCCACATTAAATCTTAACCTGAAGCATACTTCTTAGTCTGTAGCATATAAACAGTTTCTTCTTCATACGCATATATTTTATGACTTGAGGTAAAGAGCTTGAAAAATGGAACCAAGGCTACTTTAGACACTAAGATAGTGTGTAGTGTACTACTTTCATAAAGAGAAGTATTTTGTTTTCTGATTATTTCACTTTCTATTTTGTTAGCATTTTTAAGTATTCATTTTCTTTTAGGCTTCAAGGTATATGCCTGATACTTGTGTAATTAGAGCTATACAAAAAATCATCTGGGCATCAGGATGTGGGGCCTTAGAGCTGGTATTTAGCCCAAATGAAGAAATCACAAAAATGTATGAGATGGTAAGAATTATTACAAAACTATATTCCTTTTATAGAAATGTTAATTGTGCACATGACGAACTTTTCATCATCTCTGCCATATTTAAAGACCAATTCATTTGTACCTAATAGTTTAAACTTATTGCTATAATTAACATAATATATAATTTTATTCTGAAAGTAAAACACTTCAGTGTATCTTAAATTATCGAGTAATTTATTCTTGATGTTAACTTGACAGACGGCCAGTGCAAGCAGTGAGCCAGAACAAGAGGATGAACAAGTTTGCTGTGAAGCATTGGAAGTGATGACATTATGTTTTGCTCTAATTCCAACAGCCCTGGATGCACTTAGTAAAGAAAAGGCCTGGCAGACATTTATCATTGACTTACTGTTGCACTGTCCCAGCAAGTGAGTGATTTTTCTGTGTGTTTCTAGAAGAAAGCTGACCTTATTCTTTTAAGCAGAAATGAATTAGTTTTGATCATAATTTGCCTCAGAAGATAATTCCCATTTTCCAGACCATCTAGCTCCTGGTTACCTCTGGTCTACATACTATCTCTGAACTTGCCTGTTTTTTAAGTATCTCATGTAACAGGAATCACAAAGTATTAGTCCTTTTGTGTTTGTATGGTTTCAGTTAGCATAGTATTGTCAGTGTTCATCCATGTTGGAACATAATGCAGAATTTTCTTACTTTTTAAAGCTTAATCCGTTGTCTGTGTATATACCATGTTTTTGCTTATGCATTCATCAGTTGATGGATAATTGAATTGTTTCCACACATGGCTGTTGTAAATAAATAACGCTGCTATGCTAATTATTGTGAACCCAGTTCTTTGTTGGGGTACCCATGCTCAGTTCTTTTAAAAATGTGCTTGAGAAATAGATATGCTAGCAATGTGGTAAACTGGATCATTTAGGGGCACCTGTGTGATTCAGTCGGTTAAGCATCTGCCTTTGTCTCAGGTCATGATCTCCCGTTCCATGAGTTTGAGCCCCATGTCAGACTCTGCTGACAGCTTAGAGCCTGGAGCCTGCTTCATATTCTTTGTAAACCGCCACCACCACTACCCCCCCTCCCCGACCCCGCTCATATGCGCATGCTCTTGCACTCTCTCTCAAAAAAAATTAAAATTTTTAAAATTAGATATAGATAGGTAATTTCAGTTGTTAATATGAATTTTAGCATAGGTTTTCCCCATTTCAACTATAAATACACTTGGAATTTTGAACAAGATTATCTGAAATCTGTAGATTACTTTGAGTAGTATTCGTGTCTTAATACAAAGTCTTTCAGTACATCAACACGTTATCTTTTATTTAGATCTTTCATTTCTTTCAATATCTCTGTTCTAGCTTCTTAATTACATTTATTTATTCCTGGATATTTTATCCTTTCTGCTGCTTTTCTGGGTGGCACTGTTTTCTTAACTAATTTCTTGCTTTCTTTTTGGATATTCATTGCTTAGTATATAGAAGTCCAAGTACTTTTTGTATATTGATTTCATACTTTACAGTTTTGCTGAATTCAGTTTCTTTATGAATTCTTAAGAATTTTAGTAGTATCTGAAATCGTGTCGTTTACAAATATAGTTTCACTTCCTTCCCAATTTTGATTCATTTGCCTTCTCTTTGCATATTTTGAATAGAAGTGGTGATAATGGCATCCTTGTGCTCTCCTGATACAGAAAGCTTTTAGACTTTAGTCTTCAGTTATGAGGTTAAGTCAAAACTTTTTGTGTATGATCTTCATCCTTTAGAGAAATTTCCTTTTTATTCTTTGGTCATTAAATGATCTTATCATGAAAAGTTTGGAATTTATTGAGATTTTTTTCCTGAATCAATTGAAATGGTAACAGGATTTTCATCTTCATTTGTATTTATGTGTGTATCAAAATAACTGATTTATGTATTGAATCTCTTGCATTATTGGAATAAATCTCAATCATTATAATATTTTTAATACACTTACGAATTTAGTTGCTATTCTTTTGTTGAGGATTTTTATTTTTGTATTATGGTAAAAATAAATAACATTAAATTTTCTACTTTAATGCTTATAGCTAAATAATATTAAATATGTTTGTAGTATTGCATAATAGAGCTCTAGAATTTTTTCATCTTGCTATAGTGAAACATCATACCCACTAAATGCTGATTTCCCCCCACTACATTGCACTACTTCGCTTTGGCAAACACTTTTTTATTTTCTGTTTCTGCGGTTTTTGACTACTTAAGATACTTGGTATGATCAGAATCATGTAGTATTGTCTTTATATCCCTGGATAATTTGTTTAACTTACTGTCATGGAGATTTTTCCATGTCAAATCATTTGACAAGATTTCCCTCCTTTTTAAGGCTGCATAAAATTGCAGTGTATGTATTAATCACATATTCTTTATTCATTCATCTGTTGATAAGCATTTCTGTGCTTCCATCTCTTGTCCGTGGTTAACAATTCTGTGATGAACATGAATGTGCAAACATCTCTTCAGAGCCTACTTTAAATTCTTCTGCATATATACCTAGAATTGGGATTACCGGGTTATTGTTAATTCTGTTTTTTATTCTTTACTTATTTATTTATTTTTATTTTTAAAAATACTTATTCATTTTTTAGACACAGAAAGAGACAAAGCATAAGCAGGGGAGGGGCAGAGAGAAAGGCAGACATAGAATCCAAAGCAGACTCCACCAGGCTCCTAGCTGTCAGCACAGAGCCCGACACGGGGCTTGAACCCACAGACCACGAGATCATGACCTTTGGAAAGTTGGACGCTCAACCAACTGAGCCACCCAGGCACCCCAACTTACTTATTTTTGAGAGAGAGAGAGAGAGAGTGTGTGTGCACACAGGGGAGGAGCAGAGAGAGAGGAAGACAGAATCCAAAGCTATCCTTGCAGAGGTCTGCACAGGGCTTGAACTCTAAAACTTGAGACATGAGCCAATGTGAGGCACTTGACGACGTGAGCCATTCATGTGCCCCAGTTAATTCTATTTTTAAAATTTTGAGGAATCTCAATACGTTTTCTTAGGGAGTGCAGCATTTTACGTTCCCACCAAGATGGCACAATCATTCTAATTGTTTCACCAAGTTTGATGACACCTCTTACATTGATAGCGGTCATCCTACTGGGTGTAAAGTGACATTTCATTCTGTTTTGATTGGTATTTCACTTATGAGATCTTTTTCATATGCTAGTTGGCCTTTCTGAGAATATTTGCATTTATATGCTTAAGGGGTGTATTGGTCTTAGTGTATCTTTGTTGGGGTTTGTTATCAAGGTGATTTTAGTGTTTTGGAATAATTAGGAAATCTCTCCCTTTAAGTTATTCACAAAAAATTACTGATTTGTTTCATTTCTTCTTCAGTATAATTCACCAGTGAACTTTTTCTATTCCTTGGCTTTTTTTTCTTGGGGGATGTTCTTTGCTAACTGTTTGGATTTCCTTGTTACAGATCTATTCATTGATTTCTAACCTAATTTAAATATCTTCTACTTTCCTTGAATCAAATTTGCTATCCTTTTACTACTTCTTTCAGGTTGGAAGCTTAGGTTAATCATTGGATTAGGTCTTCCTTTCTTTAATGAGTATTTGCTGTTGAAACCGCTGCTTTTGCTCTACCCTACAAAATTTTGATGAAATATGTTTTCTATTTCATTTGGTTTAAGTGAATAGTTTTAAATAGGTTTTAATTTTTTCTTCCTTAACCCACTGTTACTTAGAATCATGTAGTTTTATCTCTCTGTTTAAGCGTATTTTAGGATATTCTAGCCATCTCTCTGTTAATTTATTTTTAATTCCATTTTGATCTGAAACGTACTTTGTAGAATCATTCTTTTAAATGTTTTAAGATCTGTTTTATATCCCAGAAATTTCTGTCCTATAATATTCAGTGTCAGTCTGAGATGAATATATACTCTGCTCTCATTAGATGAAATACTTTCTAGATATTCATTATATACAGTTAACTGATGGTGCTCTTCCATTCAGCTGTGTCATTATTCTTTTTCTGACTCATGGATCCATCAGTTACTGATAGTGGTGTACTAAAGTCTCCAGCTGTAATAGTGAGTCCTTCTATTTCTCCACGAATTTTTATCAACTTCTACCTCATGTAATTTTTTCCTATTGTTAGTTGCATAAATAATGTGGATTATCAAGTATTGTTATTGAGTGCTCATATTTATTTCTAATAACTTACCTTGCTCTGTAGTCTCCTCTGTGTGAGATTATAATTCTATCTGAATTATCACTTCTCCAGCTTTCTTTTGGAGGTACTATAGAATGTCTTCTCCAGCACTTTAATTTTAATCCATGTTTTTAATACGGGTTTTTTTTTTCAGTTATATATATACTAGTCTAAAATACTCTAATAGTATGTGTTTTTGTGTGTTTAGACATGTGAATTTTAAAGTGATTATTAGTATCTTTTGAATATTATCTGCCATATTTCTACTCATTTTCCATATTCTTGATTTTTTTTCATGTTTTCTGCCTTTTCTTTCTTAATTTGCTTTGAAATATATATAGCTATGTCCTTGTTATTACTACCATTTCCTGTACAGAGCTAACCTATACTAATGATTTTTTCTAAAATTTGCAAATTAGTCACAAGTGCTAAAATTAACACTGGAAAAGACTACTGTATATTTTTTTGATGCAGTATAATTTTAAAGAAAACTTACCTTGAGAAAACAAAAACAATTCTTCAATATAGTATACTGACGTATTTTTATTTTTAAAAATTTTCCCCAGCTTTACTGAGGTGTACTTGATAAAAGATACATGTATGTATAGTATATACTATGAATTCCTTAAATATGTAAATTGTGGCATGATTACTGAAATCAATGTAACTAATACATCCTTTGTTTCACATAGTTAGGGTTTTTTTGTTTGTTTTTTTTTTTTTTGCAAATTGGCAAATATGAGATCATCTGTAAGCAATTTTTAAGGAAATAATGTGTTTAAGTACAGATATCAAACCGTACATTATTTCTACAAAACTTGTCGAAAATCTGGATAACCAAAATTTTGTGCCTTTCAGCCAACATTTTCCAAGATACATTTTTCTCTCTGCTTTTAAAAATGTGAGCTTTTTCAATTCCATATTTAAGTGAGATTATGCAGTACTTGTCTTTCCTAGGTCTAATTTCACTTAACCTCTTGCACTCCTGTTTCATCCATGGTGTCACAAATGAAGAATTCTCTTTAACAGTTGAGCTGTACTCCACTGTACATATATATCATATCTTCTTTGTCTAGCCATCCATAATAAATACTTAGGTTGAATTGGAGAATCAAAATATTTCTTAAAGATTGATTTCATTCGGTTTGATGTATATCCAGAAGTTAGACTGCTGGATGATATGGTAGTTTTATTTTTACTTTTTTTAAGGAATCTTCATAATATTTTCCAAAATAGATTTACAAATTTATGTTTCAGCAACATTGTACAGGGTGTTCTTTTTTATCCACATCCTTACAAATACTGGTTGTCTCTTGGCTTTTTGAAAATAGCCATCCTAATGTGTCTGAGGTGATAGCTGTTTTGGTTTTAATTTGTATTTCCTGATGATGAATCACATTGTTCTTTTCACCTATCAGTCATTTATATATTGTCTTTGAAAAATATGTCCATTACGGTTTTTGCCCATTTTAGGGATTTTATTTTTTTTTCTGTTGAGCTGCATAAGTTACATACATTTTAGATAAAAACTTCTTACCAGAAACATGATTTGCGTATACATTATCTTATTCTGTAGATTGCCTTTTCATTCTGTTGTTTCCTTTGCCGTGCTGATGCTTTTTTAAAAAGCTTGATGCAATCCTGTTTATCAATTTTTGTGTTTTGCTATACTTTTGATGTTATCCAAAAATTAATTCCTCTGACCAGTGTCAAAAAGCTTTTTTCCTCTGTTTTCTTCTTAACTTTAAGACTTTAAATCATTTTGAAACTTTTTTTTTTGTCGTTTGACATATGGGTCCTTTTTACTATTTATTGAAGATCCCTTACTTTCCTTCAGCACCCTTGTCAAAGATCAGTTGACCACAAAATGCATGATTTTATCTCTGAGATGTCTGTTCTATCCCATATGTGTGTATGTCTCTCTTTATGCAAGTAAGATACTGTTGATTACTGTAACTTTATACCATAGTTTGAAATTAAGAAGTATAATTGCCTCCATCTTTGTTCTTAATTTGGATTGCTTTGGTTATTAGGGGTATTTTGTGACACCAAATGAATATAGAATTGTTTTTCTATTTCTGTGAGCATGCAATTGGTATTTTGACAGAGATTATATTGAAATAGATTTTTGATCAAAAAACATAACCATATTAATACTTCAAATTAATATTTCAAATCCATAAATATGGGTTATCTGATTTTAATTTCCTTTATCCTTGTTAAATTCCAGTTTCCAAGCCCTACACCTCTTTGTTTTAAGTTTATTATAAGCATCTATTTTGTTGATATTGTTAACAGGATTGCTTTCCTAGTATCTTTCTCTTTCTTTTTTTTTTTTTTTATGGTTCCTTTTTTGTATATAGAAGTGAAACTTTTTTGTTAATTTTAATTAGTATTCCACAACCTTAGTTCTAACATTTTTTTATTTTTGAGTCTTTAAAGTTTTCTACATATATTTTCATTTCATCTAGTCAATTTTACCCCTCTGGATCCATTTTATGTCTTGTGTAATTGCTCTAGAAAGAATTTTTACTTCTGTGATAATAGAAGTGGTGAGAGTCTATATCCCTTCTCTTATATTGGATGTTAGAAAGCTTTTCAGATTTATTATAATGTTAACTGTTGGCTTTTTACATTAATTGTATTGACGTAAGTTCCTTCTATTTCTTTTAAAATTTTAATCACAGATGGATATTTAACTTTTACCAAATGCTTTTCTACATGTATTGAGATGATTGTTGTATAATTACTCTACTTTGTGAACGTGATGAAGCATACTGACTTACTTATAAATGTTGAGTCATCCTTGCATTCCAGGGATAATTTCCACAAGGTCCTGATGTACCCTTTTTTATGTGCTGTTGAATTTGGTTTGTTATAATAGTATTGGTGATTTTCGTACTATGTTCATCACGGATATTGGCCTATAGTTTTCTTAAAGTGTTTTTATCTAGCTTTGGTACCGAGATGATGCTGTCTTCATAAAAAAGGTTTGGACATATACCCACTTACTCTGTTTTTGGAAGACTTTAAAAGAATAGGTATTAACTGCCTTACAGTGGTAGATCCGTGAATTAACCATGAAACTATCTGTATTGATTGGGAGTTTTTAATTCATGCTTCTTATTTGTTCTGGTTTCTTCATCATTTCTTTTTCATGATTCAGGTTTGGTAGATTGTGTATTTCTAGGAAATTACCATTTCTTTTTAGATTTTTGTTAGTATAATATTATAACACTATAATAATTTTCTTTCATAATTCTTCATGATCCCTTTTATTCTTGAGACATCCATTATAATGTTTCCCGTTTCATTTTTGGGTTTTGTTTGAGATTTCTATCTTTCTTACTCTAGGTAAGGGTTTCTCAGTTTGAAACTTCTCTTTTGAGATTGCTTTTACTGCCTTCCACAACTTCTGGTATATTTTGCTTTCATTTTCTCAAAATATTCTTTAAGTTCCCCTTTCTTATGTTCTTTTGTTTTTGTTACATCTTTTGTTTTTATCTTAGAGAGCAGGAGAGAAGGCGGGTGGAAATAGAATCTCAAGGAGACTCGACTCTCAACATGGAGCTTAACATAGAGCTCCGTGTCACAGCCCTGGGATCATCAGCTGAGCCAAAATCAAGAGTCAGACACTCAAGTGAGCCATACAGGCACCCCATAAGTTCCTTCATTTTGATTCTCTTACTTAATGATTGCTCAGAAGTGTGGGTGAAAAGTTGTAAATATGTCTATTTAGGTCCATTTAATCTGTAGTGTTGTTCAGTTCTTCTGTTTTCTTACTAATTTTCTGGCTAGGTAATCTGTTCATAAGAATCGAATATATCAAGTCTCTTGATATATCAATATCAAGTGTATTATTGTATTGCAATTTATTTGTACCTTCAGATTTGTTAGTATTTGTTTTATATATTTATACTGTCAGTATTTGTTGATGTTGGTGCTGAACATCCTTCTTGTAGAATTGACTTTATATCATTATCTAATATCCTTCTTTGTTTCTAGTGGAAGTTTTTGAGTTAATGTTATTTTGTCTACCCTGTTCTCTTTTGGTTACTATTTGCATGGAATAATCTTTATTCTTTTCTTCACTGTCAGCCATTGCCACTTTTTTGTAGGAAGCAGCAGATGGTGAGATCTTGTTGTTGTTGTTATTGTTTTTAATCCATTATCTACTTAGTGGTGGGATTTTTTTGTGTGTTTATTTTGTTTTTTGGTTTTTTTGATTAGCAAATATAGCCTATTTACATTTAAAGTAATTGTTCATAGACACAAACTTAACTCTTGCAATATTTAATTATTGATTTTTTTCGTCTATGTTTTCTACTCTACTCTGTAGTTTGATTTTTTTTGGGTAATGATATAAGTGTGGCATGCACTCAAACAACCTAAGCTGAGAACAAGATTCAGTGCTTAACTGACAGTGCCACCCCAGGCATCCCTGATTTTTTTTTCAATGATATCCATTGTCTTGGGGATAAGGATGTATCTCCCTAATGATGAACATTTGTTCACATGATGATGAGCTAGTCTGATACCTCTCTTGGAGAAATGTCTATTCATGTCTTTTGGCCATTTTTACTCTCCCTCTTCCCATATTTTTAGGTCACAGTTTACATCTTCTTTATTGTATGTCCATTAATGAACTATAACTACAGTGACTTTAAAACTTCTGCCTTTTTTAACGTTTATATTTAATTTTAATATTAGAGATAGAAGTGATTTATGTACAGCCGTAATAGTATTAGGATGAATGGTTGGATGGATGAATTTGACAATATGTAGAATGAATGAATTTGACTATATTTATCTTTACTGGTCAGTTTTATACATTCATATATATTTTTATGTTACTGATTAACATTCTTTCAACACGAAGAACTTCCTTTAGCATTTCTTATAAGACAGATCTGTGGTGTAGCATTATTTCACTTTTTATTTGCTTGGGATGCATTTATATTTTATTCATTTCTGAAGGACAGCCTTCCCAAGTGTATCATGCGTGGTTAACATTCTTTTCCTTTTAGCACTTTGAATATTCCTTCCTTGTTCTACTGGCTTGCTAGGTTCTGCTGGTAATCTCTTACAGTCTTATAGAAGATTCCTTTTCTGTGAAGAGTCACTTTTCTTGCTGCTATTAAAATTCTCTCTTTGACTTGATAATTGGATTATGACATATATGTCTTGGTGAAATTTTCGTTATATTGGTTTACATTTGGGATCTTCTGAGTTTCACAAATCTTGTATCTGTATCCTTCCCAATATTTGGAAAGTTCTATCTCAAAATAAGCCCCATTGTTTCTTCACCTTCTGTGACTACCAACATGTATTTATTGGTTTTTCTTGATGTCATAAGACATTTTATTACTATTTTTCTTATTTCTTTCGTTTTTTTCTCCACTAACTGAACAATTAAAAATGATATCTCTTAGTCTTCTCATATTCTTTTCTTCCATTTGATTTCTGCTGATGAACCTCTCTTTTGAATTTTTTCATTTTATTCATTGTATTTTTCAGCTGCAGAATTTTTTTTCAAATTTTTTTTTTATGTTTATTTTTGAGAGAGAGAGAGCAGGAGTAGGCCAGGGTCAGAGAGAGAAGGAGACACAGAATCCAAAGCAAGCTCCAGGCTCTGAGAACAGAGCTGGATGTGGGGCTCGAACTCACAAACTGTGAGATATCACGTGAGCTGAAGTCGGACACTTAAACAGTTACTTTGAATTTTGTGTCAGGCAGTTTATAGGTTTTCATTTCTGTGGAGTCACTTACTTAAAGATTATTTTATTAATGGTTGGTGTCATGCTTCCTTGATTTTCCATATTTTAGTAGCTTTATGTTACGTGTGCATTTGAGGGAGCAGTCACCTCCTCCAGACTTTACAGACTGGAAAGAGCTTTACCTGTGTGTTAATATATCGGTGCTGGGTAATGGGATGTGCAGGCTCCTTCAGGAGAGTACAGCAATTCTGAGAAGTTAAGGTCAGTGTTGGGAAAGACATAGGCCCTAAATAACCTAGACTATAGATCTCGTTGTCAAAAGCAGCAGTTAAGTCTCTGGAGAAGTGTAGAGCATGGCTGCATCAGTGACAAGGCTATCTGGGTATCTCCTGTTTTCATTTTCCCCCTTGAGGGAAGATTGCAACTGAGTAGATCCTCTCTTTGCTTTGAAATGCATTTTCCTCAGGGATGAGATTAATTAATGTACACTTTTCGATGTAGCCATTCTCAAGTTTTTGTGCCTATTTTTATGTGCTGCAGCCTTATTCAACTCTGGATCTGTCCCTGGAGTATTTTTGTGGATATGTAGTGTAGTAGTTTATTGTTTTTGTTGGAGGGACAAGAATGGAACCTCTAAGCCATAATCTGGCTGATGTGGGTTCACTAATTTGGTTTTAATTCAGCATTTTATCTCATTCCATTTTTCCTACCCTTTATCAGTTTTACTTCCTTAATTACTTTTTAAGGTGGTAGCCCTTAAATCTGCAAGAACACTATACAGGTTCAAGAATGAGACAAATTTCTTACAGAATTTCCAAATCTTCTTCTTGTCTTTGTAACATTGCTGTTATTAATTTCATTTATCCATAAGCTATATTCAACAAGTTATTGTTCCCATTATTTTGAATATACTATTATTTAGAGTAAGAAGAGTAAGGAAATAAGATTTTTCCCCCTTAATATAGTACTACCCTAAAGCTCTATATTTCTTTGTATAGATTTAAGTTTCAGACCTGTATCATTTTCCTTCCTTCTGAAATATTTCTTTTAACATTTTGCAATATAAGTCTACTGGCACTTTCCTTATATGTTGTCTGAGAAAAAAAAATTTTTATTGTTTTGTTTTTTTCTTCTTTTGCTTTTTAATGATAATTTTGCTGTGTACAGATTTCTAAGTTGATGGGTTTTTCTTTTCAGCACTGTAAATATTTCACTCTATTTTCTTCTTGCTTTCATGGTTACTGAAGAGATGTCCAAGGTAATTATTATTGCTCCTTTATAGGTAAGGTTTTTTACTGTCCCTTCTTTCAAGATTTCCTCTTTTTCTTTGGTTTTCTGGAGTTCTATGAAATGCCTACATGTACATGTTTTAATATTATCTTTCTTGGTGGTCTCAGTTTTCTTGATCACTGATTTAAAGTGTCATTAATTTTGGACATTTCTTCATTGGTATTGCTTAAAATAATGTCCTTGTTTGTTTCTTATGTACCCATTATCTGTATATTTTACTTTTTGTAGCTGTCTCACAATTCTTGGTATTCTATTTCATCATGTTTTGTCTTTGCATTTATGTTTTCAGAATTTCTATTGCCATTTTTTTCAAGCTCACCCGCTGTTTTCTTCAGTTGTGTAATCTTTTGGTAAGCCCAGCACAGTCATTTTTCCTTTCTGTTATAGTGACTTATATATCCAGCATTTATTTGGTTGTTTCCTAAAATTTCCACTGTTGTGTTTACATTGCCACCATGTTTGTTTATACATGTTCTGTTTTACCTGTTAGATCCCTTGGTATATTAATTACACATTTTTCAAATTCCTAGTCTGGTATATTTGGTCTTTCTTCAAACTTTGTTTTTTACTTTTGTTTTCGAGTGTCTTTTCTTTTTTGCTGAAAGCTGAACTTTCTGACATTATTAGGTAAACGGACCTCATCGGAGAGGAACTTGGCTGTGTTTATTGTCTCACAGATACTAGTTGTCAGAGACTATAATTTTCTATGTTGAGTTACATTTCTCTAGAGATATCTTCTTTAATAAGATCTGAGAAGTTTAGTTTTTTCCAGTTAATTTCATGTTATTATAAGGGCTGCCTATTGATGTAGGTTAGAGGAAGTTATGTGGTTTCATCTTTAGTTACAATCTCTGAGGTTTTGTTTACAGACATTTACATTGTGTTTACAATATTGTCAGATATAGTATTTCTGCTTGGTGGTTTTTTTTGTTTTTCTTTCAGCACTTGGAGGTTTTTTGTTCAGAGCCTTCTTGATGAGAAATCCATCGATAATTTTGTGAGATCCCTGTGTGCATCATTTGTTGCTTCTCTTTCTGCTCTCAAGATTTTTGAGATTCTTTGTTTGGCTTTTGATGGTTCAGATATAATGCATGCGTGTATGTGGGTCTGTTCGAATTCATTTAGGTTCTTAAACTGTCTGTCCACTTCACTCTTCAAATTGGGGGAATTTTCCAGTCCTTCGAATAATCTCGTGCTTTCTGTTTCTTTTCTTCTATTTGGACTCTTAACAGTGCATATATTGGTCCTCTTGACAGTGTCCTATAGCCCCCTTAAAGCTTTGTTCACTTTCATTTTTTCTTTCTGCTTTTGACACAATCATTACAATTGTTCTGTCTTCATATTTGATGATTTCTTTAATCTACCTGTTCAAATCTACCTATTTAATTACCTAAAAATGCATTTTTCATTTAAGATACTGTACTTTTCATTTTCAGCTGCATAATTTTTTAGGGGACTTTTTTATGTTTTCTGTCTCTTCATTGATTTTTTAAATTTTATACATACCTCCTTTCTTGCTGATGTTCTCATATTCTTTCCATTCTTTGAGCATCTTTAACACAGTTGTTTTATTTTTTATTTTTTTCTTGAAGTCAATGTCTGATTGTTTTCAGGGACATATTTGTTGACTTGAATTTTCCTTGACTGGACTATAGTTTTCTGGCATTTTATGCTTTCTATGTTCTTTGTTGAAAACTGAACATTTGAAATATACAGTGTTGTATTTCTGAGAATCAGATTTTCTCTTTCCCACGATTTTGCTGGTGTTTGATGTTGTTGTTGCTGTTATTATTATATATAGTCTCTACTCAGAATCAACCTGGGGTGTGAACTGTTGATTTTCATAAGTATTTGGGAAACTTTTCCCTTCCTTGGGCATGTATGGTGACATTTCGTAATTCCCCCATATATGTATTTGGTATTGAATGTCCTAATCCTGAATTAATAATGGCTTTCCACCTCTGTATATGCAACTACATTATCAGGAGCAGCAGCCAAAAATCAAAATATGTATCTCTGAAGCCATTATTCAGGTCTCGCTCCTATTGGGGAAACCACTCCTCTCTGGAGATGGATTCTTGAACTCTACTCAGCCAACTTCCAAAATTATCTTTTACTTTTGATTATGTGTCTTTGTATTAAAGTGAGCCTTGTATAGATAAAATAGGTGATTCTTTTTTGAGTCATTTCTCAATCTTTGCCTTTTATTGGGAGAACTTAATCTCTTACATTTTAAGTAATTGACTGACAGGCACCTGGCTGGCTCATTCAGTGGAACATGCAGTATATGAGTCTTGATCTCAAATTTGTGGATTTGAACCACAAATGCTGAGTGTAAAGTCATTTAAAAATAAAATCTTTTTAAAAAGTAAATAAATAGAAATAAACTAATGACTTAATCTGATATTTAATCCGATACCAATCTGATATTTATTTCCTATAAATCCTAAATACCTAATTGTTCCTCAATTACTGCTTTATTTTAAAAAGATTTTTTTGGATATTTGGTAGTGTACCATTTTGATTCCTTTACTTTTCTGTATAAGCTGTTACCCTAAGAATATCAGTTAATATCCTGAACTTAAACAGTCCTAGTTTGAATAAGATCAATGTGTTTGAAAAATGCCAAGTTACTTGCAGTAACATAACAAATGTTTTGTTCTGTTTTGGTACTTTTCCTTTGTATATTTATTACTGAAGATTACATCTCTAAACTAGTGTGACCATTCAAATAGATTTAAAATTGTTTCTTACATTTGCCTTTTAAATCTCATAGTAAGGGGTACCTGGGTGGCTCAGTCGGTTGAGCGTACAACTCTTGACTTAAGCTCAGGTCATGATCTCATCATGGTTCATGGGTTTGACCCTTGCACTGGCCTCTGCCCTGACAGCATGGAGCCTGCTTCAGTTTTCTCTCTGTTCCACCTCTGTGTGCTTGCTCACGCTCTCCTTCTTAAAAGAAATAAACTTCAAAATCCAATATCATAGTAAGAGAAGCTACATACTCAAAGTACAGTAGTGCTGGTTTTTGCATTTCAAATATAGATACTTTTACAAGTGTTGTTTATGGAATATGGCTTCAAATCACTGGTGAGTATCTTTTCATTTGGTTTGTAAGATGCCCTTCGTAACAAATTCCCTTGACTTTTTCTTATCTAGAAATTTTTTCATTGAAGATTTTTTGTACAATAGACTTCTTAGCTGATAGTTTCTTCTTTTGTCACTGTATATCTGTCATTCTTTCTTGATTTGTAGTTTATAATGAGAAATCATCTGTAAATCTTACTGAATATTACTTAGCTATGACAAATTGCTTGATCCTTTATGCTTTCACAATAGTCTTTGGCTCTTGACAAGTTGAAGGTAATGTATGTCCATGTGGCTGTCTCTGAGGTTTTCCAGTTTTAAGTTTGTTGCCTTTGCTGGGTGTGTATTTTTGTGTCTTTCATCAGAGTTAGAAATGTTCAGCCATTATTTTTAAAATTTTCTTTCCGTCTTCTCCTGGGACTTTTGGTTTACTTCATGGTGTATCACACATTCCTTAGACTTTTTAAACTTTTCTTTATGTTCCTCATACTAGATTATATCTATTGGTATTTTCCTTGTTTTCTCTGACTGCTGAAATCTACTTTAGAATGCCTCTATGGAGGTGTTTTTGTTATTTACTTTATGTGTCTGGAATTTCTGTTTAGATCATCTTAACAATTTCTGACCCTTTTTAAATAACACTTTATCATACATTCTTGTTTTTCCTTTGTACCTCAATAGTCTGATCGTGTTTAGGAGTAAGTTTTCAAAATCTTGTATAAAGTTCAGTGTCTAACTTCCTCAGGTACATTACTGTTAATATATTTATTTCCTTTGCATTAGCCATACTTTTTATTCCTTTGGATACTTTGTGATTTTTTCCCCTGATAACTGTATATTTCAATTTTATAATGGAATAACTGGAAATTAGATCTGTCCTCTTCTCCAGGACTTGCTTTTCTTGATTGGTGGAGAGTTAATTATGTTGTGCTAGAGGTGCCTCCTGAACTTAGGCTTAGTTGAATGGAGCATGTGGCTCTTTATATGGGGGTCATGTGTTCAAGGCCCACATGGGGTGTAGAGATTACTTAAATAAATGAAACTTTTTAAAAGAAGATTTTGTTGTGCCAGTATTTTGACAAAGTACAAAAAAAGTCTCTTTTGCAGATTGGAACTGTATTATTAGTGCATTCCTTAATACTTTCTGTAAACATTTATAACTGTGCTTCATCATTCACTCTGTGATCATACTATGATACATATTAGCCTGAGATGAAAGCTTACCTGTCATTTATTTATTAGTATTTGTCCCAGCCTGACCATTCATTTGTCTTTTCTTTCAGTGTTTTTGGCACTTTTTCAAAATTCTAACCTCCTCTCCCAAAAGAAACTCTCTCTAGGTTTTGCTACTTTGTCTGTTACATGTTTCAGTTACAATCTTTGCTCCTAAGAGCTTTGGGTTTTTTTGTTGCCCTAGGATATTTTTGCCCGTTACATTCCATTTTTTACCATAAATGAGTTCTGAGAAAACAAATCGACTGTTCTCTGTGTACAGCAGTTCTACAGAAGCCTTAGATAGACTAGCCACAAACACAATATTTTGCTCCATCCAGAAACAGGAACAGGGTCTCACATTGGGAATGTGGCCTGCCATCTTCAAGACTTAACATTCACACACAGTAGGTGGTGGGGCCAGCACCAAAAAACTTTCCTATCATTTTTAAGTTGTGATTTTTGTAATGTGGTGTTTCCTTAATTGGTAATAGATTGTTTTTTCAAGAGTTCTATAAGTTTCCAGTTGGTTTTTGATGTTTCCATAGAGGAATAGGAGCTTGAAACTTGATGCTGTGTAAGATACTAACCTCCTAACTTGGTTTCACTAATGTTCAATTTTTGTTTTGTTGGGGATGTCAGTGTTTGGTTTGGTTTGTTTTTAACTGAATCTATGAATTGCATGTAAAATTTGATACTTTATGTAAGATACTTAGGAAATACTTCACTAACGAATTGACTTCCCTATAAGTACCTAAAAGAAATAGTAAAGGAATGAACATATAGAGAAGTGTCAGTATATGTAGAGGTTCTGGACACAAGTCTTCTTGACATCCTAGGGAAAAACCAGGAGGTCATTGTTACTAGAACTGAATGAGTAAGGGGGATAGTTTTAGAGATAAGAGAGATAACCAGCAATGTGTGTGATTTTGTAGAGCTGTCAGGTCATTGTAAGGACTGAAATCAGTGGTAACAACTGAACATGGAATTGCAAGTATATCTACAATTTACAGAGCTATTCTTTTGCACCTTGATTTATATGAAATAGGAACTGATTGTAGTGTTTTGAGTGGAGGTGTGATATGTTCGACTTAATATTTCAAGATATTTTCTTGGACTGCTTTTTGTTTTTCTTCAGAAAAATGACAAGTACCAGATATTTGCAATGTATACTCATTTTTCCTGAGTTTGAGATGTCTACTAGGAGACACCTTTGAGAATTCGTTAAAAGCATTAAACCATTTCTGCATAATTTGTGAAGGAAGGTATATATGTGGAAGTATTTAGATATATTTTGGGTTTTTTTTTTTTAATCCCATCTTCAGTATTTATAAATCAGAAGGACTTTTAAGACCCTGAAAAGTTGTGTGAGTTTATATTTGGTCACACTACATGAACTTGAAGTCTGGCTAGTAATTTGGCTTACTAAAAGTGAACTGTATATTATTTCCTCTTCTCTTGTCCTTTTTTTCCTTCATTGCTTATTAATACTTTTGTGGAACTATAATATGTGTGAATGAAACCTTCTGTCTCTACGGTAATTGAGGAAGAGAGCAAGAGAACTAGATCCTTGGTATTTGGGCAACTAATCTGGACTAGAATTGGAACACATGTGTATTCAAATACCACACCACACATCATTCATATTCTAATGTTTAATTTTTTCTCCTCTGATACAAAATTGCTCTTGTCATACAAAAGGTGCTAATGATGTTCCAACAAGCAATTCAGAAGTATTTCACAAGAGTTATAGTAGGTGTTGGGAGAATTTGTCTTCCTAAGGCATTAACTTTAATAGTCATAATTTTTGTCATTTGAGAAAATACTTGAGAGAACATGGACATCTTGCATTTAATTATGGTCTGGCTCAAATTTGAACCACAAATTTGAATCTAGCAGCTATCAAAACAGGAGACAGAAATTTGGCATTTATCTACAAATACAGGTAATTTATAATGTCCATTGAGCCACCATTTAGCATGTAAACATGTTAGGCTGTTAATACCAGGATTTCTCTCTTCGTTAATAAAGCCTGAAAGAACTTTTGCTTTTGTTGAAGATTAAAGAGATCACAATTTAACCTGAAATAAAAGGACAAAAGTGGATTTATCACTGAGGATAGTAAGGGAGAGCTATGCTAAGTAGGCACATTTTCTGAGTAAAGCAGACTGTAAGGAGTTCAGGCATTGGTAGATTTGCACAAGTAGTTAGTAGGTTGATGTTATTTGTACATTCACATTATTCAGGTGAGACTGGGTGTTGCTAGATGGGAGCTTTACTGAAGTCTTTTTCTGAACTCTTGATTTTGTTAAAGCACTCTTTGGTTGTTTCCAAAAGCTTTTTCACTGAGGCATTTGTGCTTTGTTGACAAATAGATTTTAAGCTGATTTTATTGCCTTCGTTTCATCCCAGTTAACGAGAAGTCTTTTCCTAAATTTGTGAAAACTTTAAGGTCTCATTTTCTAATGGGAATTGCAGAGAGACATCTAGCTTTTAAATAAGTAGTATTTCCCAAGCTTGGTAACTCTTTATCGAATACCTTTTATGTATGTTCCAGAGTCACCATAATAAACTAGATATTCTAGAGAGATCAACAATTATTCGACATTTTTAAAAATTAAAATAAATAAATATTAGATGAAAATTTTTGGTACTGAAATTACAGATTGTTTTCTACAAATTCTCAGTGAGATGAAAATATATAATCAATATGGTATTCAGATGGTCCTTAAACTTTGATGTATATCAGAATCATTGAGATTGCTTATTAAAATACAGTTTGGTGGGCCTCACTTTCTGAGTTTCTGAATCAGAGTATAGATTGGGCTGAAGAATTTGTATTTTTAGGAAGTTCCCAGTTTCCCAAGTAACACAGATACTTCTCATCTGGTGGTCATTTTGACAACCATTGAAAAATCACAAATGGCTTCATTTGAGTTGACATGAATTACTTGTTTCAGAGCACAGTTCACTGAAAACAGTTCTTCATGAGACCAAAAAAATAGTTTTTATTACTATATGCGCTGTTCTCCTGGGTTTCTATGGTTATTTCAAAGGCTTTTTTCCCCCAAGGCACATTTTAAGGAATATCTTGTGGGCACCTGAGTGGTTCAGTCAGTTAAGCGTCCTACTTTTGATTTTGGTTCAGGTCATGATTTTGATGGTTTATGAGATAGGGCCTGCATTACAATCCCTCTTGCATATTTGCTTGCTCTCTCTCTCTCTCAAAATAAGTAATGTAAAATTTAAAGAATATGCTTCAAATGATGATTTTATTCATGTGTATTTGCCCCTTTCGTGGTTAGCAAACCTTATCCCAATATCATAAGGCATACTGAACATGAGGAGTCTAGTATTAAGAAACTAACCAATTAATTTCCAAACTAGGGTTACAGATTGAGATTTCACTACCTAAAAAATAGTTTATGCTTATCTAATACTGTGTTGCTGTCTGAGTGTTACAAGTCACTGCCTGGTAATTTGCAATTAATTCATCTCCCCAGTTCAAGATTAACCAGAGTCAGAATATGTTATTGAAGCTTTTTCTTTCATTAATGTAATACATTAAATAAAAAATGTTCTTATTTCAGAACTGTTCGTCAGTTGGCACAGGAGCAATTTTTTTTAATGTGCACCAGATGTTGCATGGGACACAGACCTCTACTTTTCTTCATTACTCTGCTCTTTACTATTTTGGGGGTGAGATATTTTTCAATGATTCATTCTTAAAACTAAGAACATCAGGAAATCACAGTTTTAACTTTTATTAAGATTTGGTTTGCAGGGCACCTGGCTGGCTCAGTCAGTGGAGCATACAGCTCTTAATCTCAGAGTGTTGAGTTCAAGCCCTATTGGATGTACAGATTACTATTTAAAAAAATTTTTAAGTTTGGTTTATGCTTAGTAAATAAGATAGTATTTTCGAATAATGACTACTGTTTGTAAACTGATTTTTACTTGCTTTTTATAATTAGTTGGAAAAAGATAATCAAACACCTTATATTTTATGTCTTTGCTAGAAGGTGTTTCTGCTTTATTTACCAATTATCTGGATTTTTAAAAAATTAACATGAATTTTTAACATGACTTTGCAAATTCATATTACATAATTATGTTGCAGAACAAAGCAAGAGAGAGAGGTAAACATTCAGGTGATTATTTTACTCTTCTGCGGCACCTTCTTAACTATGCTTACAACAGCAATATTAATATACCCAATGCTGAAGTTCTTCTGAAC
The DNA here is from genome assembly GCA_028646485.1 of Cryptoprocta ferox. Taxonomy (NCBI): domain Eukaryota; kingdom Metazoa; phylum Chordata; class Mammalia; order Carnivora; family Eupleridae; genus Cryptoprocta; species Cryptoprocta ferox. The sequence continues at coordinate 292,713 of JAQQST010000022.1, read as the reverse complement.
AATGAAATAGATTGGCTCCAAACAATTAGGGTAAGTGGTGTAATATTCTGCCTTATTAAAAGATGGCTGATAGTTCTGAGTATGTTAAACAAAAAAGTCCCTGGGAAAAATAAAAATATAGAGTATACTTTTCATTACTAAGGAACTCATAATTCAAAGAACATAGAACTATTTTTATATGTTTTATTTCAGTTGGAACTCAGCAGGCTGATGTTCAGTTTCTTCCATTTTGATATTTTTGACCTATTTTGTCCATTATCATATATAATGAATAGTCTTGATTTTTGGTTTTTAAATAAAAGAGTCTGATAGACTGCCATTTATATTTAACTACCTCGTGTTTTTTACCAATTTTACCAGTTCTGTGAGAATATATTTCTGAAATGTATAGCCTTTGGACTGCAAATTAGCATTTCCCTAGAGGCTTGTGAAGCCTTTTTGCAGAATATTAATTCTCAACCTTGGCACCATTGACATTTTAGACCAAGCTACTACTTGTTTTGAGGAGCTAGGCTATACACTATAGGAAGTTGACCAATGCTTCAGCCCCTATTTAGTAGGTGGGATCTTCCCTTCCCTCCCAATTGTGAAAAACAAAATTATCTCCAGACATAGCCAGTATATTCTTGGCAAATTTCCACTTTTACTGTTGAAAGAGTGCTGTAGTAGGAAGAAGAAATCACCTAAATGGAAAAGTTTCGAGTAATTACATCTGAGATACCACTTTCGTCCAGCTCCCTTTTCTTACTTTTTTTGTTCTCCTTTCCTATGAGTTAACGTCTCTAAAATTTTTACTTTGGCAGGATAATGTTAAAAACACAGGTGAAACAGGTGTTGAAGAGCCAATCTTGGAAGGTCACCTTGGGGTAACAAAAGAGTTACTAGCCTTTCAAACACCTGAGAAAAAGTATCATATTGGTTGTGAAAAAGGAGGTGCTAATCTCATTAAAGTAAGTTCTAAATTTTGGCAATATACTACTTACCATGACCTTTTAAATGTGTGCTAACAAATCTGTGACTGAGCTCTACAATATTTTGCTTTGAGATACCATCTTTGTTATTTATCTTATAAAAACCTTGATTTCTGAAGGTTTCACATGATTTTGTTTATTTTTTAAGTTTTATTTAAATTCCAGTTAACCTATAGTGTAATACTAGTTACACACACAGTAACACCCAGTGCTCATCTTAAGAAGTGCTCTCATTAATCCACATCACCTCTTTGACCATACCCACATCCCCCTGCACCTCAGTTTGTTCTCTGTATTTAAGAATCTGGTTTTTGGTGTGGCCTTTCTCCTTTTTTCCCCTATGTTCATTTGTTTTCTTTCTCAAATTCCACATGAGTGAAATCCTATGACATTTGTCTTTCTCTGACTTATTTTACTTAGCATAATACAGTGATTTTTAAATAAATGTGTGCCTTCCTTAATTCAAGAGATTTTAAAATTATAGTTGACCTTTCAACAAGGCAAGGGTTATGGGCACTGACCCCCAAGACGATTGAAAATACACATGTACTTTTTGACACCCTAAAACTTAACTACTAATACCTTATTATTGAACACAAGCCATACTACCAATGTGAGACTTGATTAACATTTGTGTGTTATGTGTATTAAATACTGTATTTGAAGAAAATACATTTAGGGGCCCCTGGGTGGCTCAGTCAGTTAAGTGACCGACTTTGGCTCATGTCATGATCTCACAGTTTGTGGGTTCAAGCCCCATGTCGGGCTCTGTGCTGACAGCTCAGAGCCTGGAGCCTTCTTCAGATTCTGTGTCTCCCTCTCTCTCTATCCCTCCCCCACCCATGTTCTGTTTCTCTCTGTCTCAATAATAAATAAACATAAAAAAAAATTTTAAGGAAGAAAATACATTTAAAGTTCTGTTTTACTTTTACTGATACCGTAAGTTTACATTATTTACAAAATTAATCTGTCAATAAGTGCATCAGTATTGTCTTATATGGTAGAAAAACACTGCAGATGTGATAACTATTACTAACATTAGACATCAAAAATGAAAAGATAATGTGAAAAGAAATTCTTAGTTATTTCTAGGTATAACAGTTCATGCATTGATACAAAGAAGTGGCAATGTTGTTGCTTCTTGGTAGCAAGTATAATCTATATGATTGCTTCTTAGTAATCTGCCTATACACTCATGAATGGTCATTATAAAATTTTAATAACATACAGTATTTAAGTCACACTCATAATACAGTATGGTAAACATAAATACATTAAAGAAAAAACACCTGTGATGACATGCTGATACAGTTTATCCAGTTTATCCAGGTGAGAGCAAGAAAGGCATCATTGTACAGTAATGTAATTCTTTGAAAGCAGTGTATAAACAGCAAGAACGCTGGCATGTTATTACTTTTACCTTAAGTCTCAGTCTCCATATGCCTCTGTAAGGATAGGCTATCTACATCCACATCAGTCTTACACATGATGTTCTACAAGATAAATACATAGATGATGATGCCAATGACACAAAACATCTCATGCAGTTGCTGCTATACAATTACTAGATGTTCACACAGAGGCACACACAGACCCAATACAGTACCATTATTTACTGTCCATTAAGCGGCAGGAGATCATCATAAAAAACTTTCAAATTGTTGCAAGTCTCCAGAAAACTTCCCAGTTATGTATCAAAAAAAGGCCACTCTGTAAGTGGATTCGTGTAGTTCAAAAGTGTGCTGCTCAAGAGTCAACTGTTGGGGTGCCTGGGTGGCTCAGTTAAGCGTCCGACTTCAGCTCAGGTCATGATGTCACAGTCATGGGTTCAAGCCCCACATGAGGTCTCTCTAAAATAAATAAAAAACATTAAAAATTTTTTAAAAAGAATGTTTACGAAAAACATTACTTGATTTTGGTATTTAGTTAATTTGAAATTTTTATCAGATTTTCATATAATCTAAACTTTTATGTTAGAAGAATTTTCACTAGTTTTAATGTTTATTTTTTGAAAGAGAGCATACACACAAGTAAGGGAGGGGCAGAGAGAGAAGGAGACAGAGGATCCAAATCAGGCTCCAGGCTCTGAGCTAACAGCTCATAGCCCACTACAACTGGAACTCACACACTTAGATCAAGACCTTAGCCAAAGCCTTATGCTAACCAACTGAACCACCCACGCGCCCCATGAGACTATTTTTTACATCATATTTGATAAATTTCTTCTCCTGTGTCTTACATAATTCAAGGAAAGTTATGTTTATTTTGGTACATTTTCTTTTTATTTAATACCAATTCATTTTAAGGTCTCCTGGGCTCAGCTGGTTAAGCATCCCAACTCTTGATTTCAGTTCGGGTCATGATCTCATTATCCCCTGTCAGGCCCCGTGCTAGGCATGTACCCTGTTAAGATTATCTTTCTCTTTGTCGCTCTTTCTCAAAAAGAGCAGGGCCGGGGGTGGGGAGGTGTTGTGTGCTTTGGTGGCTCAGTTGGTTAAACATCTGACTTCAGCTCAGGTCATGATCTCACTGTGAGCTTGAGCCCCACATTAGGCTCTGCTGACAGCTCAGAGCCTGGAGCCTGTTTTGGATTCTGTGTGTGTGTGTGTGTCTCTCTCTCTGCCCCTCCCCCACATGCACTCACTCAAAAATAAACACTAAAAAATTTTTTTAGGATTTATTTTAGTTCATATTTATTAAAGGTGCAGGCTTATTTGGAATATATTTTTTCTTGTAGTCAGGTTTTTTGTTCCATAAAATAGCCCTAAAATGGTGTGCTTAATATAAGTGCTTTGGAAATTTTCATTTTATTTGAAAATCAAATCTGTTTTTAAAATGTAAAAAGATGTTTAATTTTCTCAAATAGTATAAAAATGTTACCTTACAAGTGAGACTTCTTCCTAGAATATATTATTGCTACTAATATGTCATCTATTTTTTCATGTCTTTAGGAATTAATTGATGATTTCATCTTTCCTGCTTCCAAAGTTTACTTACAATGTATGAGAAGTGGAGAAATGCCAGGAGAGCAGGCTATTCCAGTCTGTAGTTCACCAGCTACCATCAATGCAGGTTTTGAATTGCTTGTAGCCTTAGCTGTTGGCTGTGTGAGGAACCTCAAACAGATAGTTGACTGTTTGACTGAAATGTATTACATAGGCACAGCAATAACTAGTAAGTATTTTAACTTGTAAAGTTGTTTTGTTGGTTGAGGTATCTCTGTATTTAAACTTAATGGGATTTTTTTCCTTTAGGAAATGTTTGTGTGTTTGTTTTTAGCAAGTAGTAAGTAGTTTAATAATTTTAATAATTGTGTATATAATTAAAACCATTGTTACGTACAGAACCTTCATACAGAAAAATTCTCAAATTCTACTTAAATGCCTTCATATAAGTGTTTCAGGTAACTTTGCAAATTGTTTTAATTTACCAAATATAAAGTAAGTCAAATTTGATGTTATGGAATACTAAAGATATATGAATGCAAAGATTTGTAAGCCCTCATTTTGAGATTCTTACTGTTATTTTAGTCTGTTTTAAGAAAGTTAACGGTTTGAAAATGAGAATATGAGAAGATAACATTTGTGTACATTTTACTTAATTAATGCTCACATAAGTCTCATGATATAGTAAGTTATCTTTATTAGATAGGTTTATTAGAACTGAAACTGAAAGAGAAAGGGCTAATAAATAATAAGATCATAAAATCTATTTAAGAGCAAACGGTGGGATTGCTAATGCAGCATAACTTCAAGAACATTACCTACTTACATCTGAAACTGTCTTGGCTTTGCTGAGTGTAAGAACGTTTCTAGTCACATTGCAGAGTTTCTAACATTTTTTTCGTACTGTCGAATCTGCATAGAGAAATGTTTGAAAACTTAGTTTTCTTTTTCTAAATTTAGCTTATGAAACTTCTGGTTACTTCATTCACATATAAAAGATTTAACACTGGGGCCCTTGGGTGTCTCAGTCGATTAAGTGTCTGACTCATGATCTTATAGTTTGTGAGTATGAGCCCGAGTTGGGCTCTGGAATGATAGTGCAGATCCTGCTTGAGATTCTCTCTCCCCTCTCTGTCTCTGCTTCTCTCCCACCCCCTCTCAAAATAAATAAGTAAACAATAAAAAAAAATAAACTGTGACTTCACACTTAAAGAACTAACTTTCCTTGTGTATCTCTTTGTTTACATTTTTCCTTTCTAATACAGATTGGGATATACTTCACACATTGTTCTTCACTTTCTGTTTGGTTTTACATTTTTTAATATATCTAACAGCATATTAAGATCCATCTAATTCTATTTATTGGCTATATAATTTGCAGTTTAATATACTCTAATCCATCACCCTGATAATTACTGATGTTCAGGATTTTTTTGGTTTTTGGAAGGTGATGAAGAATGTATAGGGATTTACAGTTCTGACAGACCTTTCAAATACACTGTCTTATTAATTCTTCAAGATGAAACTGTGAGCAGTCTTTACTCATGGTCATAGAAGCAACATCAATAAAATACAGACTGAGTAGTTTTTAGAATGGGTCTGCGGAGTGGTACACATTATTGAAGTAACTATTCGGGAGCACCATTCAAATGGCTTGTAGTAGTGATAGAGTTGTTGCTAATACTAATTTATCAGCATAACGCAATTGCCAGTGGACAGAATCATTTTCATGTTATGGGAATCTTTTTTTCTCTCAGCTTGTGAGGCACTTACCGAGTGGGAATATCTACCACCTGTTGGACCCCGCCCATCAAAAGGATTTGTGGGACTTAAAAACGCTGGTGCTACTTGTTATATGAACTCTGTGATCCAGCAGCTCTACATGATTCCTTCCATCAGGAACAATATTCTTGCTGTTGAAGGCACAGGTAGTGATGTAGATGATGATATCTTTGGTGATGAGAAGCAGGACAGTGAGGTAAATTTTAATTATACATTATTAACCCTAAGTAACAAGGTCTTGATTACTAGATACATTGTTTTGTTGTTATTGTGTTTTTGTTTTTTGTTGGTGTTTTCGCTTTTTGATCTCTAAGAATATTATACTTGGATTTTTTTGGACTACATTTGATGACAGTACAAGGATCTCTGGCTTATCGTAGTGCTTATCATCTAACATACTTTCAACAAGTTGAAATTTTCTCTTTTGTAATACTGTTTGTTTTTGTTTTAATTTTTGTTAATGTTTATTTTTGAGAGAGAAGGAACAAGCGGGAGAGGATCAGACAGAGAGGGAGATAGAAAATCCATGATATCATGACCTGGGCTGAATTGAACTCTTAACCAACTGAGCCACCCAGATGCCCACTAGAGTTTCTCTTAGAGCAGTTTTAGGTTTACAGAAAAATTTCCCAGAAAATACAGAGACCTTTTTTCATACCTCTACCCGTTTCATTTTACCCCATTATAAATATCTTGTGTTAGTTTGGTATATGTGTTATAACTGATGAGTCAATATTTTTGCATTATTAATAACTAAAGTCCATAGTTTACATTAGGGATCACTCTTTGTGTTTTATATTCTAAGAGTTTTTACAAAGGAATGATGTTACGTGATCATCATTAAAGTGTCATGCAGAATAGTTTCTTGTCGTAAAAATCCCCTCCTTTCCATCTATTTATACCTGTCGTTAAACCCCTGAAAGCCACCAATCTTTCTACTCCTCAGTTTTGTCTTCTCAGAATGTTACCTTCTTGAAATCATGCAATATGTAATCTTTTTAGACTGGCTTCCTTTCACTTAGCAGTATGCATTTAAGTTTCCTCCATGTCTTTTCATAGCTTGGTAGATCATTTCTATTTAACTTCATCCCATTGTGGTTAGAGAAGATATATTATGCAATGTATTATCCTTTTAAAATCTGTTGACCTAATTTGTGGCCTAACAAATGGTTTTTCTTAGAAAATGTCCCTTGTGTACCTCAGAAGAATGTACATTCTGTTATTGAGTAGACTGTTCCATGTCCATTTAGCACCCAGTCTTCATCCCAAGTACCTTCCTTAATGCCCACCACCCATTTTGTCCTTACCGCCACCTAACTCCCCTCCACAACCCTCAGTTTGTTCTCTGTGTGTCTCTTATGCTTTGCCTCCCTCTGTTTTTATCTTATATTTCCTCCATCCCCTATGTTCATTTTTTTTCTTTCTTAAATTCCACATAGGACTGAAATCATACGGTATTTGTTTTTTACTTATTTCGCTTAGCATAATACACTCTTAAGTTCCACCCACATTGTTGGAAATGGCAAGATTTTGTTCTTTTTAATTGCTGAATAATAATCCATTGTGTATATATACCATATCTTCTTTACCAGTTTGTCATTTGCCGGATATTTGGGCTCTTTCCATAGATTGGCTATTTTTAGTAGTACTGCTGTAAACATTGTGGTGCATATGCCCCTTCAAAACAGCACACCTATATCCTTTGGATAAATACCTTGTAATGCAATTGCTGCATCATAGGGTAGTTCTATTTTTAATTTTTTGAGAAACCTCCATAATGTTCTCCAGAGTGGCTGCAACCAGGTCGCATTCCCACCAACAGTGCAGAAGGGTTTCTCTTTGTTCACGTTTTTGCCAACATCTGTCATTTCCTGAGTTGTTAATTTTAGACTCTCTTGACTGCTGTGAAGTGGTATCTCATCGTGTTTTGAATTGTAGTGTCCATTCATGTCTTTTGCCCATTTCCTCACTGGATTATGTCTTTTTTGGGTGTTGAATTTGAGAAGTGCTTTAGATTTTAGATACTAAAGCTTTATCCAATATGTTATTTCCAAATATCTTCTCCTATTCCACTAGCTGCCTTTTAGGTTTTCTGATTGTTTCTTTTGCTGTGCAGAAGGTCTTTATATTGGGGGCGCCAGGTGACTCAGTCTGTTAAGCGTCCACCGTTGGCTCAGGTTATGATCTTGCAGTCTGTGGGTTCGAGCCCCGCATCAGGCTCTGTGCTGACAGCTGAGAGCCTGGAATCTGCTTCAGATTTTGTGTCTCCCTCTCTCTCTGCCCCTCCCCTGCTCACGTTCTGTCTCTATCTCAAAAATAAATAAACATTAAAAACAAAGAAGAAGCTCTTTATCTTGATGGGGTCCCAGTAGTTCATTTTTGTTTTTATTTCCCATCCCTCAGGAGACATGTCTAATAAAAAATTGCTGTGGCCAATGTCAAAGAGATTTATGCCTGCTTTCCCTTGTGGGATTTGATAGTTTACTGTCTTACATTTAGGTCTTTTGGCTGTTTTTACATTTATTTTCGTGTATTTGATACAAGAAAGAGGTTTAGTTTCATTTCTCTTGCATATGGCTGTCCAGTTTTCCCAGCACCATTTGCTGAAGAGACTGTCTTTTTTCCATTGGATACCGTTCTTGCATTGTCAAAAGATTAGTTTGGCCATACATTTATGGGTCCATTTCTGAGTTCTCAGTGTATTCTGTTCCATTGATCTGAGTTCTGTTCTTGTGCCATGACCATACCATTTGGATGATTACAGCTTTGTAGTACAGCTTGAAGTCCAGGATTGTTTTGCCTCCAGCTTCGGTTTTCTTTTCAAGATTGCTTTGGCTATTTGGATCTTTTCTGGTTCCATACAAATTTTAGGATTGTTTGTTCTAGCTCTGTGAAGAATACTGCTATCATTTTGATAGGAATTTCATTAAATTTGTAGATTGGTTTGGGTAGTATCGATTTTTAATGATATTTGTTCTTCCAGTTGATGAGTATGGAATTTTTTCCATTACTTTGTGTCTTCCTCAGTTTTTTTTAATCAACTTTCTATAGATTTTAGAAAAGTTATATTTTAGTAACAGATCACAGTACATGAAACTAAGATGTAGCTTTTTATTCATTAATGTGGAAGACTTAACTTTAGTTTTTTTATATCAAAAATGTTTACTTTTACTTTTTCCTTTCCACAAGTTTCATAGGAATTCATAGAGAAGACAGAAAATACTCTATAGTAAGTGGGTCATCCCTCATTCATACACTTCTTTCCTTCACTGACCAAAACAGGTTAGCTGTCTAGTGATTGTGGAGATTCTAAAACATGTACCTGCCTGCACTTTTCTCATATCCAATTAAACACCCTCCAGGCATTAATGTCTGATTATGTCTACTTTTTCTTTTCTTTTTTTTTTTTTTTTTTGAGTCCCCCATATGAGGTGCAGACACCAGTACCTGGTTAAGAACCAGTGTTTGAGGATGCCTGGGTGGCTCAGTCAGTTAAGCAGCCAGCTTTGGCTCAGGTCATGATCTCACGGTTCGTGGGTTCAAGCCCCCATCAGGCTCTGTGCTGACAGCTCAGAGCCTGGAGCCTGCTTCAGGTTCTGTGTCTCCCTCTCTCTCTGACCCTCCCCCGCTCATGCTTTGTTTCTCTCTGTCTCAATAATAAATAAAACATTAAACAATTTTTTTAAAAAAAAAGAACCAGTGTTTGAAAGAAAATTTTAATTTAAAAAAATTTTTTATAGTTTATTTTTGAGACAGAGAGAGACAGAGCACAAGTTGGGAGGGGCGGAGAGAGAGGGAGACACAGAATCTGAAACAGGCTCCAGTCTCTGAGCTGTCAGCACAAAACCTGACACGGGGCTCGAACCCACGAACTGTCATGAGATCATGACCTGAGCCCAAGTCAGACGCTTAACTGACTGAGTCACCCAGGCATCCCAAGAAATTTTGAATTTAAATCTTAATATAAAATGATGTCCAGTACTCTATAATAACTAAATTTTGCTTTGTAGTATAATTAAGACCTTTAGATCTTCTGTCTATGCTACTGTTTCTACCAAAGGTAGCCTTAAGTGTCATATGTATTAATAATCCTGTTCATAATTTATAAAGAATGCATTATCTCTTGAAGAAAAAATTGAATCCTGGGAAGTTTAAATAACTCATTTCACAAAGTTAAGTACTCCTTTGTCTCCAGTCTAATTTCTTAAACTAAATTTTTGTTTCGTATACTAACTCCACTGGATGTTCAGGATTATACCTTTATGATTTTTATATAACTCATCTGTGAAATTATGGGCATAAGCACTAATATTTTAAATTAAAAGTCATAATGAACAAATCAAGGGACTATAGATGCTGGCGAGGATGTGGAGAAACGGGCACTCTCCTACACTGTTGTTGGAATGGAAACTGTGCAGCCGCTCTGGAAAACAGTGTGGAGTTTCCTCAAAAAATTATCAGTAGAACTCCCCTGTGATCCAGCAATAGCACTACTATTGGGGATTTACCCAAAGGGCACATGTACCCCAATGTTCATAGCAGCATTTTCAACGATAGCCAAGTCATGGAAAGGGCCCAAATGTCCATCAGCTGATGAATGGATCAGGAAGATGTGGTTCATCTATACAATGGAATACTACATGGCAATGAGAAAGAATGAAATCTGGCCATTCGTAGCAACGTGGATGGACTTCGAGGGTGTCATGCTAAGTGAAATAAGTCAGGCGGAGAAGGACAGATACCATATGTTTTCACTCATATGTCTAACAGGAGAGATTTAACATTAGAGGACCATGGGAAGGGGAAGGGGGGGAAAGAGGAAAAGAGACAGAGGCAAATCATGAGAGACTCTTTAATACTGAAAACACACTGAGGGCTGAAGGGGGAGGGGAAAAGGGGAAGGACAGTGATGGTCATGGAGGAGGGCACTAGTGGGAAAGAGCACTGGGTGTTACATGGAAACCAACTTGACTATAAACTGTAAATAAAAATAAGTAAAATAGACATTAAAAAAATTAAAATAAACTAAAAGTGTTATTTGGAAATAAATGTAAAATTATGCAAATTATTTTATTTGTCTCAACTGTATTTTTAAAGTTAGATTAGGCTCATCTCTGATCGGTTTTTTGTTTTTTGTCTCTAGAGTAATGTTGATCCCCGAGATGATGTATTTGGATATCCTCATCAGGTTGAAGACAAACCACCTTTAAGTAAGGCAGAGGATAGAAAAGAGTACAATATTGCTGTTTTAAGACATCTTCAAGTCATCTTTGGTCATTTAGCTGCTTCCCGACTACAATACTATGTTCCCAGAGGATTTTGGAAACAATTCAGGTAAATCATGGGTGGATGATAATTTTGGTTTTATAAAAATTATAATACACTATTTAAAGTACTAAAATGTATGTTAGAAGGTATTATTATATGTATATTATATGTAATGCTTTCTTCCAGATCTGTGCCTTTCCTCTTTCAGTTCTATCATTGTGAAATACCTTCCTCTTCTCTCCAGCTGTTTTTAATACTTTTGTTTTTCCTACTTTATCCTGTGTCTGACTCAAGACCTTTGTCAGTACTCTAGTCATATTTTCCAAATTACCATACTATGTATTATACTTGGGGCTTTTATCTTAAAATCTTTCACTCAGTTAATTTTACCTGTGTATAACGTATCTTACATGAGAGTATGTATTTCTGCATATACAGCAAGATTTATAGATAGGTTTAGTTTTGTTTCTGAATTATGGTTTTTTGAATTTAAATGTACTAAATTGTAATATATTTGACCTTAAATATGTTTTTTTGTCTTCACAATTTTTTTCTCCATTTAATGGTCGAGCTCACAATTTGCACTTTTGTATTATTATTGTATTATGTTGTTACGATTATTTAGTACAAAAGTATAAATTGTTCTAGACTCATGCTGGATATTTTTTCATTTTTCTAAAGTTGACATAACATGTAATTTACTATTGTAATATTTAAAACATACACAGTTCATTATCAGCTTCGTGCATTCAAAATGTTTGTGCCATCATTACACTATCCAGTTCCAGAAATTTTTCATGCCCCCAAAACAGTGTTAAATACTTATTCCCCAGTTTTCCTTTCTTCCAACACCAGCAGCAGAAAAAGTCAGTGTTCTTTCTATACAAATACGGCATTTTCATTTAGCTTCTTTCACAAAGCATGTATTTTAATATACAATATCCTATTGTGTGGATATTCCACATTTGGTTATTTGTTCATAAATTGATGGACATTTCAGTAATTTCCTTCCTTTGTTTCAGTAGTACTTCTATCAGCATTTATGTTCTATAAGTTCTTGTGTAGGCTTATGTTTTCATTTCTTTGTATACATGTTAGTAATGCAGATGGTGGCTCATATGGTAACTGTATTAAGTTTTGAAGAACCCCTCAAACTGTTTCACTGCCTTTGTATCATTTTACTTTGCCACCAGGAAATTGTGATTGCAGTTTTTCAACATCCAATATTTAATTTTTCTTTTTTTCTTTTTCTTTTTTTGTTTTTTTCACAGCTTTATAAGTTGAAGTGAAGGGACACCGTGTTGTGTTTTTGATTTGCATTACACTAATGAGTAGTAGTGTTGAATATGGATTCATGTGTTTCTTGACCATTTGTTTTGTTTTGTTGTTGTGTTGTAACACTTCTTTGTATATTCATTGTATCAGGCCCTTATAGATGATGAACACATATTTTCTTCTATTGTGTAGATTTGCTTTCCATTCATTTTGTAGTGTCCTTTGATGCACAAAACTTTTAAATTTTGACGAAGTCGTCTTTACGTAGTTTTTCATTTTCAGGTTTCTACTCTTATGCAATATTTTTTTAACTGTAGAATAACATATGTATATCTTAAAAACTTAACCATTTTAAATGCTTTTAGGTGTACAGTGCAATGGCATTGAGTACACTTATATTTTGGTGCACCATCACTGAAATCCAGAACTTTTTATCTTCTAAATTGAAACTCCATACACATCAGCTTATCCCTATCCTGGTTTTTACATGTTGATTTTTCTATTCTGCAAATTTGCTGGCGTTTTTTGTTTGTTTGTTTGTTTTGCTAAATTCTAAGAGGTTTTTGTTTATTTTTTTTCCTCTGTGTATGTATGTTTGTGTGTGTAATCTTTTGGATTTCCAGTTTAGATACCTGTATTTCCTATATTTGCCAATTAGAATTGGCTGGTAGACCTTCCATTGCTGTGTTGATAGATGTAAAGAAATAAAAGATCCCTGACTCATTCCTAATCTTAGAATTAAGTTTTTGAGGCGCCTAGGTGGCTTCATTGGATAAGTGTCAGACTTCAACTCGGGTCATGATCTCCCAATTCAACAGTTCAGGCTCCGAGTCAGGCTCTGTGCTGACAGATCAGAGCCTGGAGCCTGCTTTAGATTCTGTGTCTCCCTCTCTCTTTGCCCCTCTCTCAAAAATAAATACGCATTTAAAAGAATTCTTTTAAGAAAAAAGAAAAAAGCTTTCATTTCACCATTAGACCTTTACTTTACATGATATGATTTAATATGGACCTCAAATGGATCAAGTATCTAAACATCTCAAATAAAACTATAAAATATAAACTTCTAGAAGAAAACAAAGGCAGAAAGCTTTAGTCCATTGGATTTTGCAGTGATATATTGGTATGACACTAATAGGAAAAATATTCTAACATTCTATATCCAGTGAAAATATTCTTTAGTAGTGAAGGGGTGATAAGTACATTTTCAAAAGACAAATTTGCAAGAATTTTCTATAGTGAAACCTGCTCTATCATAAATTCCAGAAATTCTCTGGACAGGAGAAATTTACCAGGGGAAACATGGAATTTCAGAAATAAAAGATCAACAAATGTCAAATACTGGTTATTTATAATGTTATTTTTTGACTATTATTTGTATTTGTATAAATATTGAAATCAAAAGTAACACGGAATAAGGAAGTCATTCAATATGTGATTAATGTAAAATGACATTTATAACATAAAGAGAAAAACTAAAGTTCATTATGTGGCTGTAATTCATAAAGCAGCCTTTATGTACTTATATACTTATTTGTATACTTATGTATACAAATACATAGGTAAAAAGCCAGTATATTCATTGATATAGAATGACATAATTAAGTTATTCTCAAACATATAAGAAGAAAAAACTGATACACAAACAAAATAATAGGATTATATTCCTAAATTCAGTTGTATCAACACTTAATATAAAGTGAAATTCATTCCGTTAAAAACTGTAAGTTATCAGATCAGTTTAAAAACTGGAACTTGGGGTGCCTGAGTGGCTCAGTCGGTTAAGCGGCCGACTTCAGCTCAGGTTATGATCTCATGGTTCATGGGTTTGAGCCCCGTGTCAGGCTCTGTGATGCCAGCTCAGAGCCTGGAGCCTGCTTCTAATTCTGTGTCTCCCTCTTTCTCTGACCCTCCCCCGCTCACACTCTGTGTCTCTCTCTCTCAAAAATAAATAAACGTTAAAAAATTAAAATAAAATAACAACTAGAACTCAATTATATGCATGCTATATATGCAAATTTAAATTTAATATTGTGGATTAAAAGTTAAGAGATGTGGAGCACTTAAATGACTCACTCACCTAAGCGTCTAATACTTGATTTTGGCTCGTCATAATCTCTACGTTCGTGAGTTCAAGCCCCTCTGGACTAAGATTACAGAGCCTGTTTAGGATTCTCTCTTTCTCTCTCTCTGCCACTCCCCTGTTCACACCGTTTCTCTCTCAAAATAAATAAATTAATTAAAACTTTTAAAAATAAAGAGGTGAAAACACATGAGATACCGTTACACATATATGGTTGATAACATTAAATTACTGGCAATACCAACTAGGCTAGGATGCCAAGAAACAGGGTTACCTATTGCTGCTGTGAATGTAAAATAGTTATTCTGGAAACTGGTTTGACAGTTTCTTACATATCCAGGAGTTGCAGCCATGCACAATTATCCCTGAGAAAGAAAACTTAGGTTGACATCAAAACTGGTACACGGTAATTCAAAGCAGCTCTGAATGACCACAAACTGGGAATAACCAAGATATTCTTCCACAACTCAGTAAGTTTAATGAATTGGTACATCCATATTATGTACTAGAAAGCAATGAACTGTTAGTGCCTTCAATAACTTGGGTGAATTGCAGTATAATGCTGAATGGAAAAGACATACACGCTATATAATTCTCTTCGTATAAAACTTCCTTTAATTTTTTTTAGGTTTATTTATTTGGACAGACAGAGGGAGCAGAAGAGGGGCAGAGAGGAGAGAAAGAATCCCAGGCAGACTCTGTGCTGTTAACATAGCCCTGCTCAGGGCCCAACATTGGGCTCAACATCGGACCAAGAGTCTGATGCTTAACCAACTGAGCCAACCAGGTGCCCCTTCATATAAGATTTTTGAAAGGACAAAAGTTTTAAAAATGAAAAACATATTGTTTGTCAGACATTAGGAATCAATGGCAGGTAGATTGGTGTGATTATAAAATTAGTGTTTCAGGGATCCTTATGATAACTAATCTGCATTTTGACCGTAGGGTGGACACAACAGATACACAGACGGTAAAAAATTGCATACAGGTACACCTGGGTTGCTCAGTAGATTTAAGTGTTCAACTTCGGCTTGGGTCATGATCTCACTCTTAGTGTCTTCAGGCCCAGTATCAGGCTCTCTGCTGTTAGTGCCGAGCCCACTTCATATCCTTTGCCCCCCCCCTCTCTGCTCCTACCCTGCTTTCTCACGTGATAACATGCTCTCTTTCTCTCTCACACACACAAATGAGTAAACATTTAAAAAAAATTTTTTTGTTGTCACCTACAGGTTGGGGCACCTGGCTGGTTCAGCCAGTAGAGCATACAACTATTGGTCTCAGGTTTGTGAGTTCATGCTGCACATTGAGTGTAGAGATTGATTCAGAATAAAATCTTAAAATGCATTTTTTTTTTCATACAGCTAAATACCACAAGATGTGAGTAGAAGTATGCCTGGAGAAATCTTAGATTGTGGAGTTTGTACCACTATCAATATCCTGATTGTGATATTCTATAGGCACAGATGGCATATTTTGTGTTATTTCATAGAACTGTGTTGTTCTGCAATTTTCTCAAAATTGTTTTTGAAAATCAAATGGTAGAAAACATGAAGTATTAATGATCCAATCACTTACATAGGGAAAGTTGAAAGAACAAATTCAAGTAACTGAAAAACAGTACCTTGAATACGGTAAAACTAAAAAAAAAAAAAAAAAAAGTTGGTTTTAAGAAATTAAGGCAATGGCAGAGTTTGACTAATAACACAGTAGCATTAGGAGATTTTGGTGAGTGAGGACTGAGGTATGGTTTGGTATCTTGTCATGGTCATTACACAAATGTCTGCATTTGGTAGCATACACTGTGTACTCCAAAAAGATTGAATGTTATTGTATATCAATTTAAAATTAAAAATTTTTAATGTTTATTTTTGAGAGAGAGACAGTGCAAGCTGGGATGGACAAAGAGGGAGACACAGAATCTGAAGCAGGCTCCATGGCTCTGAGCTGTCAGCACAGAGCCCGACACGGGGCTCAAATCCACAGACCGTGTGATCATGACCAGAGCTGAAGTCAGATGCTTAACCACCCAGGCACCACTAAAATTAATTTTTAAAAATAAGCAGCTAAAAATAAAAAACATCTAGTTTCTAAATTATCAAAGAACATCAAACACAAAAGAAAGACCATAAACTCCCTTAGCAGAGTTAACATTTTACCATGTTTTGCCCAAATGAATATATTTTATCCTCTTAATGTATATTATTCTGTAACCATTAAAGTAAATAGTATTAATACCATCCAGCAAGAAATGGGTATTAGCAGCAAACAATTTTCATTTTTTGTTCACAGTATTGGTATTTTTCTCAGGATGGGAGGCCCAAATTTTGTTTAATTTTATATTATTTTTTAACTTCTTTAAAAATTAATGTCTACCTATCTACCGCTCCCATGGGGCTTGTCCTCACAACCCCAACAACCCCAAGATCAGGAGTTGCATGATCTGTTAATTGAGGCAGCCAGGCATTCTTTGGCTAAATATTAAATTTACTTGGATTACTGGAAATACATTAATTCTAGAATATTAACTCTTTGGTTTCCATTTGGAAAAAAAATCTCTTTAGTTAATAATAAATGGCTATGAACTTCACAAGATGGCATGCAAGATTTAAGCAGAATTAAATGCCAAACTAATAATTCTGTCAACCATGTAGAAATAAGTTTTCATTCTTACGTTAAGGATGTCTTTACTTGAATTCAGAATGCCAAAATACACTTTTATAAAAAGGACACCATTCTCAAAGCCTGCTACCCATAGTTTCACGGTAATTTCTTTGACACTGAAGTATAATTTTTACTGTAAGCTTCGCTTTCAGTAATCATTGACACTCAAGAGATAGTGTTTATTGCTTTATTTTTACTTCCTTTGTATGGCTCAACTTAAATTTCTAACATTTTTCTTGTGGTTATGAAAAATAAAATGGATGTTCTGGGGGATAATATAGTACTAAATTTTACTCTTTTTTTTTTCCTCAGGCTTTGGGGTGAACCTGTTAATTTGCGTGAACAACATGATGCCTTAGAGTTTTTTAATTCTTTAGTGGATAGTTTAGATGAGGCTTTAAAAGCTTTAGGACATCCAGCTATTCTAAGTCAAGTCCTGGGAGGTTCCTTTGCTGATCAGAAGATTTGTCAAGGCTGCCCCCATAGGTAAGTTTTAGGAATTAAGATATTCTAATTTTAGAATATGTGCTGCCAAAATGAGCTCTAATTAAGGTTTTTAGTATCTACTTGGTATTAGTCTTTTTTCTTTTTTTTAATAGTATAAATAAAATTTTTCTACTGCTTATATATGAAATCACAGTGTACCAATTACTACTAAATGCCTAGGATTGTGAATGAGTTACAATTCTATGTTATAACCAAGTTCTTTTCTTTTCACTTTTTATTCTGTTGAATACTTTCCCTTAAATTTTTGTGTCTTTTGTCACATCTACAGTTACAGATTTATGTCATCAAAATTAAATTTGAAATATCTTAAATATAGTAAACTTAGAAGGTCACTGGCAGGTGTGGGCATTATTTCCTATACAAATATAAAAGCTAACTTTTAAATTACCATTGATCCTTGTCATTCTCGATCGGTTCATTTTATTTGCACATCAAACCATTAAGCAACATTTGATAAGACATTATTCTGTTTCGGAGTTAAAAAATTAAATGGATGGGGCCCGTGGCTAACTCAGTCAGTAGAGTATGTGCCTCTTGATTTTAATATTGTGGGTTTGTTTTCATTTGTTTGAGAGAGAGACCATATGCAAGCAGGGCTGGGCAGAGACAGCCCCATGTCGGGCTCAAATCCACAAACCATGAAATCATGACGAGATCCAAAGTTGGACACTTAACTGAGCCACCCAGGCAACCCTGGGTGATGGTTTCAAACCCAAATAAGGGATTGAGGTTATGTTTTTCAAAATTAATTTTAAAACAAAATTGGTTTATTAAAAGTTTCTAATGGAAATAATTGTGACTCTTGGTGAGCATTAGTATTTCAGAAAGTTCACTGATGGACATGCATTTGGGTCTATGGTGTGTAAGCTTTAATTTGGGGCTTGACTATTGTTTTTCCACAGTGTTGTTTCAAATCCTTTCTCACCAAAATAATCACAATAAGAATGTTTTCTATAGTCTATTCTATAAACTATAAACCATTCTATTACTCTATAAACATTAGTTGGGTATAGGTGGATAGAGCAGATTCTTTTTAACATAGGCAAATGTTCAGAGAAAGATAGTATTACATAACTGAGAATTTTTTATGTCATAGCTCCATTCTTTTGGGAAAAGGTTGGTAGGGAAGTGAGACATTTATTAATCTGGTTTAGCCAGTGTTTGGTCCTTATGAAAGGTATTTTACATCTGGTGGGCAATCAGAAGTATCCAACCTTCTGTCTTGGTTTCTGATATTCCTCAGTTTTTTATCATTTCTCAAACTTGTAAAGTATTGCTTTTACTGTGCTAAGTGAAAATAATCAAAGTGCGAGGTAAGTATACATTCAACTAAAACTAATGTTACTATCATTAGATACATTAGGGGGGTTTATGTTAGAGTTCCAACCTTTTTTTTTTTTTTGCAGAAACACTCACTTCCACTTACTCTTTAAAAGTTTTTTTTCTCCCTGTGCACAAGTTTCTATTAACAGTAGTAATAAGCCATTCACAGATGATTAAAATGTACATTTGTTTTGTCTTTTTAAGTTACAGGATTCGAAATGTGAAAGACTGTGTCTAAAACATACTATCCCCTTGTGCTTTCACACACGAGGCACTCTTTTAATATATCTGTTAGATGAGTAAATGTAATGGTTGAGAATGTATTCTCCAACTACCACTTCCTTAGTTTATTTAGTATGTGTCATTAGATATTTCTGCAAGTTTCTTTTGTGGAAAATCATCTGGCATGCTGACTCCATTCCCTTTTTTTAAATTTTAGTTAGCTAACATACAGTGCAATATTGTTTCAGAAGTAGAATTCAGTGATTCATTACTTACATATAACATTGTGTTAATCACAAGTGCCCTTCTTAATATCCATTGCCCATTATCTCCCCACTCACTTCCCCTCCAGCAACGCTCAATTTGTTCTTTATAGTTAAGACACATTACTTATTTTCTACTAATTTCTGTGACTTTGTAGAACACAACATCCAAGGTAACAAGCATGTTGGATGTTTGAATTTATGAATTCTGTTAGAACATGAAATCTCAGTGCCATAAATATTAGATGTTATTATCGATTAGAGAAGTGGAGGAACATTTAAAATTTTAGTTCATGATTAGCCTTACTTATTGAATCTTTATCTTTAGCTTGCTCTGAATCACGACTTAAACAGCACAGGTAGCAAGCAGTTTGAGAGACTATAAGGAACTTGACTAGTGAGGTTATAAAGCCTGACTTCACATCACCACTCTGCCTAGTAAACTGCACCAAATTAATCTACTTGACACCTTATTCTCTTTGACACCCGCCTCCCATCCCCACTCCAGTTTCCTTATCTGTGAAATAGGAATAGATATGCCTCTCTAACAGGTTTAATGAAGGTGATGATAAGCAATAGTATGTATGAAGAATTTAATGTAGATTGCCTGACTACTCATTGAGAAGACTCTTGATCTCTTGAAGTCTTGAATTTGAGGCCTGTATGGAGTATAGAGATTACCTACAAAATTAAAAATTTGATTTCTAATAATAAATACTTGAAACGTATTTTGCATCAAGGGTACAACTAATTATTAGAAACCTACAGAATAAATTCTTTTGATTGTCTTTTAAAATATCTTTAGGTACGAGTGTGAAGAATCTTTTACAACTCTGAATGTAGATATTAGAAATCACCAAAACCTTCTTGATTCTTTGGAACAGTATATCAAAGGAGATTTACTGGAAGGTGCAAATGCTTATCGATGTGAAAAATGTGATAAAAAGGTATGTATTGTCTAGTAGTTTCAAATCAGGGATTACATTTAACAGAACTGGAATATGTCAGAGTTCTTTCTCTTAAACCTCACAATTTACCTGTCTCCTGTCTTATTTGTTGGCAGTGGTGGCAGAAAGGCTGCCAAGATGATTTATTTAAGGTTATTTTATTGAAGGTTATTGGACAGTAAGGGAAGAGAAAAAAATAAATAAAGATTTATTGGGGAAATTATTGAGAAAAAATAATGCCAGTGGACTAGGAAAAAACTTTTTTTCATTTGGATGATTTTTTTTTTTAATGTTTTATTTATTCTTGAGAGAGAGAGACAGCATGAGTAGGGGAGGGTTAGAGAGAGAGAGGGAGACACAGAATTCGAAGACAAGCTCCAGGCTCTGAACTAGCTGTCGGAGCCCGACATGGGGCTCGAACCCACGAACCGCAAGATCATGACCTGAGCCGAAGTCAGATGCTTCACCGACTGAGCCACCCAGGCAACCCTCTCATCTCCCTAATTACTTGTATTTTTCTGATATTAAAAAAATCAGAAATCAAACCATTTGGATTATGGCCTCTAAAGCCACAATATTTTATGCTAAACTAAGGACCTTTTCAGAACACAGAATTAGCACATTAATATGTGTGCATTTAGCACATTATGTAGCATCTAAATGTCATATGTGTTAGATACTGTTATTACCTACATTATTCTTAGGTTTGTTCACAGATTCTGTTCATTAACATAAGAATAAACATCAGAAAAGTAACATGATCAAATGCAAGCACCAATATGGAAACAGCCATTAGTTTCTGTATCCCTAATTTCCCATTTCACGAGACCATAATTTCATGTTTTAAGGTTTGATTTAAATGTTTTGAAAAAGTAACAAAATGATCTTGTGTTCATTACAGTTTACTCATCTGTTTGTAAATAAATTCAGATCATAACATCTTCAATTCTATTTTTTATAGGTTGACACCGTAAAGCGCTTGCTAATTAAAAAGTTGCCTCCTGTTCTTGCTATCCAATTGAAACGATTTGACTATGACTGGGAAAGAGAGTGTGCAATTAAATTCAATGATTATTTTGAATTTCCACGAGAGCTGGACATGGAACCTTATACAGTACCAGGTGTTGCAAAACTGGAAGGAGACAATGTAAACCCAGACAGTCGATTGATACAACAGAATGAGCAGTCTGAAAGTGAGAAAGCAGGAAGCACAAAATACAGACTTGTAGGTGTGCTTGTACACAGTGGTCAAGCAAGTGGTGGACATTATTATTCTTACATCATTCAGAGAAATGGCAAAGATGGTGAGAGAAATCGCTGGTATAAATTTGATGATGGAGATGTTACAGAATGTAAAATGGATGATGATGAAGAAATGAAAAATCAGTGTTTTGGTGGAGAGTACATGGGAGAAGTATTTGACCATATGATGAAGCGCATGTCATACAGGAGACAGAAAAGATGGTGGAATGCTTATATACTTTTTTATGAACGAATGGACACAATAGACCCGGAAGATGAGATGATAAGATACATATCAGAGCTAACTATCACAAGACCCCGTCAAATTATGTCACCAGCCATTGAGAGGAGTGTCCGAAAACAAAATGTGCAATTCATGCATAACCGAATGCAATACAGTTTAGAATATTTTCAGTTTGTGAAAAAACTGCTTACGTGTAATAGTATTTATCTAAGCCCTGTTCCAGGTAAGTTTCTGCAGTTCAGTTTCTTACTAATAAACAGTAATTTTTACTTCACTTACAGGGTTTTTTTTTATCACTAAGAAATATGTATTTAATATTTTCCTTTTTATTTTTTTACATAAAATGATTAGACTTATTCTATTTTAAATATGTCAACATTTTTAGTTCCAGTTAAAGTCAAATATTTAAGATCCCTGTATTTTTTAATGTAAGAGTCATATCTAGAAACATTAGAAGTGCTTTAATTGGGGCGCCTGGGCGGCTCAGTCGGCTGAGAACCGACTTCAGCTTAGGTCATGATCTCACAGTTTGCCGGTTCAGGCCCCACATCAGACTCTGTGCTGACAGCTTTCTCAGAGCCTGGAGCTTGCCTCAGATTCTCTGTCTCCTCTGTCTGCCCCTACCCCGTTCATGCTGCTTCTGTCTCTCAATAATAAATAAATGTAAAAATAAATAGATAGATACATTAGATACATAGATACATAGGTAGATAGAAGAGCTTTTATTTATTTGTAAGTGCTTTTTGACCAAGCATTAATTTGAAACATGGTTTGGTGGTGTGCTAAGATAAACCCTAAAGATTACTTTAGTCTTTTTAATGTGGAGCATTTGTTTAAGCAAATATAAACAAAAATGTATTTGATTATTTTATACGTTTCTTACTTAAGGACAAGATCACTTGTTGCCTGAAGCAGAAGAAATCACTATGATTAGTATTCAGCTTGCAGCTAGATTCCTCTTTACCACTGGATTTCACACCAAGAAAATTGTCCGTGGCCCTGCCAGTGATTGGTACATGGGTTTGGATTTTATTCATGTTATGTTAATAGTTGGATTGGATCTTTATAGCACTGTTTAATTTTTCCCTAATCATAAGAATCTTATTTCAAAGATAGGATAAAGATTTTGTAGTAATGTTGAAAAGAATATTAAAATTACTTAAAATTAGTGTGCCTTCTTTTATTCAGATATTTCCTCTAATTCTGTTAAACTGCATCATATCTCTTACTATTTCATCATGAAATTATCTACTAGATGGAATTCTGGCTTACGGTTAAACACAAGATTTTTTAAAGTGTTTGTGGTCTTACATTTTTTATTGTAAAGTTATGGAGAACACAGTGACCTAACAACTGTTTTTAGCATCTTTCAGAATATAAGATCACTCCATGAGGAAGAGTTTGATAATAGATTTACAAACACCTACACAAGTTTCATTTAATTCAACCATGACTATTGATTGTAAAGACGAACTTTCTTCATTTGATTCATAGAAATCTGTTGGTTCACTGTAGAAATACAAACAGAAGCACATTAATAATAAAAAGTTGATATTCATATATTTTTCTGTTTTAGGTATGATGCACTGTGCATTCTACTCCGTCATAGCAAAAATGTGCGTTTTTGGTTTGCTCATAATGTTCTTTTTAATGTTTCAAATCGCTTCTCTGAATATCTACTCGAGTGCCCGAGTGCAGAAGTGAGAGGTGCATTTGCAAAACTTATAGTATTTATTGCACATTTTTCTTTGCAAGATGGGCCTTGTCCTTCATCATTTACATCTCCCGGGCCTTCTGGTCAGGTAATTGAAAGCTTTTTTCTAACAATGAAATACAAGTAAATTCTGTTTTCTACTAGAACAAATCATTAAACATAAGCATCTGTTTAACATATATATCATATATGCATGCATTTTTTTAGTTTATTACAGTTACTTCATAGCAATGAGTAATGATTCCTTTTAAGTAGCTGTTGAGCATAAAAGTATACACATGGTTTTTTGTTTTGGTTTGGTTTTTACAACACTGAATTAGCATCTGCAACAATGAGTTCTTAGCTCTTCGTTTCCTCGCCAGAAGCAACTGATTTTAGTAATTTCCTTCCTAATACTTCTGTCTAATGCAGTCATATATATGAACCTATCTGTGATGCAAAAATATATATAGAACAATCTTTTTCTCTAATAAAATATTTTACCTTTTACAGGCATGTGATAACTTAAGCTTGAGTGATCACTTACTAAGAGCAGTATTAAATCTCCTCAGAAGGGAAGTTTCAGAGCATGGCCGTCACTTACAGCAATATTTCAATCTGTTTGTAATGTATGCCAATTTAGGTAAGAATTTTTCATAATTCTATTTAATGTATTATTTCATGTTTAATACTAAAAAAGTATTTTAATGCAGTGATGAGATCTAATCCTTCTGAAATAGAAGTAGTATTCCATGTTTATATAAATGTTAAAATCCACTGCAGACTTTTTCTTTGGGGGCAGGCGGGGATGTGTCTGTATGTGTGTTTGTGTGTGTCTGTGTCTGTGTCTGTGTGTCTGTCTGTGGTATTTGAGAGAGTATGAGCATGGGACGGGCAGACAGAAGGATAGAGGATCCAAAGCAGGCTCTATGCAAAAGAGAGTCCAATGAGGGACTTTAAATCATGAACTGTGAGATTGTGATCTGAGCTGAGATCAGATGCTTAACTAACTGAACCACCCAGATGCCCCTGATTAGCTTTTTAATAGCAGTTCTTAACTTGGACTCTGGTTCAGAAAATGTGTCTGGTTCATGTTTTTATCTCTTAATGCTGGTTTTAAAAAACTGATTCATAGGGTATATCCCACATGATACGAATCAGAATTCCTAAGGCTGGAAAAAACTGTTGTCAAAGGAAACTTTGTATTTGTCAGGTTTAAGAATTATACCTAAAGAAGTTGGCCTATACCTATGTTTTTGTTAAAATAAAATCAGTTGAAATTCACTAAAAAAGTATATATTGTTATGCACTTAAATTCTCTTGAAATCAGTATCAATACTTATATTTTCAAAATATACTTTTCTTCTGTTCATTTCTTCTCCGTGGCTCCAGAGTGCTGTGTAAAATATTATGCTGTGATGCTCATTCCATTTTTGTTTTGATTCGTTTAGTCTTGCTGCTCAACAACTAGATTATAAAATTCTTGTGATTAGGGCCCTTTGCACAGTAACAGTGTTTTTCTAAATGGATGGATTGTTGAGAAGTATGTATAAGAAATTTCCTAAAATTTTCTGTTTTCTTTCAGATCATGTTTATTAAGAGGGAAAAAAGCCTGGTTGGCTCAGTTGATTAAGTGTCCAACTTGTTTTTGTCTTCTCTTTTTAATGCTTATTTTAGAAAGAGCATGAGCAGGGTATGGGGAGGGGTAGGGTAATAGGTTGCCAGACAGAGGATCTGAAGCAGGTTCGGTGCTGACCAAGGTGGGGCTGATGTGGGCCTTGAACTCCCGAAACTGTGAGATCATGGCCTGACCCAAAGTCAGACGCTCAACCAAGTGAGCCGTTCAGGTGCCCCAAGTATCCAGCTATTGATTTAGGCACAGATCTTGATTTCACAGTCTTAAGATCAAGCCCACCTCATATCCATGCTGGATGTTGAGTCTCCTTGGGATTCTCTCTTCCTTTCTCTCCCCCTCTCTCCTTCTCTCTCTCTCTCTCCCCCTCTCCCTCTCAAAAAAAAAAAAAAAGAAAAGAAAAGAATAGAGAGTTAATATGTTACATTTACAGTCTTAAAATTGGAATGTTAACTATTCAGGTGTTAATGGACCAATAGCTCAAAATTACTAATCTTTAGAAATGTAGCCTAGTTAAAAGATGTGCAGTATTGGGGCACCTGGGTGGATCAGTGGTTCAGCATCCAAGTTCAGCTCAGGTCATTATTTCAGTGAGTTCAGTCCCCGAATCAGGCTCAATGCTGTCAGTATGGAGCCTGCTTCAGATCCTATGTCCTCTTTTTCTCTGTCCCTCTCCCACGTACATGCATGCACTTTTTCTCAAAAATAAAACATTTTAAAAAATAATACATCATTTTTATTCCTCTTTTTAATACAAAGCTTATCAAATTTAACCCCTCACAGAAATCGTATTCTGAATTTTTTTTAATGTTTTATTTTTTTGAGAGGGAGGCACAGACCACAAGTGGGGGAGGGACAGAGAGAGAAGGCGACAGAATCTGAAGCAGGCTCCAGGCTCTGAGCAGTCCGTGTAGAACACGATGAGGGTCTCGAACTCAGAAACCGTGAGATCATGACCTGAGCCAAAATCGGACGCTTAACGAAGCCACCCAGACGCCCCTGTATTTTGAACACTTGTTCACAAGTCATTTCTTATTGGTCCATAGTATAATTTTCATTTCCATTAATATAGGTTGATAAATATTAATATTAAAATCTTAAAGCCAGATGTAGTTTAGGTTTCAAATTTTTTTGGATTTTAGCAAGGTAAAACAGTTTATTTGCTGCACATTTGACTTTCTCATTAAGGTCTGCAACAGCGTCCTGTAATCAAACATGTATTTTAGTAACCAATACTCATTGTATGGCAGTGGCTAGTGGTCTCATAGAGTTCAAACCACATTTCATCAAAAAGTGTGTCATAGCACCAGAATTACTTTTTAAAAGATGTTATTGATATTTTTACCTTTTTTTTGTCTGTCCTTTTTTTTCCCCCTTAGATTATTTTGAGAGAAAGAGCACACAAGCCAGATAGGGACAGTGACAGTGGGAAGGAGAATACCAAGCATAGTCCACAGCATCCTCTCAGAGCCTGATGCATGATCTCACCAACTGTGAGACCATGACCTGAGCTAAAACCTAGGGTCAGACACTCAACCAGCAGGGTACCCTGGCACCCCATGTTCATCAATCTTTTTGAATTTCACATAAAACAATGTAAACCTGTCTTTATTGTGGTTCTGGGAATACAGCAATGCATAAGGAATTTTAATGGGATATAACACTTCATGAAAGTAAAGGAAATTAACAGGGACGCCTGAGTGGCTGAATCTGTTAAGCGTCTGACTTCAGCTCAGGTCATGATCTCATGGTTTGTGGGTTCGAGCCCTGCATCAGGTTCTGTGCTGACAGCTCAGAGCCTGAAGCATGTTTCAGATTTTGTGTCTCCCTCTCTCTCTGCCCCTCCCTTGTTCACACTCTGTCTCTCTCTGTCTCAAAAATAAATAAACATTAAAATTTTTAAAAAATAGAGGAAATTACAAATTGCTATGATGTACATCCAAGAATATCTGAACTACACTTAGGAAGTAGGAAAGGACTTGCCGGAGAAAGTGATAAATGAATTTGTTGGTAAATAGAGTGAAGGGCTCCTTGGACAATGAAAATTACTCAATGTGGCTTGAATTGGTAAAAGATAAGAGGTAGAAGAAGGAATTAGGAAGATGGTCTAACCCCATGGCTTTTTGACAAGTCTTGTGAGAAAGTCTGTAGTTGATTGAGGGCTTTGCAAGCCATTATAGCATACCAATAGACGACTTCTCCAGTTTTGCTTTCTGTGGTTTTAATATGTACACACTCAACCATGATCTGGAAGCACATGATCCTCCCCTTGAAGTACTGTTACGAAGGTAAGTTGTAGCCTAACAGTATATCACAGCATGATATCCCTCACTTCATCTCATCACACAGGCATTTTATCTTCTCATTTACATCATCACAAGAATGGTGAATACCGCACAATAAGATAATTTTGAGAGCAAGAGATAACATTCACATAACTTATTACAGTATAATTGTTCTATTTTATTATTATTGATGTTCATCTCTTGCCATATCTAACTTACAATGTAGGCATGTGAGTATAGGAAAAACATTAACATATATAGGATTCAGTACTAGGTTTTAGGAACCCACTAGAGGTCTTGGAACATAATCCTTGAGAATAAGGAGGGCCTACTT
Organism: Cryptoprocta ferox; assembly: GCA_028646485.1. Classification (NCBI taxonomy): domain Eukaryota; kingdom Metazoa; phylum Chordata; class Mammalia; order Carnivora; family Eupleridae; genus Cryptoprocta; species Cryptoprocta ferox. Next base: position 265,038 of record JAQQST010000022.1, on the reverse strand, counting down.
AATTAATGTTACCTTAGAAAGATTACTGTGACTAGCCTGGATGGCTCAGTCAGTTAAGTGTCCGACCTTGGCTCAGGTCATGATCTCAAGAGATCATGACTTCAAGCTTCTCACTGGGCTCTGGGCTGACAGCCTGCTTTAGATTCTGTGTTTTCCTCTCTCTCTGTGCCTCCCCTGCTCAACTCTTCTCAAAAAAGAAAAAACGAAAAAAGTTTACAGTGACTACAGTGAAAAATGGATTACAGTGGAGCAAAACAGATTGTAAAATGGTGATCTATAGGGGTGCCTGGGTGGCTCAGTCGTTTGAGCGTTCAGCTTCAGCTCAGGTCATGATCTTGCGGTTCATGGGTTTGAGCCCCGCATCGGGCTCTGTGCTAACAGCTCAGAGCCTGGAGCCTGCTTTGGATTCTGTGTCTCCCTCTCTCTCTCTGACCCTCCCCTGCTCGTTCTGTCTCTCAAAAATAAATGAAAAACATAAAAAATGGTGATCTGTAGACAAAAGTCATTGCTGCTTTGTATGCCAGTAAGGAAGACACTTAGGGACAGATTTAGAAGTTCATTATAAGAGAATCAGAACTTGAAGGTATTTGAAATACTAGACCAGAGATGTTTAAGACCAACATGTAGGTGTGCCTGGCTGCACCATCAGTAGACCATGAGACTCTCAATCTCGGTGTGGGAGTTACAACCACATATTGGATATAGAGATTACTTTAAAAAACTACAATCACTGCAAAAAAAAAAGAAAAGACCAAGGTATAATAGTAGTGCCATTTGCCCAGACGAAACCCTACAGGAAGAACACATTTGGGACAGTTAAATTTTAAAAGTACATTTCATACTTTGATGAAGTTCAGAGGCATACCTAGGTGGCTCAGTCGGTTGAGTCTCAAACTTTGGCTCAGATCATGCATGATCTTTGCAAGTTCGAGCCCTGTAACAGCTTACTGTGTCAACACCTATTGTCCTTCAAATCCTCTGTCCCTTTCTCTGCCCGTGCCCCCCTCGTACTCTCTCAAAAATAAATATTTAAAAAAATATTTTTAAATGAAGTTCAGTAAACTTAAGGTTTACTCAGATGTATGACATGTGTCTATCCAAAATTTAAAATTGTCTCCATGAATATATATATCTTTTACTCTAGATTTACATAAGGAAAGGAAGTAGTGACACAAGAATTGGAACTTTGGGGAAACACCAGCTTATTAAGCGCTAGAAAAAGAATCCACAAATAAGAGTAAGAAATGGTCAGAAAAGAGAGGTAGGAAAAGACGGGTAGAAAATAAGCAGAGGGAATCAAAGGTTAAGAGTTTTGAGAAATACAAAATAAAGTTTGAGGATTGTTTCTAGCTTCAAACCAAAAAGGTTGAGACACACACTGTAAACAGGAATGAGATTTGGAAAACTAAGAAAGGTAGAGACAGCAAATTGAGACTTTCCCTCCTTCCAAATTATGCTAGGGAGGGAGAAGGACAATGGCAGTTTGCAAAAGAAATACAAAAGAAATTTTATTTTATTTTTTAATGTTTATTTTTGACAGCATGAGCAGGGGAAGGGCTGAGAGAGAGGGAGACACAGAATTCGAAGCAGGCTCCAGGCTGTCAGGCTGTCTGAGCTGTCAGCACAGAGCCTGATGCAGGGCTCAAACTAACAGACTACAATATCATGACGTGAGCCACCCAGGCACCCCAAAAAATTTTTTTCCTCATTTAATTTAGTTTCTGTCTTTATCACCACCATATATTGATGAGAATTGCTATCTAGGCCCTAAGCAGTATATTACCTAAAGGGTCAGTATAATCAGAATGCCACAACTCACAGTTAAATCAGTGTACTTTCTGCAGTTATGCAGTCTGTACTTCTTCAGTTTAAACAGTTGATAAGCTTTAATCATAAAAATTATAGGCAAGTATGTTAATTATTTTTATTAGTGAGGTACTTGCTATTCTAATTGTTTTGATCTCTGTTTCTCCTGCACATTATTATTCTCCCTTTTTTATAGGTATGGCAGAAAAGACACAGCTTCTGAAATTGAGTGTACCTGCTACATTCATGCTTGTATCTTTAGATGAAGGACCAGGTCCTCCAATCAAATATCAGTATGCTGAATTGGGCAAGTTATACTCCGTAGTGTCTCAGCTGATCCGATGTTGCAATGTCTCATCAAGAATGCAATCTTCAATCAATGGTAAAGTAGAATGTTTTATTCTGTACAATCACATAAAACTAATGGTAGGCTAGGGGCTCTTGGGTAGCTTAGTCGGTTCAGCTCAGGTCAAAATCTCACGCACGGTTTGTGGGTTCGAGCCCTGCATTGGGCTCCTTGCTGACCACTAGCTCAGAGCCTGGAGGCTGCTTCGAATTCTGTCTCTTTCTCTGCCCTTCCCATGTTCACGCTCTTCTCTGTCTCTCAAAAATAAATAAATGTAAAAATAAAACAAAACAAAACTAATGTTAGATTATTGTAGTACTTAATGAAATTTCTGAATATTTATAAAAATGTAGTAAGTCTGAAAGTCCATTCTTCTATGTTTTTAAACCAGAGTTCCACATGCTTAAAAAGAATTTTTAAAAAGTCACTCCCTAATGTGATAAATTTCTTATTTGTGAAATGGTTGATGTCAGAATTTTAACTTCAGGTTTTTTGTTGTTTCCAGTGTGCATGTTTGTTTTTTTTGCATCTTCCTGTCCTGGTTTATATCTGATCATTTTAATGAATGTTTTGTTGAACTTAGGAAAGTTAATTTATAATCAGTTTTTGAAGTAAAAAATTCAGTGTTTCAATTTTGTATAGAATTTTATTGGCTTTTCATTGATAACAAATCTATTCCAGGTAATCCCCCTCTTCCCAATCCTTTTGGTGATCCTAATTTATCACAGCCTATAATGCCAATTCAGCAGAATGTGGCAGACATTTTATTTGTGAGAACAAGTTATGTGAAGAAAATTATTGAAGACTGCAGTAATTCAGAGGAAACCATCAAATTGCTTCGTTTTTGCTGCTGGGAGAATCCTCAGTTCTCATCTACTGTCCTCAGTGAACTTCTCTGGCAGGTTAATGAAAATTAAAGATTGATATGTCCGTAACTTGATTCATGATTCTTTTAAATTAGTAACTCAACTATCTTTTACTTGTTTTAGGTTGCATATTCATATACTTATGAACTTCGGCCATACTTGGATTTACTTTTGCAGATTTTACTTATTGAAGATTCTTGGCAGACTCACAGGTATATGTAGACATTTTGCTACCAGAACACTTATTTTTTTAGATTCTAGAAATGACTGAAATTGCTAGCAGCCAAATACATTTTTACTTCTTAAGCCTCTGTTAATATTTTATTTCAGAGACAATAAAAATGGGTTCCTTGGTGTTTCAGTTGTTTAAGCGTTTGACTCTTGACTCTGGCTCAGACCATGATCTCACAGTTTGTGAGTTCGAGCCTAGGGTCGGTGTTCTCTTTCTTTCCGTCTCTCTTTGTCCCTACTCTGCTTGCATGCATACACTCTAAATAAATAAATATAATTTCTCTTCCTCTCTTTCCCCATCTTGCACTCTCTAAAGATAAAGAATAGGAAAAAAAATAATAAAAATGCCAGAAGAATGAGAATGTTACTTCTACCATAATCTTACTTCATTTTTAAAGTTCCAGTTTCACTCTTAATATTAGTTTTCTCTTTTCTGTTTAATGGTATTTTTTTAAAGGAAACTAGGATAAGTATTTGATAAGTATTTAAATTTACATGGGTATTATTTTAGTATTAGATTATACTTATTTTTAATTACTTAGGTAACAGTTATCTGAAAGCAATTCCTACTTTGTTAGTGGATTTATAACATGAAGAGTAAAAAGTGATTAACTCTTTAGAACTCAAGTTATTCTACTAACAAGTCTTTATAGACTTCTTCCCCCAAATTCCTCCAGGTATTCTTCACCATAAAATTCAGACTATGAGTGATGATTTAGAATTGGTTTCCCACTTCTGCCAGGTGATGCCTACGTATCTCCCCACTGGCATTATTTTATATTTTATCATAGTTTTTTTTAAGGAAACAAATATAACAACTTGTCACCCACACTAGTCATAACAGTAAAAGAAAAATCTCAAAATAACCTTACAATTTTTTATAAATTTGTAGTGCTTAATCATTACAACCTTGAATTTAAGATTTAATTTCAGATAACTTTAAAATTGTTACATAACCTAATTCACCATCTTAGATTTCACACAAATCAGTTTAAATACCGTTAACCAAAACCAATCACCATGAGATAAAAGTATAACAAGCTCCAACCTACAGTCATTTATTACTCAGTTCCTATCATGAGGAAAATTGACTTTTTTTTTTTAAGTTTGTTTATTTATTTTGAGAGAGAGAGAGGAAGACAGAGAACCCCAAGCAGACTGCATCCACACTGTCCACGCAGAGCCTGATGTGGGGCTTGAACTCCCAAAACTGTGAGATGAGGACCTGAGCCGAAACCAAGATGCTTATTTTAATGGGATATAGTTTTTATTTCTTTTAGTGTAAAGAACTTATTTTGTTTACTGTGTGTATTCTTATGTATGCTTTAAATTCATGAATCATACTCAGCCTTCTTGTTTTACCAAAGGAAGTAATAATAGTAAAAGTATAAATTCTGGATTAACACATAATATTGTGGGCTTTGTGAACAAATCAGTAAAGTATTTTTATTATGAGCCATGATGTTTTGTTTAATGAACATTTAGTTTTATTCAATAAGCAATAAGTGATATTTACAAAGTATCTACTGTGTACGAAGACAACAAGACAGACCAACACATGTGGATCACAGTGATATATAATAAGCAGTTGATGTAACAGAGGTGTGGCTTGGAATGCAACTCTGGATACTGGGGTTCTGTGTTCAAACCCCACAATGGGGGTAGATATTACCAAAATAAATAAATAAACTTTAAGTCACAAAGCTAAAAAATTGCTTTTGATTTGGAATATAATGATGTAAAATAAGTAAATTAGAAGTAAAATAAATGGTGAAAAGGAAAGTTTTCTAAACTAGATCCTCAAAGACAAGAAATAAGGCATGTTTTTGCCCATGAATAATTTTGTTTTTGAGAAGAACAAGAAATAAGTGACTGTATCAAATGTTACGCTGAGATTTGGTTAGAACTGCAATGAAATCATTCATCAGCGAAGTTGTACTCTTGCCAGAAAGATTGCTTTATCCACCGTGCATTTATTTTAATGAGTAGATTTCAGTTTCATTTTGTACCGTCAAATGATGTCCACTGTTGCATAGTCACTAGAATCTAGTCTTTAAAAAAATTATCTGGGGGCACTTGGGTGGCTTAGTCAGTTGAGTGTGCTACTCTTAGTTTCGGCTCAAGTCATAATCCCCCAGGATCATGGGTTTAAGGGCAAAGTGAGATTGGGAATCTCCTCCTGCCCCTCCCCCGCTTGCTCTCACACACACATGCTGTCTCTCTCTCTCTCTCTCTTTCTCTGATAAATAAACAAACATTGGTTAAGCATCGACTTCAGCTCAGGTCATCATCTCATGGTTCATGAGTTTGAGCCCCACATTGGTCTCTGTGCTGACAGCTCAGAGCCTGGAGTCTGCTTCAGATTCTGTGTCTCCCTCTCTCTCTGCCCCTTCCTGGCTCGTACTCTGTCTCTCTCCCATCTCTCACAAATACAAATAAATGTACAAAAAAAATTTAGAGACAAAATCTGAAGTAGATTTCAGAACAGAGCCCAGCACAGGGCTCGAACTCACCAGTCATGAGATCATGACCTGAGACAAAGTCAGACACTTAATTGACTGATGCGCCCCCAACAAATACTTAAAAAAAAAAAAATTCTCTCACGCTTTTACTCCCTTCACTCCTGGTTACACACGCTCTCTCCAAAAAATAAATAATAAATAATAAAATAAATTTTAAAAATGATCTAACTGCAGAGTAAATTATTCTGAACTGAAGTAGTCATGCAGGCATAGTTGTAATTAACCTTAACAAAAATAATATAGTAGGGGCGTCTGGGTGACTCAGTTGGTTGAGCGTCTGACTTTGGCACACAAGTCATGATCACACAGATCTCACAGGGTTCAAGTTCCTTGTCGGGCTCTGTGCTGACAGCTAGCTCAGAGCCTGGAACCTGCTTCAGATTCTGTGTCTCCCTCTCTCTCTGATGCTCCCCTGTTCACGCTCTCTCTTTCTCTCTCTCTCAAAATAAAACATTAAAAAAAAATTTTAAATAATGTGTTGATATCCTTCATTTACTATTGATAATGCACTTAAATTGTAAGAGCAAAATAATTTTGAATTGACAGTTATTTGGGTAAGACTTCAGACTCCTTTTTTTTTTAGTTGTTTTTACATTTATTTATTATTGAGAGACAGAGAGTGACAGAGCACGAATGGGGTAGGGGCAGAAAGAGAAGGAGACACAGAATCTGAAGCAGGCTCCAGGCTCTGAGCAAGCTGTCAGCACAGAGCCTGACGTGGGGCTCGAACCCGTGAACCACAAGATCATGACCTGCACCAAAGTCAGACACTCACCAGCTGAGCCACCCAGGCGCCCCAAGACTTCAGACTCTTAAGTCACACTTTAGTCATCTCCCCAACTTCTTTATGACATTAGGCAAGCTGACTTCTATACTTAATTTCTCATCAATTAAATGGGTTTATACTGCTGCATACTCGGGTAAGTAACTGTAGAGTTAAATAGACGAGATGATTACATCAAAACATGTATTGAATGGCACTAACTAGGCACAGTGTTAGCTACTAGATATTACAAATTTTTGTATCTGGTTCTTTTTTAGAATTCATAATGCACTTAAAGGAATCCCAGATGATCGAGATGGTTTGTTTGATACAATCCAGCGCTCTAAGAATCACTATCAAAAAAGAGCATACCAATGTATAAAATGTATGGTTGCCCTCTTTAGTAATTGTCCTATTGCTTACCAGATATTACAGGTGAGAATGTTTTTCTTAAATCATGTAATAATCTGTATCATAGTTAAGGACTACCTTAAAAGACTTGAGAAAATTTGGACTTGGAATTTTAGTTAACATTGAAAATTACTCTAAATTTTTTCAAATAGTTTTATTTTCTTTTGAAGAGTAACGGAGATCTTAAAAGAAAGTGGACCTGGGCAGTGGAATGGCTTGGAGATGAACTTGAAAGAAGACCATACACTGGCAATCCTCAATATGCTTACAATAATTGGTCTCCTCCAGTGCAAAGCAATGAAACATCAAATGGTTATTTCTTAGAGAGATCACATAGTGCGAGGATGACACTTGCAAAAGCTTGTGAACTCTGTCCAGAGGAGGTAAAAAAAGTCGCCAATGGGCAGCAGATAAAAATGGAAGAAAGAAAAGTAATTTTTTATTTTTATAGGCCAGTGTTCATTGTATAAAAAAATTTGTGTTGTTATTTTGTTGGCTTTAATTAGTCTACTGTTGCTTGATTTGTTTTTAAGTAATCAGAGGAGCTTATTAACTCCTTTATTATAGTTTTCTTGGAGAAATTTCTGTGAAATTACCAAAAATACATATATATAGGAAAATCTGTTTTTCCCTATAATTGTTATTATATTTTCTTTAAATGAAAAAATGTTAAAGAGGTCAGTCTTTTGGATTTTTAATAAATTTTTCTCAGAAATTAATTTAAAATAAATTTAAAATTGCTTTCATAATCAAAGTATTAATCTGTAAATATTTAAAATTAGGAGCCAGATGACCAAGATGCCCCAGATGAGCATGAGTCATCTCTACCAGAAGATACCCCATTATATCCTCATCCATCTGGATCTCACTATCAACAGGTGGGTTTTTTTGTTTTTATTTTTATTCACCAAATTATTTTACTGTATCTAATGAGAATTTAATTATTTTTCTAAAATATTTTATAAATTAATAGTTGTTACTATGAAGTAAGTAATACAGTGATTATCTAGAATAGTTTTGCCAAGATGATCAGAGGAAGAGTGGTTAGAGTTGAGGTCATGTTGCAGCATGTTTCAGTCTATTTTCATGTTATTTTTCTTTGTCACTTAGGCAGCTGTCTTGTGCTCATTGCTATAGTTAATTAAAGTGTGTGATATTTCACATTAAGATAAATTTTATTGACATTAAGTTAATAACTATCAGAAGAAATGTTAAGATGAAGATGTGTTCGTTAACTTTTGCCCCAGTATTCGGGTACAGTAAAAATGTTTTCAAAATCAGCAGTTTGATTTCAGTAAATGAGTCACTGAGAAAATGGTACATTTCTGATAAGAAATATACATAAAGAAACATTCATTCAGAAACAAGAATTTGGGACAGTCTTCCTGGAAAGATTGTGGTTTAAAGCTACTAACATGCCTAATTGAGGTCTTTTAAGGCATTGGTTCTTAAATTTAATATGCCTCAGAATCCTGTAAAGGTGCTTTTTAAAACAGGTTTTTAAGTTCTGTCTCTAGTATTCCTGATTCACTAAGGTGGAAGAGGACTGTAAGACTTTGAATTCCAAAAAAAGTTTCCAGGTGATGCTGTTGCCGCTAGTCTAGGGAATATATTCCAGAGGATCAGTTCTTTGAGGTGTAGAATTTGGGTCATAAACAGTTTTAAAATACTTCCTTTGTGAATATAGAATCAAATTTTATCATGAAGTCACATTTTCAAAACAGTTTATCATATGATACTTATATTCCTTACAATATCAGAATTGATTTGTAGGTTATTTTGTAACTACTACATGACAGTTTTTAAAAGATACGTCCCTAGAAGTGATGTGACTATTTTTAGACAAACTTTAGCCCATGACTTTTAGTTTTAATATGTGAAAAGTTTGACATGCAAGTCTTTTTCACCCTCTCAGAATAATCATGTGCATGGACAGCCATATACGGGGCCAGCAGCACATCACTTGAACAACCATCAAAAAACTGGCCAGCACACGCAAGAAAATTATGAAGGCAATGAAGAACTACCCTCATCTCAAATGAAGGATCAGTAAAATGCCTATCATTAACTATTTCCTTTAAGACCATGCACTCAGGCCTTATTATCCAAATTTTTCTTGTGTCTGGCTATTATTGAAAATTAGAGAAGCTGTTCAATATGGAGTGGTGATTGTATTCACTGTCATTTGCAGATACTTTTCTGTCAATATATAAAAGCCACCTGCAGGGGAAAGTGTACAGTGTTTTGTATTAAATGGCTGACATTAATCTGTAAATGGCAAAGATGTATATAGTATATTGATGTTTGACTGTTAATTCTTAACCAAGAAAAAAATTTTTTGATGAAGAGTAAGAGATCTACAAAAAAATAATTTTCTTGTTATGTCTGCTGCATTCTGCATCCAGTATTGTCTGCTTCATGGCAATTGGATCAAATTCTTCACGCAAAAAAAGAAGAAAAACAAAAAGTCCTATAAAACAGCCCATCCATGGCAATCACACCGTTGGTTTCTTTTTAATTCTTAGTTACTAGAGCTATATATAAAAAGCCTGGTTGGTAACCTTTGAATTACATGGATGATATGGAAAAATTGGTGATGTAACAATTCTGGGTATTTTTCATTACCTTTTTATTCTGATTAATCCATTTAAAGCTATAGTTATGCTGTAACATTTAGCATGGCCTCACAGTAAATTTGTGTAGCCAATAAAAAACAAAATTACCGGGATAGAGCAGTTTCCCCAAAGAGACAGTTGTGTTACCCAGAGGTTTTATTTCTTTCACCTAGAATAAATACAAAACAGGAGGAGAAATGTGACAAACCAGAAGTTTTTAGTTACTCATTAATTCAGTGTATTTAAAGTTTGATAGTTTACAGTCTCCTGATTGGATAAACAATGTGAAAGTATTGATAATAGGAATTTTAAAACATTAAAACAAATACGCAAACTTTTGCTATGCCAGAATGTTATGGAACATAATAGACAACTGTATTTTGTGTGCTTCTTTTATTTTATGATAGAGTTTATTAGCCCACTGACGTGGACATCATCAGAATTCCTCAATAATTTGAAGTGCCATTGCACCTAGATCTCTGGCTGGTTTTCTGATCAGTCACAGTTTTACTTGAAAGCAAGAATTATCCCAGTTCTTTTTCAATTCCAAAACTCTTATTGTTGTGGGATTTATTTAAAACATAAACTTCTGGTTGGTTAATACAATTCTGAAGTACTATTTTAGAATACATATTTGTTCTAGGATTCTTCAAAACTCATGAGTTAATACTATATTTAAAAAGAATTGGTAACTTTTGAATGTGTGTAATATTTTGGAACCTGTCTAAAAACCAAATATCCCTGCAAACAGATACAGCGTGTCCTATACTATTTAAATATTTTGCTGTTTTGTTTTATAGAAATTATTTTGCTGAATTCACAAATAGAATTTGATTTAAGAAGAATTTTGTTTCTTTGTTATTATTTTGTTCTTAAGTATCACACTTCAATTAAAATTAATTTGCATAGTACATCTTCTTGGCATGACATTGAATTCAGCATTTCACACATTAAGTTTTTGTGCTGAAAATGTTTTTTTCTTTGCCCTTTTTGGATTTAGAGAAAAGAAACTATTGGCACTTAAAAAATCCAAAATTTGTCTTCTACTTGTGTTACATTTTTATAGTCATTTCTTATTATTTATAGTTGTCTTTTCTAGAGTCACTGGGAACACTGAGTTACGAATATTGAGTCTGTGTTCCTAATACTGGGTTAGGATCCTGCAAAACTTCTACTTACAATTTCATCAACTTATCAGTATATAATCTTGTTTTGTGTTTTTCTTGATTCTTCATTTAATATTGAACTCAGTGCCAATAGCACCAAAACTCATTTTTAAAACATCCTTATCTAAAAATTTAAATTCCCTGGGTACTTGGGTGGCTTATTTGGTTAAGCATCTGACTCTTGATTTTGGCTTTGGTAATGAGATCTCATGACCCTCATCAGGCTCTGTTGGTGGCCATAGAGACTGCCTGGGATTCTCTTTTTTCCTCTGTCTCTGACCCTCTCTCCTGCTTATGTACACAGTCTCTCTTTCTCAAAAATAAAATAAATGTGATTTCTCTTTAAGCCATAAGAAGACTGGGCAGTACGAAACACTTTTCTCATTTTTTAAACAACAGAATTGCCACCAAAAAAAAAAAAAAAAACAGAATAGGACTGTCCATAAATCCAAAGTCTGTATCTGAAATATGAAGGCAAATTTCAACCTTGTTCAGCTGTATCTGACATGACACAATATTCATGTCAAGTCTGAAAAATTTTCCCATTCTATGGGTGTCAGCGAATGACCACACAAATACTGATTTTGAGATCATAAAGAAATTTTACTTGACAAGGCAAATTAGTGAAGAGAGTCTACATTTATATAAATTAACAAGCATATTTCAGTGATACTTCAATTGAATATAATAGGAATTCTTGGACAAAAAGCCTATATTGAGCTGAACTAAGAAATATACTTAGTTTTTTATCTGTTTGTTTATTTTCAGAGATAGTGTGACCATGGATGTGACACAGAGAATGCTAAGTAGGGTACACACTGGGTAGAGCCCAACACAGGGTCTTGATCCCATGAATCATGAGATCATTACCTGAGCAGAGATCAAGAGTATAATGCCCAACTGACTGAGGTGCCCCTGAATTAAAAAATACACTGATGATTAAGTGTGTCTGGGTGGCTTATTTGGTGTCCAACTCTTGGTTTCAGCTCAGTTCATGATCTCATGGTTTCATGAGTTTAAGCCCTACATCAATCTGCAGATTGACAGCTTGGAGCCTGCTTAGGATTCTCCCAGGTCTCCCTCTCTGTCCCTCCCCTGCTCTCACTGTCGCTATATTTCTCCAAATAAATAAATGTTAACAAAGTATTTTTAAATTTAAGAAATATAATTAAAGGAGAACGTTTATTTCCACTATATATTCACTAAATATAATTTATTTTTCTAGGTTTTTTTAATACTAGTAAATTTAAAACCACAGAGATTATATTTTTAACTTTTTTGTGTTATATCTGCATTTGTTGAGAACAAATGGTAACATACATGGATATTTAATTTTTTTTAATGTTTATTTTTGAGAGCGGGAGACAGTGCATGAAGTGGGGGAGGGACAGACAGAGAGCGAGACACAGAGCCTGATGTGGGGCTCAAATCCACGATCCCTCATATCATGACCTGAGCGGAAGTTGGGTGCTTACCTGACTGACCCAGCCAGGTGCCCCTCATTGCATATCTTGCAGAATCTGCCCCTATATACCAAGAATTGTATATTTATTACTCTCTTAAATTTTCTTAAATATCCAGTCAGCCAGTAATCTAGGACTGGGGTCAGACCATTTCTCAATTACATTGGTAAGCTTTAGCAATGTCTGGGCGGCAGCAGTCCCATTCAGTGGGTGGCTCTGTTATCTCCCAGGAATCAAAGGCTTGTCAACTCCTGCCTTCTTCCTCTTCCCAAGCCAGTTGTTTTAATGAGTCAGAGCCATTCTTGCTAATCATTTCTGACAACAGAGGTAACCTTGAGTTGTCCCAAAATTATCCTAGGATTTATTATTTAATAATTTACTATGAAGACTCTCCACTCACTGAAAGCTGTTATAACCTCATTATGGTATATTACAATGAAAAGATACAGATTGATACCAGCCAAGGGAAGACGTTAGTGTGATAGAGTCTTGGAGAGTACATTATATAAGCTCTTGTCCTCAGGGTGCCTGGGTCGCTCAGTCAGTTTAAATGTCTGATCTCAGCACAGGTATTGATCTCAGGGCTGTAAGTTCAAGCTGAGGATTGTGGATGAAGTCTACCTAAAAATAAAGCTGTTGTCCTTTGTCACTGGAGTTGTGGATACTACTAACTTCTCCCAGCAGTATGCAGGAATACACAGAACTGCATGAGCAGAAAAGCTCATCTGTGCTTGCTGTCCAGTTTTTATTGGGATTCAGTCACTTAAACACAGTAGACTACTTAAATGGCTGAAATGATTTGCAGCCTCTGTAAAGGTCAAGTAATACCACATGGAGCAAACACCCTACTGAAAAAAATCACAGTTTACTACTTACTCCATGTTCTCTATGTTAACACATTATTACCAGGGGATTATATGGCTTAGAAATTATCTCCAAGCTGGCTGGTTCAGCGTGTAGCTTCTTGATCAGTAGGTTGTAAATTTGAGCCACATGTTAGATGTAGAGATTACCTAACAGTACATTTTTTAAAAAAATAATTGGAGAGAGGAAAAAAGTCAAGCTTAATTCTTTACAATTTGAGTCTGTATTTTGAAGGTTAAACTACATTTTGGGGTACTTGGGTGGCTCAGTTGGTTGAGCCTCCTACTTCAGCTCAGGTCATGATCTCACGGTTTGTGGGTTCGAGCCCCGCATCGGGCTCTGTGCTAACTGCTATCTCAGCCTGGAGCCTGCTTCAGATTCTGTGTCTCTTTCTCTCTCTGCCCCTCCCCTGTTCGCGCTCGGTCTCTCAAAAATAAATAAAATAAATATTTTAAAAAATTAATAAAAAAAAAAAAAAGAAGGTACTACATTTTGACAACTCACTGCCCAGGGATGTATAAAATTTAAATGGGAAATATTCTTATATCACTAAAATTTATTTTTTTAGCTGCACCAAAGGCATAGCCTAAGGGCTGCAATGCAGAGCCAATATAAAAACACAAAATGTCCTATCAGTTTAATAACAGTAAAAAACCAAAAGCTGGAAAACTGAGATGGTAGAAAAAAAAAAAAAACTGAAGGAGCAGAGAAGCAGCCCATGGTCCTGAGAATGGGCAATATACCACAGCCTGAACTGCTGTTTCTACAAGGGGTGGGGAGCAGTGATTTTCAACTGTCAACTCTGGGGTGTCCTCAGCTTCTGCGTGTCCCAGATCTTGCGCAACAGGTCAGAGATGAAAACCTCAGTGGATTTATAACAATTAACCAGCAGCTTATTGACCCTAGCCGCCTAGGTATCATCACTGTCCATGTCTAGGCGTTTGTACACATCAATCTCCCAATTGCTGGACTTTCTCTTCCTGCCAATAACAGAGGCAAGAGAGCTGCTCCAGGGTCTTCCCTTGATGCTTCATTGGTCCCTCACCTCAGCCTCAGGGGACCTGTGAAAGTACATGCCAGGCGTTAGGCCAGCGCTGCTAACCCTGAGGACCTGCCAAAAAGGCACCGCTGCAGGTCCGCTGTCAGCCAAGTCAGACTCCTGGGCCACTTAGGAGTGACAGGCCCCTTCCTGCCCTTAACACTCACTGACTCCATAATGCTGGAAAGGGTTAGGTCACAAATGTGGCTCCTCTTGGCTCTTGAGGGTCAGGGAGCCAGGAGGGCAGCTGCAACGTGGGAATCCCCTGAGCCTGCCTCACTCTGTCTCCTCCGTGCCCATCTGCGCACTCTTTGTCCCCTCTACCTGCTGTCTTAGCGCTAAGAAATTTTGTAGAATGAAACTTTTGAAGATATTCCCTAAATGTGCAAAACTCACAAAAGACCGTTTTAGCCAACATCTCATATGAAATAAATGTAGCCCAGAGGATGGGTTGGTTAAGGGTGGGACTCTTCATTTAAGCTCAGGTCATGATATCAGGGTTGGTGAGATTGAGTCCTGTGATGACTGACCCACAGACAGGACTGACAGTGCACAGCCTGCTTGGAATTCTCTCTCTGCCTCTCTCTCAAACATTTTTAAAAATATAGCCCAATTCTGCTAGCTTCTAAAGAAATTACTGTATTCCATCAAAACAAGATGTACCAGTAAGAATTTTGCACACTAAATTCATGTATAATTTTTTTAATGTTGAGTTTTGTTTTGTTGTGTGTTTTTGTTTTTTGAGAGAGAGAGGGCCAGCATATAACAAACCAAGGTTTTAAGCAGTAATCTCTTTTCTTTTTATGTTTGTTTATTTTGAAAAGGACAGAGCTTGAGCAGGGACTGGGCAGATAGAATCCGTAGCAGACTGCAGAGCCCCACACAGGGTACAGGCTCTGTCTCATATGAGATTGATTGACCCCTGAGCAGAAATCAAGAGTTGGAAGCTCAACCAATGGAGCCACCCACGTGTCCCATCAAAGTAACATGTTTTCAATATAAACCTCCTTTGGTCCATATTCAACAAAATTGGCAACCGTGAAGTGTCCCTGGGGATGATCTCCGGCAGAAACTTCAGGGCTTGATTGGAGGGATGGAATCATTTCCTAGAGACCAGATCCCCAAACTTGAGAACCTGGTATTTCCAAGCTTCTACCAAACTGTAGGTAAGGTTCTCAATCTCAAGTTGCAAGTGCCACACAAGTGGTCATGGGCTTACTGGAACAGAGGAAGCCAGGGATTCCTTCCTCCCATTTGTTTGCCAGAAAACCAGCTGCCATTAGATGGCAAGGTTTGGGGTTTGTTGAACAGCATGAAATTTTTGTATGTGAAATAACACAGGGGGCATCCTTTCTATTCCATGTAAAAGGTCCCTAGGGAGAATTTCGTCTGGCTGGTTGACCTATAATTATTTGTCAAAAAAGATATTGGTGTTTTATGTAATTTTGCCTGGCTTATGGATTTTTTGCAAAGAGAAAGAGGATGATATTCTGCATATATAGGTATTTGTGCAGTTGCTTAGGAGGGATGGTGTACATCTAGGAAATAAGTTGATGGTGCAGTGGAAATGTCAAAGGCAACATCCTGTGTTCCACTACTCTTGAACCCTGGAAAATAGTGAATAAAGACATGTTAACTTAGAGTGTAATGAATCCCTTTAACCCAAAGTATTATACTAACGGATAGCTCCTTTTTGGTAACAGGGAGGAAACACTGCAGTTGAGTCTGTTTCTCTCAACTCTCTGTCCTTCATTGTTGGGTGAAGGAGTCAAGAGAGGTTGCCATCAATGAAAGAACTTCAAAGTTATGATCCAGAAGCAGGCATGGTTTGCCCCTCAAAGACCCAGTAGGGCACACAATTTCAACAGGGTCTACCTGATGTGAGTGTAGGGCAGTTCCCATTGTGCCAACTACCCATTGGAGTAAATGGACAAGGTCAAATAACCACTTATTATTGGACTTATGGTCCATTCTATGTCTCAGATTTGTTAAATTTGTAATCTAAAAACCCTTCATATAGAGATAATACTTAACAAATAGTTGGCTCAGTTAGTTAAGCATCCAACTTCAACTCAGGTCATGATCCCACAGTTTGTGGGTTTGAGCTCTGCATTGGGCTCTGTGCTGACAGTTCAGAGCCTGGAGCCTGCCTTGGATTCTTTGTCTCCCTTTCTCTCTGTCCCTCCCCTGCTCCCATTTTATCTCTCTCAGAAATGAATGAACATTAAAAAAAAAAAATTGAATACACTGACTTACATGAAGACGGCCCTGATGACACATGGCTAGTTAATATGTTCTTAACTGGGCAGAACACTCATGACATCAGACAAAAGCTAATAAAGTTGAGGGTGCTATGTCCAGCCTGTTTGGTGGAGGTTATATACAAGACTTATAATTGTATATAACCTCCATTATAATATAATGGAGGTTATATACAAGACTTTCCTTTTGTCATCTGGTGAAAGAGGGACCAACTAAAGGGTAAGTCAGGACATTCCAAGTTGAGCAAAGACCAATGTTGTCTATTATAAAGAAGAAAGGCATAGGAAGTGAGATTGCACAAGGTTATCTAGACAGGGAATGGAAGGTCAAATTGAAACATCTGGGAAACAGATGGTCACTCATGGGGAAGGATGGTATAGGTACAGTGAATTAAGAGACCGAGAACTTCCAGCCACATTAGTGGCCTTTATTAGAATAGCCCCACAAGAACCCCCGGTGCATTTAACAGTGTAGTCTGGGTTGATAGACTATTTGGTAAATACTGGAGAAACCTATGCGGTCTTAAATAGTAACTGACTTCATTAAGTCCTTCTACTCTGTCCATGGTTAACATCACTGGACAGGCACAATAGTGTCCTCTTATAACCACAGCAGTGTAAATGAGGTAAACAAATATTGATATATAGTTGTTTATACTTGCCTGATTGTCCAGTCCTCCTGTTATGCAAGATATTTTGTAAAAAGCAATTTAAATGCTCAAATAACTCTCACCTGAGATATGCCAATCGGGGTCACAAATTCCCCCAGAAAATACCATAAGGCTTCAGCTGATGCTATTGAACAGAGACCATAAAGCAGCCTGGGACCACATGAGATGTGTGAACAAGTGAGTACCACTGTTTCGGCAGGTGGGATACCTGGGTCAGTTAAGTCAGCCACTCTAATAGTAGCACTGTTAAAACAAGGAGCAAAATTTCTTCATGTTAAACCGTATCTTTAAAGGAGGACACATTAGGGTATCTGGCAAACTCAAAACAGTAGACAATGCAACTTTTGATGTCAGGGACATAAGTTCAAGCCCCACATTGGTCATGGAGGCCACTTGATAGATAGATGATAGATAGATAGATAGATGATAGATAGATAGATAGATAGATAGATAGATAGATAGATAGATAGATAGATAGATAGATAGATAGATGATAGATAGATAGATGATAGATAGATAGATAGATAGATAGATAGATAGATAGATAGATAGATAGATAGATAGATAGATGATAGATAGAGATTGATGATAGGTAGATGATAGATGATAGATAGAT